>QRFJ01003158.1:70409-274364 GCA_006176705.1 Cocos nucifera | reverse complement strand
AGCGGCGATATCATCTCATCCGCGATTACCTTGAGAAAGGTTACGTTGAGGTCAAGAGAGTCAACTCCACAGATAATGTGGCAGACCCACTTACAAAGCCGTTGGGCCAGCAGAAGATCGAAGCCCACCTTGAGAAGATGGGACTTAGACTTGTAGCCAATTGGCTTTAGGACAAGTGGGAGATTGTTAGATATATGTGCCCTAGAAGCCAGAATTGGCTGACACTTGTAATACACTTCTAGGGGCAAAATTGTAATTTTGACTATAATTAATAAATGGGTTATTTTCTATCACACATGTGTATTTAGTGTCTGTGATACATCCTTTGAGTTAATGGTAATGATAATTCATATTTTCAAGAGTTGAAAATTTAAGACATGAATAATCATTATTAACTCATAAACAGCTCCCGACCATAGGATCATCACGAGGATGGTGATTGATCCGGAAGGTTGGTGTACGATCGCTTCTCTTTAGTAGATGAGTCTTGAGTCTACGGTGTGGAGACACCGGAGCGAGAGTACAGGTACTCGTTAGAGAACGAGGGCACTGAGCGTGACCACCTCGAGTAGTCATTAGGGAGTCTACCTTCTCGTCAATGACTGACTCGATGCTGCAGTAGTGTGTCTGGTTCTTTGACCTGAGATGCATCGGCAGTTCACCTTGAGGGTGTTATAGTTTGACTACACCATTACTCGGTCTCCTAGCCATATGGAACCCTGAGGTGTATGTTGGCTATAGCATGTTCATTGTAGGAACTGGATTGCATCAAGATGGGATCTATCTACCTCGGTGGTAGAGGAGTAGCCCTATGATGATCATGAGAATCAAGTCCTGAAGCCCATGGCCATGGCAGAGTGAAATAATAGAAAGAGTTTCTATTTAGATTTTCACATTGGACTCGAATCGAATGATTACATCATATGACAGAGACTAGGGTTTGACGAGTTCACCTTAACCCTAATCTGATCGGGGCTCAAGATAGAAGAACTGAATCACACAGGTAGCTGCACCAAGAGGTTCGCATTCAGCTCTGATGGGTTGCCACCATATACTGCTAGGTGTCACTGGTGGATTTTGGGAGCAATTAGAATGATTTAGATGATCGATCATTCTAGCTGTTCGAATCAGAAGAGTTCTGATCCATCGAAAGGAGTTTCGATGATGTCGATGATAGAGATCATGACATATCCCATTACCATACAGAACTGAACCTAACTGGGTCACACAAACAAGGGTTTGAATCTGGTGATCATCAATTGAACTGATCTAGTTCAATTGATCTGAATGAGATTCAATTAGGTTCAAGGAAATCGTGCTAGCACTCGATTGAACCTAACGTTCTTCTTTTACTATCATAAATAAGTTGTCCTGACTGAGCCAAAGGAGTTTGTGCTCAATCAGAGGCCTTCATATGGTCTGACTGGAGGTTGTCCAAGTCAGAATAGGTTGTCTTATTTGTAAGACATTACCTGCCATTTTTGGTCACCTGCCATTTCTTGTTCTTTGACTTTGGTCAAAAGTCTACCTTTGACTGGTCAAACGTTGACCATTCACCCTTTGACTTTTGACCACATGTCATGCACCTATTGGAGAGCTGGTGGGGGCTTGTCCCCCTGCCAGAACCTGGCAAGGAGAAGGGCGCACGCCAAGGGTGGCGTGAGCCCAAGTAGGAGGCGCCTAGGAGTCCTTGTTGGACAAGGACTCCATCTCCCTTTAGGATTCCAATGAGAGTTCTTCTAAGAATCCAGTTTGACTGGTCCAAGGCACTCTCCAAGTAGGAATCCAGGGGACTCTAATCCCACCAATCAGATTTAGATCTGATTTCACAAAGGGTTGTGATTGGTTGGGAGGAAGATGACTTGGATCACGCTTAGTCTATATAAGAGACCCAGCGCCCAAGTGAAAAAATAATCAATAATCAAGAAGCAATCTTCCCACGCCCCAAGGCTGCCTCTCTCCCCTTTCTCCACGCCATACTCTCATTCTCCCCTTGCTCTCCACGTCCAAAAGTGTTTTGGATTTGGATTGGTGCGATTTAGATCAAGAAAAGGAGATCAAAAGCAAGAAGGCTGCGCTGCTGCGAAGAACGACTGCAGATCTTCAAAAGGAGTTTTGAAGATCCTCCAGATCAGATCCAGATCTGATTTTTGGAGGCGTGATAGAGAAGAAGAGGATCTCCAGATCCAGCCCGAGTGGATACCGGTAGAGGCCAGGCGCTTGCGTGGCTTGATCCAGAACCTTCCGCTGCAAACAGGATCATCAACAGGGTAATAGGATTACCCTATTCAGGTAAATTGAATGTGATTTAATTTATCCTTTTCATTTAATTTTTATTAAATAAATAAGAATCAGATCTGAAGCATCCCTGATCTGATACAGATCTAAGAGAAAAAATTTTGAAATATATCTCTTGATCTGATCAGATCTGAACGAACCTGGTCAGGGAAATCAGGATTCCCTTCATCGCACACATCAGTATGTACTAGGGCAAGGAGATCTGTGGCCCTCTCCCCATGTCCAACAAAAGGAAGTTTAGTCATTTTGCCTTGAAGACAAGATTCACAAGTTGGATATGACTCAAAAGTCAATGGATTCAATAGCCCATTTTTCTCCAATTTGTTAATCCTATCTTCTGCTATATGACCTAATCTTAGGTGCCATAGATATCTGTCGTTTGGACTATCCCTAGATCGTTTGGCATTCACGTTTTGCTCAATAGTTAAAATAGGTACATCAATATGTAGCTGATAAAGACCATTAATAAGGAAACCATTTGCAATTTTATTTCTTTCATAAAGAATGTTACAATGGTCCTTAAAGAAGGTGATCACATAACCTTCTTGTGCTAAGCATGAAACAGAAATCAAATTCCTGCTAGCTGCAGGCACATAAATAACAGTCTTTCAAAACTAAGTCTAAACCAGATGGTAATCGAAGAGGGTATGTTCCCACGGCTACTGCAGCAACTCTTGCTCCATTACCGACGCGTAGGATCATGTCTCCATCCCTCAGCCTCCTGCTATCCTCAAGACCCTGCATAGAAGTGCATAGGTGAGCACTAGATCCAGAGTCAAGCACCCAACTGGATGCAGAAGAAACCGTAAGGTTAGACTCAATAACGAGCATACCTCCAGAAGGACCTTCCTTCTTGTTCTTTAGGGTGGCCAGGTAAGTAGGGCAGTTCCGCTTCCAATGGCCGTCGCTGTTGCAATGGAAACACTTTCCTTTGCCATCGACCTTCTTCTTCGGTTCTGCCTTCTTCTTCTTTGATCCTTCTACCTTTTGCTTTTTCACAGACTTCTTTTTCTTTCCATAAGACTTTCTTTTGGAAGAAGTCCGTTCCATAGCAAGAACTGAGCCTTTAGAACCTTTCATAGAAAGCTCAGCGGTAACCAGCATATTCATCAACTCGGCCAAGGAATTTTGAAGTTTATGCATGTGGTAATTCATGATGAATTGCCCATATGCATCAGTCAAGGATTGCAGAATAATATCATTCTGCAAGTCCAAGTCCAACTTCACACCGAGCTTCTCAAGCTCTTCCATGTCCTTGATCATTGTCAGACAGTGATCTTGGACTGACTGCCCATCACGCATCTTAGCCTTAAAAAGTCGTTTCGTGACTTGATATTTGGCTGCGCGACTCTGTTCACCAAACATCTCCTGCAGGTGAGCCAACATTTGGCGAGCAGTCCCGATATCTTCATGTTGGCGCTGGAGCTCATCAGACATCGAGCCCAACATGTAGTATCTGGCCTTATTGTCTTCGTCAATCCATTTTTCCAGAGACGCTCTCTGTTCAGTGGATGGACGAGCTGGTAAGGTGGGAGGGTCCTGGTCCAAAACATGTGTTAACTTCTCTGAACCCAAAACAATTTTGTAGTTCCTGAGCCAATCTTTATAATTGGGTCCAGTCAGTCTATGTGTGTCTAGGATACGTGCCAGTGGGTTGGACGCAGACATTTTCCTGTAGAGAGTCAAAGATTCTAGTTAGATACTGTAATTTTGACTTGACCAATTTGTTTAGGGATTTTATTTTTAAACAAATTAGCTCCCACTATTTTCTCGGATCCCTACACTCCCTCTGTAGAGATGCGAAAATCTCCGCGATTGATGATTTCTAGTGGGTGGTGCGGTCTCACCAACTGACTCATCACCTCACCTAACAGTTATTGGTGATGGGTTAGCCAATGAGTGAACAACTCTTGTTCAATGATTCTCTAATCATGGTGCACCCAAACTTGGTCTCTAATTCATGAATCTCACCGTATCCGGAATATTGATCCACTCCTTAGTTAAGTCAGACCCACCATTTGCATAGACTGGGTTCCTAATTGGGTCTCTCACCGTATCCGGAATATTGAGCCCAACTCATCCTCCAGCCCATAGCATCCAATGCCTAATAGACATGGTTGCGTCTTCCCGGTGCAACTGAGCCACTGTATCCAGCCGAGAACAATCAACCCCGGGAAGGGCCCGCACGTCTACAATGGTGGAAGACCTCGGACTTAATCTTTTCTTAGGGAGAATTGATTCAGGTCTCATTAAACTAGACTTGGCTTAGTCATAACAATTATGACTAACCTAGTGGCATGGGTCAGCTCGGATTATTGACCACCTCAGATCAGAACTGTGTCAACAGATATGGCCAGGTAAGTGAGACCGGTGGAAGGAATATGCCATTAACTCGTACAAGAACGCATTCAGGTCGAGTAGCTTCCAATTAAAAACCAGTCGGTCGTCTGTGCCAAACTTACCTTAGACACCAAATTGTTGAGTCAGAACCAATTGGGTTAGCCTACAATCCAGACTCTAACCTCTGAGCCTAATTAGGTCTTGCTTGATCGTGACTCGATCTTGACCCAGACTTAATCCTATTAGGCTGGTCAATTTAAGCATTGTTGATCCCATCTAACCAACTCTTGATTCGGTTTGATCAACCGCTTAGACCTAATTGAGCTACCCAAGCCCGAACCCAGTATTATGAATATGTCTTAGATCTGAAATTCTCAATTTTAGACCTAATTAATATTCCATAAACTTAATTCTTAATTAAGTAGGGTTCATAAACAAAATATGCACAATAAATCCTAGGGTTTCAGGATCTAGGGTTTTGCAGAAAGTAAGTTTTGGGTTTCTGATTAAGGACGAACGCGCAGCACCCCTACACATCATAAGAACACCCCATCGAATGGGAAGAGAGGGCCTTTAAACCCTTCTTCGTTCTTATGACCGGACGGCCAAGAGGGAACGCCTTAATCAGGAACATTCAATAAACATTCAATACTACAAAACAGTTATAGATCTATATCATATATCTCATATACAAATTTAGATCTAACCATGGCATATTTTGCATACATCTCATGTATCATAATCATGCATGTTTTCAGATCTAAATTATCACATAATAATCTGAAAAATTAGATTTAAATTGATCTAATCAAAATAAATTCTAATCTAGACAATTATGTAGAACTATTCTACAACTAGTCTAGTCATGCATCTATCATATCTCATATGATATTTAAAATTAAATAATTTTTATTTGCTGTTTATCAGATGTTATTATAACACTTATAATATCAGAAAACAGTAAATAAGAAGATCTAAAATATGATTTAATCATATTAAATCAAAGACATGCAAAACTATTCTATAGAACTATTCTATTCTAGAACTAGTCATGCATATCTTCATGTTCTTAGATCCAAATCATTTAATTTTAATTTTTCTTGATTTCAGATCTGATCACATCTCATGTGACATCTGAAATCACGTTATTTTTAATTAAAATAAAATTAAAAATCAGATCTAAACTATTTTTAGAACCATGGCTCTGATACCACTTGAAGGGAAATCCTGATTTCCCTGACCAGGTTCGTTCAGATCTGATCAGATCAAGAGATATATTTCAAAAATTTTTTCTCTTAGATCTGTATCAGATCAGGGATGCTTCAGATCTGATTCTTATTTATTTAATAATAAAAATTAAATGAAAAGGATAAATTAAATCACATTCAATTTACCTGAATAGGGTAATCCTATTACCCTGTTGATGATCCTGTTTGCAGCGGAAGGTTCTGGATCAAGCCACGCAAGCGCCTGGCCTCTACCGGTATCCACTCGGGCTGGATCTGGAGATCCTCTTCTTCTCTATCACGCCTCCAAAAATCAGATCTGGATCTGATCTGGAGGATCTTCAAAACTCCTTTTGAAGATCTGCAGTCGTTCTTCGCAGCAGCGCAGCCTTCTTGCTTTTGATCTCCTTTTCTTGATCTAAATCGCACCAATCCAAATCCAAAACACTTTTGGACGTGGAGAGCAAGGGGAGATGAGAGTATGGCGTGGAGAAAGGGGAGAGAGGCAGCCTTGGGGCGTGGGAAGATTGCTTCTTGATTATTTATTATTTTTTCACTTGGGCGCTGGGTCTCTTATATAGACTAAGCGTGATCCAAGTCATCTTCCTCCCAACCAATCACAACCCTTTGTGAAATCAGATCTAAATCTGATTGGTGGGATTAGAGTCCCCTGGATTCCTACTTGGAGAGTGCCTTGGACCAGTCAAACTGGATTCTTAGAAGAACTCTCATTGGAATCCTAAAGGGAGATGGAGTCCTTGTCCAACAAGGACTCCTAGGCGCCTCCTACTTGGGCTCACGCCACCCTTGGCGTGCGCCCTTCTCCTTGCCAGGTTCTGGCAGGGGGACAAGCCCCCACCAGCTCTCCAATAGGTGCATGACATGTGGTCAAAAGTCAAAGGGTGAATGGTCAACGTTTGACCAGTCAAAGGTAGACTTTTGACCAAAGTCAAAGAACAAGAAATGGCAGGTGACCAAAAATGGCAGGTAATGTCTTACAAATAAGACAACCTATTCTGACTTGGACAACCTCCAGTCAGACCATATGAAGGCCTCTGATTTGAGCACAAACTCCTTTGGCTCAGACAGGACAACTTATTTATGATAGCAAAAGAAGAACGTTAGGTTCAATCGAGTGCTAGCACGATTTCCTTGAACCTAATTGAATCTCATTCAGATCAATTGAACTAGATCAGTTCAATTGATGATCACCAGATTCAAACCCTTGTTTGTGTGACCCAGTTAGGTTCAGTTCTGTATGGTAATGGGATATGTCATGATCTCTATCATCGACATCATCGAAACTCCTTTCGATGGATCAGAACTCTTCTGATTCGAACAGCTAGAATGATCGATCATCTAAATCATTCTAATTGCTCCCAAAATCCACCAGTGACACCTAGCAGTATATGGTGGCAACCCATCAGAGCTGAATGCGAACCTCTTGGTGCAGCTACCTGTGTGATTCAGTTCTTCTATCTTGAGCCCCGATCAGATTAGGGTTAAGGTGAACTCGTCAAACCCTAGTCTCTGTCATATGATGTAATCATTCGATTCGAGTCCAATGTGAAAATCTAAATAGAAACTCTTTCTATTATTTCACTCTGCCATGGCCATGGGCTTCAGGACTTGATTCTCATGATCATCATAGGGCTACTCCTCTACCACCGAGGTAGATAGATCCCATCTTGATGCAATCCAGTTCCTACAATGAACATGCTATAGCCAACATACACCTCAGGGTTCCATATGGCTAGGAGACCGAGTAATGGTGTAGTCAAACTATAACACCCTCAAGGTGAACTGCCGATGCATCTCAGGTCAAAGAACCAGACACACTACTGCAGCATCGAGTCAGTCATTGACGAGAAGGTAGACTCCCTAATGACTACTCGAGGTGGTCACGCTCAGTGCCCTCGTTCTCTAACGAGTACCTGTACTCTCGCTCCGGTGTCTCCACACCGTAGACTCAAGACTCATCTACTAAAGAGAAGCGATCGTACACCAACCTTCCGGATCAATCACCATCCTCGTGATGATCCTATGGTCGGGAGCTGTTTATGAGTTAATAATGATTATTCATGTCTTAAATTTTCAACTCTTGAAAATATGAATTATCATTACCATTAACTCAAAGGATGTATCACAGACACTAAATACACATGTGTGATAGAAAATAACCCATTTTATTAATTATAGTCAAAATTACAATTTTGCCCTTAGAAGTGTATTACAAGTGTCAGCCAATTCTGGCTTCTAGGGCACATATATCTAACATTCAACCTCAACAGCTGACTCGATCTCTTTACACAATATTCTAATAGACCATTTTTCAACTTTCGCACTTCCATTTGGTTCCCAAACAAGGTGAACTTCTCCAAAGAACTCCATAAAGATAGGATCTCTGCTGAGTCCTTGCTAGAACTGGCTTGGACCCATTCAGATAATTATCACCAAAGATGAGCGATCTCGTCATCAGCCCTTCGGAGCTTTTCCTTAAGATCAGCAACTTGGCCACACCAGTCGTATCTATATTCATTATGGGAATTCTCAACTATCTATAATTGATTTTGGAGTTCGGAGAACTTCTTTGTATAGTCCCAGCCATACTCCTTCCGACTAGCTGACCATGCCGAGTTACCTTCAAGTAACTGAATCTTTTCTTGTGCGGCCTTTAACTTGACTTCTAGAGAACTTGCCTTAGCCGTTAGCACCCATGCCTTGTCACACCGAGCTTTTTCATCTATTTCAATTCCTCTATCAGATGGCACTTTTTATTGATATAGTCCATAGCATCCTTTTTATGGACTTAGCTAAGACGAGTAACTTCAATTGTAGCCTCAAAATAATATTTCTTCAACTTTCGAAGCTCATCCTTCGCTTTCTCTAATTTCTTCTTAGCTTGATGAACCTCCTTCCTTAGGCTCTTTATGTGGGACTTTAGGAGGACATCCTGAGGAAGGAGGTAGGCTTCTACAGGAGACTGCACTTGAAGCATGAAAATATCATCACATAGATTTCACAAAAGAAAAATTCATTCTCAAAATTGGCTTCATTGATCAAAATATTTTTAGTACAAGAGAAAAAAATGAAAAAGAAAATACAAAAGTAGGAGGTCTCAGACCTTCGGAGGGATGGTGGAAGAGTCTGGTGCAATCTCAATCGGCGCAGGCCCTTTAACAGTGGTAGGAGCAAATAAGGTCGGAGGTACGGTGGAAGCTAGCTTGGCAGGTGGGAGGTCGAGTACAATGGTAGATGGATCCACCGCCTCTTCGGAAGCTCCTTCATACAAGAAGTCGAGATTGAGCTCTGAAAATTTACTAGCCACCCGATCTTTGCAGAGCTCGAACCTCTTTTGGAAGGCCTCCCAACTGAACTCGACGTTCAAGTCTCTCATTTCAGAGGATATCTTGAACTTCTCTATTGCTTGGGCCTTCACTTTCAAGATCTACCTTGAAATCTGCCCCTTCAATTCGGTGACCTCGGCTTTGATCTTCTTCCTCTTCTCCTCTTTAGAGGCCAAAGTGGCCCTTAACCCCGCTGATGTTTGCTCTTCCTCCTTCAGTGCCTTTTGAAGACTCCCAACCTTGGCAGCCTTCTCCTTCATGAGGTGATTAATTTTGGTAGCTTTCTCCTCATGAAGGCGATAAACTTTGGCCTAATGATCTTTTTGGGCCTTCACCAGCTCTGACCTCAAGCGGTTCAGTGATCTGATGTAGCCAAGTAGTTGGTGGTCGATCTATTTAACAAATATATATATGATGATGAAACAGGTCGTGCGGACAAGTAAACATTAAGAAATTTAGAAAAAAATGGACAATGACCACCTCAACGAAGGATCCAAGTGAGTCCCAAGTGCGTTGATCGACGTCGGCGTCAATGATTCTATCTACGACCTCGAGTATGGTGAACCCGTCAACCAAACCCCTGACAACTTCATGATTGTTGAAGGGGTTCTCCCCCGACTCCTCATCAGAATCACCATTATGGTGGGTCTTCCACTGATAATGACAGTGGCATCGAAGGCCCTGTGACTTCGGCAGTGGCATCGACCCCAGCAGCGGGGGCAACCTCGACGATAATGACAGCCTTGGTAGCAGGGGTGGCATCAGCAAGCATTGCAGAGCTAGGTGCGCCCACCTTTGTTCTCTTGGAAGGCTTGTCGGACATTGTACCCATTCTCTTGTGGGCTTGGAGCCCCTTCGAGAGCATCTCAACCACCTTAGCATCCATTTCTATAATGAAGAAAAGAGAATAGTTAAAAAAAAAATAGAGAGAGAAGAAGTGGGGGATAACCTATAAACCATATATCTGCTGGATTCATAGGGCTGAGGCCGAGGTTGAACAGAGTTTGTTCTTTTATTAGCTTAGATACAAGAGGAGTTCAGTAACCCTTAATTCTGTAACTGACTCCTGGTCCTCTCTCTCTAATCCTAGGGCTCGACGGACGGAATTCCTCAAATTTTTCAAGGAGGAAGTCTTAGGTATAAGATCAGGCAAGAAACAAAAATGAACTTCTCTTTCTAGTTATGAATGAAGGAGGGGGCACCCTTGAGCAATCCCTTCTTGCTAGATTGGGGTGAAACATACCACTAGTCCTTTACAGTGGGGTGACTTTTGGAGGTAAAATAGGTTTGGAAAAGAGAAATGGTGGGCCGAACTTCAATAGATATACAGAAAATAAGAAATCCTATTATGAACCTAAAAGAGTTCGACACTATAGAAGCTAAGGAGATATTTAAAAAGTAAAAACAAGCTACAACAAAGATGGAAAGAGAAAGTCTCAATCCAGTATGGAAGGTCTCCAAATATAAGCAAACATGACCTGGAGGAGGGAAACAAGCTCGACCAAGCGGTTTAGAGAGTTCCAGCTCATACTCGGTAGGCACCCCGTACTGGATCCTGATTAATGATAGGTCTTCAGAGGTTAGGGAGCAAGGGATAGTTCCCGATATGAAATTTGGCCAAGGTACTGTAGGTTCAGGTTCTATTTTGGTCTCAAGATTTTGAGAGTTTGGGTCAACCGGACTCCTAGAACTGCCAGACCAAGAAACCTCAGACGACATCTAGATCAAATTAAATCTAAAAAAATCTCCAAAATACTTAAGGAAAAGAGGTGATGAAGACTCAAAATAGAAGAACGGCAAAACCTACCTAGATAAGCTTGAAGAGATTCCAAAAGAATGTGGGAAGACTAGAAATTAGAAGAACAAGGATGAGGGACTGACCTAGGCTGATCAAAAAGCTCGAGGAGAAGATCGAAAAGATGAAGGATAGCCAAAAAGTATGCTAATGGCCGAAAGCATTGTGAGAGAACAAAGGTAATAGTGATGGAATGTTCAAGGGACGATGGAGAACAAAGGAAGGAGAAGAAGGAGCGCAGATGAAAGTAAGAAGTCATAGAAGAAGAAGAGGTTTAAATAGAAAATCAAAACCAGAGAAAGTTATGATTGCAGGACTTCTTTAGTTAGCCTTGATTCACCATGTGTCCCACTTGTGCCCATCGTCCAGCGAAATAATAATTGTGCCATATATAGAGCTCCGTATCAGATGGATTTTTGAGAAAATTTATCCCTTTAGATCATTCGACATTAAACTTCAATGCCAACTTGAAAAAAGATAAAAGATTTCACCCTCTGAGAGTGAGAAGTTGGCAAGGGACTTCGGCTGCAATAACTTTTCTATACTTTCTTCTTTTGAAATTCAAACTCGAAAGTAGGGGGATAAGTGTTGAGGGTAGAACAATCCCCGTCGATGTTCTTGGCCAGAATCCTTGGCCACCAACCCCCCTGCTACTTCTGAAATTCATTGACCTCCTCAGTGGCAAGTTCACACTACAGAGCTTCTCAAAAGCACATAGAAGTCCGACAACACGATCTTGAACAGTAAAGGAGAACTACAGTTATATTAACCTTGCTTTTTGACTAGAAATGAATGACAAGCTTAAGCCCCAGTCACACTCTTTCCGAATGAACTCCTCCAGTCGTACTCCTTTCGAACAAACTCGTTCAGTCGCACTCCTCCCAGATGAACTCCTTCAATTGCACTCCTTTCAGGAAAACTCATTACAGTCGACAGGCAAACTCCTCTCAGTCGGTCTCCATCCAATCGAACTTCTTTCAGTTACCTAGAAGGATCTTGTGGATGACCTTGGAGAAGTTTGAACTCTTCTGAAACTATCATGATTTGAAGCCCTTCACTGCCAACATCTATTCCATCTGAACCTCGACTATTAAATCTCAATAGACTGGCACGTCACAATAATAGACACCACCTTCTATAACAAACTCCATATAGCCCCGAGCGGCCCACTACTAGATAGTTATGGCTGTCACCATCAATTTGTTATATGCTCCATCTATAAAAGAGATCCTCCAAATATGTTTTTTTCAATTTCTCTTCTCTTTCTCGTTATCCTGCTTCTTTATTTTCTGAGCACTCCATTTCAGTTGGTCGAAGAATTAACTTGAGCATCGGAGGATCCTGCCGGAGCCATCCACCTCCAATTTAGACTTTATTTTGTAGGTCCCATCGATGGCCTCACCTTTTTAACTCCAGCTACCTCTGGTATCCTCATAGATTTTCACACCAATAATTAGATTTAATCCAAACTTCTTAGCTCAATCAAATTGAGCTAATTAGCAATCTTATTGCTAACTAATCTACTAATGATAGAATTTTAATCGAATAGGACTTTTGGTTATAAAGTCCCCATTTAGTAGGACTCTTGACCACAGAGTCTCCATCTAGTGGGACTCTTGACCATAGAATCTTAGTCCAGTAAGACTCTTGATCATAGAATCCTAACTTAGTGGGACTCTTGATCATAGAGTCCTAGCTCAATAGAACTCCTGATCATAAAGTTCCAATCCAGTGAAACTCTTGATCATAGAATCCAAGTCTAATGAAACTCTTAATCAATCACATGATCAAATAGGTACTTCTTATGAGTGTGACCTCATAGATTCGAATCTAAGTTGGTAGCATCGAAATAAATTTTACCAATCGAAATGATCATCTAGCAATGGTACCCAATGTTTGGATAGGTCGAATGTATGCAAAGCAACATTTAGAACCTAGTAGGATATGGTTATCATATAATTTATCCCTTTGATCCTAAATGCTCAGAGGATGACCTAGGGTTTAACTATCAAACCTAAATTAGTCATCCATATTATATTTCAAATTTTGAATCTATCACATGGATTGCCTCAATCGAGGTCCTACTAAATTGAAGTACAATGATGCACTATCTTCAGTTTTACTTAGAGGGGTCAATCCCATCTTGACTCATATACTGACTTAACAAGTACTTAACTGCACCCAAAAAACTTTCATCACTAAATTAGAAATTCAAGTAGTCCGACATTAAAATACAGTGAGTTGCTTACAAATCATCATGGTGATCTAAGATCTAAGGGATATACCCATATCCCTTTAGTGCAAATCTTGATGACAGAATGCTCCGGTGTGGTCATGTTTGGTATAAATATACTTATATATCTTACTTGTATGCCATACCAGTATCTCCACTTTTTTTGGTTAAGGGGATAAATAATCTATATGTATACAATGATCTATACTTGATATTGCTATCATCCTTGTAACAGCATATCGTTCAGTTATGAAGAGGTTTAAGGACTAAATAATAAATTCTCCTTTATCAATTTTAAATAGTCCTAAAGACTTTATCACAACATAGAAGTTAGTTCGAAGATATATATATTTATGATGAAAAAAGCCAAATAATATTTCATTATCTATCAATTCATATATATTTATATGAGAGAGCTCAACCATCAATAGGCTGATGATTGGCTTTGGAAAATAATTTTCAATAGCCGAATCTTGGTGCCCTTGAATGCATGCTTTGACTTGGTCTAATCCCTATCCAATAGAAAACCCACATCTAAGAGGATTTGGGTTTAACCATGTGCTAGCATGGTATTCCTAATTCTAATAGAATTTTTTCAAATCCTAATCCAATTGAGACTTCACAAGCCCAATTGCACAATCCTAAATCAATTTTCTTTTGTGTGTGACCCCATAAGTTTAATTCTATCTGGTAGTGATACATATTATGATCTCCATTAACAATATTATTTGAATCCCTTTCAATGGATTGGAATAATTTTAATTCAACTAATTAAGAATTATTTGATTATTAAAATAATTTTTATTGATCTCACAATCCACCAGTAACACCTAGCAGTATGTAGTGGCAATCCAACATAATTGAATAAATGAATCTCTAGGTGTAGTTACCTTATAATGTGATCCTTCTATCATGAGTCTCTAAACAATAGAGGTTATGGATAACTCATCAAACCTCATGATCTATCATATATAATATTTAATCAACTCAAGTTCACATGTAAAATCGTATGAAAACTCTTTTTCATCATTCATACTGCCATGGCCATGGTCTTCTAAACTCAATCTCATGAATAACATATAACTACTTATTTACCAAGGTCAATAGTCCCATGCACATACTATTCCTATAATAAATCTATGGTAGCTAACAAATACTACAAGTTTTTGAATGGCTAAGAAACCAAGTAATTATACAATCAAACTACAACTATCTCATTGTGAATAGCCAAGATATCACAGGTCCAAGAACTACTCATACCGCTGCAGTATCGAGTATGTCACTGATAAGTAGGTAGACATTCAAGTAACTACTCATATTAGTCACACTCAATACTATTATTCTCTAACAATCACCTATACTCTAACTCCAATATCTTCATACTGTAGATTCAAGACTCATCTATCCAAAGAAAAGTGATTTATGCACCAATATTATTGGATCAATCATTGTTCTCGTAATCATCCATCGATTGAAAGTTTTTAGAAATTAATCACCAATGACATATGCCTCAAATTTTCAACTCTTGAAAATATGTGTCACCATCTTATTAATTTATTGGATGATTCATAGACACATGACACAACATGAATGAAAAATTAATCTAATTTTATTTATTTAAATAATTTAATTATAAAATTATGCTCCTAGAAAGTTTATATATCTCAGCCAAGTTGGCCTCTAGGGTATACATCTAACAATAAATAAAGTTGTACATTTTTCTGTGACTTCATGCTATGTTGGTCCTTTTTTTCTTACTTGTCATGCAATGTTCAGGTGTTACTTATCATGCTGTGTTACTTGCTGTCATGTAATGTTGATTGCCATGAAATGTTCAAGTGTTACTTTTCATGCAATATTCGAGTGCTGACTCGAAAGCATATACACGATAAACCCTAAACCCTAGAAATCCTAAATCCTAAAATCATAAACCTAAAACTGTAAACCTTGAACCCTAAAACCCATATAGCCATCCATGTACAAGTGCCAAAGCTTGATAACCCTAAAATCCTAAACCCTTAAACCCTGAACCCTAAACCCAAAATCCTATCCCCTAAACTGTAAACCATAAAACCCAAACCCGAAAACCCAAAAACCCACCCTAAAATGATAAAACATGATTATGGCGATCGGAAGCTACATGCCATCTTTGAGGCTGCAAGTCATGGACATTTGAATGCCAACTCATATCTAGCATATAAAATCGTCTGCAATTGAAATGATGTTAATTGAAATATGATAGTTTATAAGAAATTTCATGTTCAACATAAAATTGGTCAAAGTATATGATTTCATTTGACAACTAAGTGAGCACCAACACAAAAAAATATGCTTACAACAAACCAAATTACATTACTATAAAAACAAATACAAAAGATGATGCATCATTGGGTAGAGCCTCATATACTGCAAACAGAAGCTAGAGCCTAATCATCCACTACGAGGTCATGTGGAGACAGAGGAAACTAACGATAAAACTACTGTATGAACTGATCAAATCATGCAAATCTCTCATCTAGTCATGCTTTGATACTATCAATCCATGCATCGATTCGTGCGGTGAGAGATATCTCTAGTGTATTTATTCGGGCAAATAATACATATAGATCGAAGGATTGTTGATCAAACTATATAGGCTATGTACATTGAGTAAGATGTCTAGGTTGGTCTTTGCCAGCAAGCTGACCTTCTCTTTCACTATCACTTTCTTCTTCATATACCTAAGACATATGCCTTCGTACCCCATTAGCAAATATATATCCCATATGCCTCAGAGATGCATGATTGTAGGTGTCAGTGGGTCTGAGCTTAATAACTTCATTATCATTAGTGATAGGAATATCAAAGGCCTCGAAGATAGTGGTCATAATAGCTCTATAGGGCAAAATGATTTTGGAACTTTGAAAACATTCATCATATAATGTATCAATAAATATGCCAAATTATCCCTATCATCTGAAAGAATCATTTTGAGGAGATAAATATCAAGATATGATACATTATCTCTATGACCTCATCTACATAGAAAATTAAATATAAAAATATGATGAATTAATCTATTTTCAATTGGTAATAGATTTGCATTAGGCTTAGCGGTTCAACTTAAAGTGTCACCCTCAAAAATAGTTCTAATACAGGTATAATAATCTAAACTTCAATGACTCTAATAGATATAATTGAAATATTTATCATCATTTGATGAAATATCCAAAATTTGACCAAGAACACTACAGTAAAACTTTATAATTTATCCTTTTACATATGATGAAATAGAATAAACTAAACTATCAAAACTAAAATTACCATAAAAATATTTAACTAGACTAGGATATGTTGGCTTGTTCAGCATAATCATATATAGCCAACCCATCCTTTCAAATAAAAATCTAATTCAAAAATTACTAAAATAATTTAAATCAACTATTCTACCTAATACCACTTTTTTTTGATAAAAATTAGATTGAAATTTTTTGCTACACTTGCTATTTAAAAATAAATCTTCTTCATGCCTACATAATTATTGTTTCTCTTATTCTACTCAAGCCCTCTTTTCTTTCGACATAGCTCCAACTTTTCTTGAAGCCATTAGGTTGATTCTAGGGTGGGGATCAAGGTTTAGGGTGAAATAGACTAGAATAGGAGAAATCTCTCTCGCATCAACCAATGGAGAGAAGGGTGGGCTTGGCTGGGTTATAAAAATATTAAAATTATGGGTTGAACCCACCATTTTAGTGAGATCGTAGGTTCAACCCATGATTTCAACAATTTCAAATTGAAATTATGGGTGAACCTATTATTACAACAATTTCAAATTGAAACCAAGGGTTGAACTCACAATTTCACTGAAATTCTAGGTTGAACCAACGATTTCAGTTGGCCACGTCACAATCAAAATCATGGGTTGAACCCATAAGTTTGACCACGTGGATCCAAACTTGTGGGTTCAACCCATGATTTTAGCTTAGGTGGCATCGAAATAGTAAATCCAAAGATAAGTTGGCATTGGGGGTAATTTTGGAACTAAGTAATAAAAAAATAATATTTCAAAAAAAAAAAACTTGGATGGGAACCTATTCGGTTTATATATATATATAAAGGATCAAAACTCGATCAAATCCTGAAGTATCGGATGTACCGATCAGACTAAGTTTCCAATTTGATTTGAAACCATCTTTTATCCAAACAAAAACCCAAAGGTCTAATCAAAGTAATGATTTTAAAAAATATTTGCTTCTCTCTCAAGGCCTTTTTCTTCCTATGGATGAGCACCACATCATCACGATCTTGCTCTTGACCAAATCTTCACCTCCGCACCACCATCAAATCAAGTGATTAGGGCCCTAGATGCACCATTTCGATGGCCTACAATTCATATCATGGAGGATAAGAAGGGCATCTTCTTTGGCTATTGTCTCACCACTCACATCCAAACCCTCACCTATAGCATTGCCCACACTAGCAACTAGATTATTTTCATCAAGTCCCTCCTTTAGGTCCCATGCCCTCCCCCATGGCCTATATTTATAGCTATTTAGGACTATCTTTTGAGTGGGCTAGCTTGAATCCCATAGGGAGGAAAAAATGATCTTAATTGATCATTTTTTTTTCTCTTTATAGGATTTGGGCCAGCCCACTCAAAAGATAGTCCTGAATACTTATAAATATAGGTCTATCCTAGCCTATAATCCAATAATTTTGGTGGTTGTACTAGCCTAATCGATGAATCCTATTAGATTTTAGGCTCAACCACCCAAACAAGCCCTAAACAATTTGTTAAAACATGTTATAAAAGTTATTTTACATATCTTAATGAATAAATTAAGAAGGTCAAGAAGAAGTATTGACCCCATGATTAATTTTGATGATTGCCAAACTTTAAATATATTATATATCTAGTATTGTATTTTAAGAATAGTTGTAGGTCTTGTCAGGTGTTAAATTTGAAGAAATGTTTATTGGAAAAGACCTCAATAAATTCACTAAGTCAGGATCTTCAAAGAAGAAAAAAAGGTTGTTGAAAGACTCCAAATGTAATTGAAGATTAATTGAGTCAGGTGAAACTAATTATAAAGCTTTCGACATAAAAAAAAACTAACTCAAAAATTTAGAGCCGACCCACCCAAAAATCAAGCTAGCTCTAGCATGGTACATCCCCGATACTTTGGCTTGGCACACAATCGAGCTACCCCAAAATAAATCTGAGCCAGCTCTCTCAAGATGATAGAAAAGTAGTTTTTGGATTCTACGGTTCGAGCCAGCTTGAAATAAAATCCGAGCTAGCTTTTTCAGGTCAACAGAAAGATGTATTTTTCAAGCCTATAATTCAAGCCAGCTTAAGATAAATCCAAGCCAGCTCTCTTAGTGGGACAGAACATTGAATTTTGTGAATTGCCATTCAAGCCGACTCGAGGCCAAATTCGAGTTGACTCGATGCTATCTAATAGGCATAATGGCTAGTTCTGCAGAAGCCTATTTTCATCTAAAAAAGATTATAACAACTATTTTTCATCTCCAACAGCTATAAATGGCTAGAAATGAGTTCAAAGATCATAGAACATGTGGAAAACAAAAGGAAGATATAAGATAAGAAAAAAATTAAGAGAGAATAAGTGAAAAATATTCAAATTTGAGAAGCTCATTGAATATCCTTGAGAAAGAATAAAAGAGAGGAATTACTATATAGTTTTCAGAGGACTTTTCAAGAATGATCTTCTCCAACATTCTCAACATCCTTTAAAGCATTAATTGAAGAGAAGTCAAGCTTTAAAAGGTCAATCATCATTCAGCTCCTTCTCCATACTTCAAAAGAGTTTTTATTTTCTATTTTTTGTGCTAAAATTATATACTTTATGTTTTGTGATTTTTTTATAAGTTTCTTTGGGAGAAAGAAACTTAAGGTAAAGGTTGGTCCAAGCCCATAATTGGATGCTGTAAAGATTTGGTTAGTGAGCTTAAAAAATTAACTAGATTGATAGTTAGCTCGAAAAACCATCGGTATAAAGTTATGATTAGTGATCTTGAAAAACCAACTAGGTTTGTTTGCAATCTTGTGTTAAAACAAACACATTATAGTCAAATGATTATAGTGGAATTTCCAAGGGGTTCTTGGAGAGTAGACATAGGTGGGAGGTTGCATCGAATCACTATAATTTTTTTTATCTCTGTGATGTACTTGCTTTATTTACTTTTCATATTTGCCTTGTATCATTTCAATTTAAGCTTTGCTTGCTTGTATCTTAATTCCGCTGTTGCATACATCATACATATCTCAAACATATAACTTAGCTTAAATTGAAGCACATTCTTACTTAAAGTTTAATTTGGTTAAAATTTTATAAGAATCTAACTTATTCCTCCCTCTTAGGTTGCTATCTCTAGGCAACAAGTAATATCAGAGTGAGTGCTGCATTATTAATTATTAATCTAGCAGTCAAGAGCAAAAGATCATGGCAACCCCAAGTGGTTTTACATTCACCGAAGGATAATCCACCTCTAGGCTACCACATTTTGATGGTTTAAATTATTCTTTTTAAAAAATTAAAATAAAAATATTTATACAAGCTTTAGACTATAATTTATGAAGAATCAATACTAGAGGACCACACACATCCAAAATTAATATAAATGAAATTCTTCTTCCCAAGCCCAAAAAGGATTGAGATGGATATGATAAAAAGATGGCTCAATTAAATGCAAAAGCCATCAATGTTCTTTTTTGTTCTCTTGATATACAAGAATTCAATAGAATATCCACTTGTACATTAGCAAAGAAAATTTGAAAAAGATTGAAAGTGACTCATGAGGGAACAAGCTAAGTAAAAGAGCCCAAAATCAACTTGCTTGTTCATAAATATGAAATATTTAAAATAAAAAATATGAGTCAATTTTTAATATATTTTTTAAATTTACTAAAATTGTTAATCCTCCTAATGGTCTTGGCAAAACCTACTCTAACTATGATCTTGTTTGCAAGGTGTTAAGATCTTTGCCAAAAAAATGAAAAGCAAAGATGATGGCAATTCAAGATGCTAAGGATCTCACCAAGCTGTCCCTAGAAGAATTGATTGGATTACTCATAACACATAAGTTGAACATGGCTCAAAAGAAGGAAGAAGAGGAGCCTAAGATGTAGACCATTGCTTTCAAGTCCACTACCAAATTTGAAGGAAGCAATGAGTCGGAGGAAGATGAAGAAGAAGAAGAGAGTGAAGATGATGATGAGGACATGATGCTTCTCTCAAGAAAATTTAAAAAGTTCCTTATGGAAAAAAGCTTAAAGATGAAAGATAATGAAGAAGGAAGACAAAGGAAGAATGTCACTTGCTACAATTGCTATAATTGGCACCATTATAAGCTAGATTGCCCCTTAATCAAAAACCATCTCAAAAGGACCAAAAAGAGAGCATTACTAAGGATTTGGGAAACTAGTGCCATATCAAGCTCGGATGACAAAGAGGAGAATGTAAATCTTTGCCTCATGGCTATAGAGGATGAGGTAATTTCTGAAAACTTTTCTAATTTTACTTTTGAAGAATTATTTGATGCCTTCAATGAATTCATGGATGAATTCAATAAATTATGGTTGAAAAATAAGGACTTCAAAAAGTCAAATTTTAGTTTAATGAAAGAAAAGATTTCTTTAGCTAAAGAAAAACAAGAATGGATGAAATCTGAAAAAGAAATATGAAAATCTAAAATTCTTCTTAAACAAAAATGAAAATCTTTTAAAAGAAAAAAATGAGCATAAGGGAGAAAATAAAAAGTTAAGAAAAAAGATTGAGATTCTGAAACCAATAGCCAAAAAATTAACTCTTAGTTTTTAAAATTTTTAATCAATGGTAAACAACAAAAGAGCTATTTTCAATAAAGCCAAAACTAGTTTCAATTCTTTAGAAAAATAACAACATACTAAAAATATGTTCACAAAAGATTCATTTGAAAACCATTCTATTAAATGATTTAGATGTAATCAAATTCACCATAAAATTTTTAAATGCAATTTTAAAAGGATTGGCCATATATTAATCAAACAAATTTGGATTCTCAAAAAAATCTTAAGCACTAACTATTATAGATCCAAGAAAGCTTGGGTACCAAAAATTATGAAGTGATTTTGTAGGTATACCAAGGATCCAATGAAATAAAAGGAAAAAATTTTTTTTGATGGATGCCTTAGAAATGAAAATGAATTGATGATGCTGTTGGGTAAAATCTAATATTTTCTCACATCATACCATCAATATTTGTTTGATTGATTCTATTGATTTTAATAATCTATTTATATAGTTTTTGTTGGTGTAGAAAATGGACAGCCATCAGAGGTTATTAGAGGTGGAAATCAGGATCTTGCCGATGGAACCTGCATAAGAAAAATCTTGGTTGGAGGTGGCTTCAGTGTGAACCCTTCGATAGTCAAGTTAATATTCTGACCAACAAAAATGAAGTACTTAAGAGATTTTTAATGAAGTGGAGAGCTTAGAGAAGAGAACATATCTGGAGGGTCTTATTTATATGTGTAGCCTATAACAGATTGATAGTGATAATCATAATCGAATATCAGTAAGTCATTCAGGCTGCTCAGAGTTTGTTAGGGAGAGTAGGCTGTCATTTATCGTGACTTACTAGTGGTTGGATATTTTTTGCTGAAGTTTGAATGAAAGGTTGAATACTTCCGAGCTTGATTGTGAGTTACTCGACCTTAGGATTAGAAGGACTGAGCTTGAAGATTGGTCTTTAGGTTAAGAGTGATGACTTAGTAGATTAGGTTCTGGATCTAGATTGTGGCAAGACTACCTCAACTATTCCTAGGAGTTTGGCGATCTTCAAGATCGGCCGATGGTGGAAGTTGGTATCTTGACTAAAACTGAGTTGTTGAAGTCCAGGTTGGAAGAAAATAACAAGGGAATCAGTCATGTGAACTAACTCCATAATTGAGATATCAAGGTGGGCCAAGATTGAAAGTTGGAAGAATGCTAATCCCTTGATTGAAACTATGATGAAGTTACCCTAATTATTTTGATGAAGTTCGGCTAGTACTCAAGGTCGGCCCATAGTCAAGATCGAGTAGTACTGAAGCTTAATATTTGTGAAGCGGCTATTGCTTATCCCAGACTAAAGATCAAAATCAAGCAGATGATGAATTTTGTTTACTAGCTCAAGTTGTCTGGCCAAAATTCAAGGCATAGTCTTGGCAAGATCTGTCGTTACAAGAATAGACTAGGAGGGTCAAAGTAAAGAAGCTCAGCTAACACATAAGATCGAACATCGATAGAAGTTGTCATCATTTTTGGTATAAGCTACCCTCGATTGAAGCCCTGAGCTTAGCCAAATTTGAAGGCCAATCCTTTGGTGCTCACTTGGACCAGGGGACTGACTTGATTAAACCTCGAATTGGAGTGTATCTTAAACCCAGACGGTGCTCTACTAAGGTTGGGCTTTATTAGACTTCGATGGGAGCTATTTTTCCCCAACATTTATCCTCTTACTCCCAAGTTCGAAGCTCGGATGAAGGGAGCACTATCATTTATGATCATCGAAGTCCCATTTAGCTTTCCTACCTTTAGGATGTGACACACTTTGGATTGTTTGAACCGATGCGAAAGCTCCTTTATTATAGAATGGCTTAAGATGACCTTGAGTTTTGAAATTTTGCCAGTGTGGAGCTCAATTATATAGCACCATGATGATTTCATCTAACATCTGTAACTGCAATAATGGAGAGGATATGTGGAAGGTCGAGATTTGGTATTGATAATTTGCAATCATAACAGCTTGGGGACACCATCGCTATTTAAGCTCCTTTCTTTTCTCCCTTTCTCATTCTAGCCTATTTCTTCTCCAACTCCTCCTGCTCCCATCTTCCCCAAGTCTGACTCTTCTATCCCATGCATCTCTTAGTTTTCGTCACCCATCCTCTACCTATTTTTCGCCATTCCAATTGCATCACTAAACTTTGTGCCTCCTTTAGGTTAGTATCCTAAATTTTTCTTTTTGTTTCCCTACCTTCTTTCTATTTTTGAAGTCTTTTAAGATTCATCTATTTTTCCTTTGGTTTTCAAAAGTTTTTCTCCATTGAATTCTTCCTAATTTTCAATCGATTTTACTTCACTCCTTTTGATCTGAAATGGCCTCCCATGATTCTGAGTGTTCTTGGTCTTCTCTCTCTAAAAGCTCATCCAAACCAAATCTTCCAAATCCTAAAGCCGAGGTTGAGTCTGACCTTAGAGATAAAGCTCGTCCAACCTTTGTTCCTGGGATCATTACTTTCACTTTTTCTATCAACGATCTTTCTCTTATCCAGATTCAATGTGGAGTCCTTTCTGAATACGAACTTGAGTCATCCAAATCAGACGATCGAATCTGTGCCCCCCTTTGGGTCGGTTCAGTTTGTATACAAAGGCTCTTCAAGCTGGGCTTAGTGTTGACCCTAGTTTGATTTTGATGATAATAAAAGCATTTGAGTATAAATTATTAAATCACTAACATTGGTTATGAGGATATGTAGTTGTAAATTTTAAAGTGCTCACAAATATCAAGTATTCCAATTCGTCCAAACGAAGATTCATCACTCAAGATTTTAGAAAAGAAGTACTAGAATGGATACAGCTTTCTAGAGATCAAAATGAAGATTAAATCAAGACATAAAAGATAAGTCTAGTCGATAAAGTAATTTATAGAAGAAAGGGTCAGAAATAGTCTTTGGCATACTTGGCACGCAAATTGGGCCGACCCAGTCTAAGATTGAGCTATCATAGTCTCAGTAAAAGTAGAAGATAGAAATGATAGAAAGCTAATTTTTTGTGATCTAGGAGATTGAGCCAACCCAGCTGAAAACTGAGTTGACCTAGTAAAACTAGGCCGACCCAGTCAGAAAGTGAGCCATCCTAGTCTCAGACAATAGAAGAAGAC
The DNA here is from genome assembly GCA_006176705.1 of Cocos nucifera. Lineage (NCBI taxonomy): Eukaryota > Viridiplantae > Streptophyta > Magnoliopsida > Arecales > Arecaceae > Cocos > Cocos nucifera. Next base: position 250,217 of record QRFJ01003158.1, on the reverse strand, counting down.
AGAAATAGTATTTTAGAATTTTTGAGACTGAGCCAATCTAGCTGAAAACTGAGCTAGCCCAGTTTTGACTGAGCCGACCCAGTTTAAAACTGAGCCAGCCTAGTGCCTGTAATTGCTAGTTTTCAGTTATTCAGCTTTTTCACTCCACACATTTTTTAATGACTATTTTGGTTCTTTCAATGACTAGATCACTATCAGAAGTCTATGATGATGACTTGTAATGGTGAAAAACCTCTGGGATACTTAAGGAAGCACTTGAGATAAGAAAAATAACTTTGAACCAAAAGAAAGAGCTTCCAAGAAGATTTTCAATTTTTCAAGTATGTAAGCTAAATAGTAAAAAGAAAGAACTATTTCTTAGAGCTTTTCTTTTTCTTCCAATATTCTCAATCAGAGAGAAGTTAGGCCAACACCATTGAAGATCAACTCCTACTTCTTTCAAGCACTCAAAGAGAAGAAATCAAGCCTACAAGCCAAGCTTCCAGATTTTCTTCTCTTAAGCTTCAAAGAGTTTATTTTTATTTTATTCATTGTATTTTTTATATTTATTTCAAGTTTCTTGGGGTGAAAAACTTGGGTTGGTCTAAGCCTAAAGTTGGATGGTGTATGGTTGTGATTGATGAGCCAAAGTGAAAATCAATCGGGGTTAATTGTTAGTCCAAAAAAATAATCATTGTATGGTTGTGGTTGGTGAGCCAAGATCAAAATCAACTAGATTAGATTATGAGCCCAAGTAAAACAATCAGACTATAATCAAGCCTAGTGATTATAGTTAAATTTCTAAGTGGTTTACTTAGGGAGTAGACGTAGGTGCTGAGTTTGGCACTGAACCACTATAAAATCATTATGTTTGTGATTGCATATTACTGTTCTATTGATTTTCTTCACTGTACATTACATAGCATATTTATTGGCATTTAATTAAATCAATTTACTTATATCATAAGCTTAAAATTTAAAATATCCAATTCACCCCTCCTCTAGGTAGCCATACTTGGGCAACAAGTGGTATCAGAGTGGATGCTCTAGTATTAGTTGTTGATCAAGTTATCAAAGAGCTAAAGATCACATAGCAACCACAATTGGAACTCCATTGGTTGATGGGCAATCAACCAATAGACATTCACTATTTAATAGAATAAACTACACATATTGGAAAGCATGAAGGAGAATATTCATCCAAGCATAAGACTATGACATGTGAAATGTCATTATGGTAGGCCCTCACACACCAATAATTATTATTGATGGAATGTCCATCCCAAAACTTGAAAAAGATTAGGATGAATATGATAAGAAGAAATCTCAACTTAACGCCAAAGCAATGAATGTTTTATATTATGCTTTGGATGCTAATGAGTTTAATAGGATATCAACATGTTCATCCACCAAAAAAATTTAGGATAGACTTGAAATTATCCATGAGGGTACTAATCGAGTCAAGGAGTCTAAGATAAATATGTTGGTATATAAGTATGAATTATTTAAAATGGAACCACATGAAACCATCATTGAAATATTTACTAGGTTCACTAATATTTTGAATGGTTTGAAAAGCCTTGGAAGAGATTATGCTAACAACGATGTTGTGCGAAAAATTTTTAGGTCCTTGCCAAAGAATTGAAAGCCAAAGGTGACTACCATTTAAGAAGCAAAGGACTTAAACAAGTTAGCATTGGAAGAACTCATTGGTTGTCTTATGACCCATGAGCTAAACATGAATCAAAGATAAGAAGAGGAAGTGAAGAAAAAAAAGAGTATAGCACTCAAAGCTTTTGCCATGTATGAAGAGGAAAGCGACTCCAAAGAAGACTCGAAGGATGATGAAGAAATGGCACTAATTACTACAAGGTTCAAGAAATTCATGAAAAGAAGGAAGAAGTTTGAACCAAGAAAAAAAAATTTCAGCAAGGGCAAAGGTAGCAAAGAAAGAGAAAGAGAAAAAAAAAGATCAAATCACTTGCTATGAATGTAAGAAGTTTGAATATTTTTGAATGAACTGTCTATTGTTAAAGAAGAGCTCAAAGAAATCAAGGAAGAAAGTATTAAATGCAACATGGAACACCTTCAAGTGAAGAAGAATGTCTAAGAGAAGAAAAGCCAATCTTTGTCTTATAGCATTAAAGGATGAGGTAAATGTTGACTCAATTTCTGAATTTACATTTGAGAAATTGCATGAAGCTTTTAATGATTACTTTCTGATTTTAAAAAGCTATCCCATAAGAACAAGAAACTAAGAAAAGAAAATCAATCATTAAAAATAGATAAAGCCCAAATAGAAGAAAATATGAAGGAAATACAAAGCAATGTAAATGAATCAAATAAAAAATTCTTTAAGAATCCATATCCAAAACCTTAAAATTATGGCAAAAATATTACATGTTATAAATATAATAAATATGGACACAAGTTTATTGAATGTAAAACTTTTAATTCAAGCAAAGCAAAAGTAAAACAAGTTTGGGTTTCAAAAGGAACCATTTGTGCTAACCCCAAAGGACTAAGTTAGCTTGAGTATCTAAGTTTGTTTGATTACTTGTGTAGGTGTGCTCGACATCCGTAAGTGCTAAAAGAAGGTGGTATCTTGATAGTAGATGCTCAAGGCACATGACAGGAGATAAATCATAATTTATCTCTTGAAGCTAAAGATGGAGGTGTTGTAACATTTGGAGATAATGGTAAAGAAAAAATTATTGATCTCGGTAATATCTTGATAACACCCTCTACTAGCATAGAAGATGTCTTATATGTTGAAGGATTAATGCATAACTTATTTAGTATAAGTCAACTTTATGATAAGGGCTTTAATGTTTCATTCAAATCATCTCATTGTATTGTAACTAGCTCTATAGATGAAAGTATTAAATTTATAGAAAAAAGACATGAAAATATTTACATTGTTGATCTTGATGAACTTAAAAATGAGAATATTAATTATCTTGTTGCTATGAATGCTAAACTAAATGAATCAAGTTAGATTTGGCATAATAGATTAAGTCATGCAAGTATGGACTCTCTAGCAAGATTAATTAAACTTGATTTAGTAAAGAGATTACCTAAAATAAATTTTGAGAAGGATAAAATTTGCAAAGCATGCCAACTTGGTAAACAAACAAAATCTTTCTTTAAATCCAAAAATATTGTTTCAACTATTAGGCCTTTAGAATTATTCCATATGGATTTGTTTGGATCTATTTCGACTACTAGTCTTGGAGGAAAAAGATATGGCTTTGTAGTAATAAATGATTTTTCAAGATATACATAGGTTTTATTTTTATCATGTAAAGATGATGCTTTTGATATCTATTGATCTATTTAATAAAATAATAAAAAAAATGATATTTTATATATAAGAAGTGATCATGGCATGAAATTTAAAAATCAAAAATTTTAAAATTTTTATTCTAGAAATGGAATCAATCATAACTTTTCAACACCTAGGACACTAACAAAATAGGATGGTAGAAAGAAAGAATAGGATATTGATTGAAATGGCATGAACCATGCTTTATGAAGACAACCTTCCAAAATATTTTTGGATGGAAGCTATTAACTGCGCATGCTATGTGCTAAATAGAGCTCTAATTAGAGCAATCTTAAAGAAAACTCCATATGAACTCTATAAAGAAAAGAAACCAAATATTTCTTATTTTAAAATTTTTGGATGTAGATATTTTATTCTTATAAATAGTAAAGATAAGCTTGGAAAGTTTGATGCAAAATCAGATGAAGAAATTTTCCTAGGATATTCATCACATAATAGAGCATATAGAGTATTTAATAAAAAATATTGATTGTGGAAGAATCCATACATGTAATTTTTGATGAAACTAACTCTCTTAAAATAAGAGAAGAAGAGCTTGATGTGAATATAGAAATTTTAGAAAATAAAATAAAAGATATATCACTTGAAGATATTCCCTCTCAAGAAAAAGAAAATAAAGAGCAAGAGGTTGAAGAAATAATGCCACATTTTCAAAATGATCAAGGTACATCCAACTTACTAAAGGAATGGAGGTATAATCATAATCATCCTACGAATTAATAATAGGTGATCCATCTCAAGGAGTTAAAACTAGATCATCTTTTAGAAAAGCTATAAATCATATTACATTTGTATCCCATCTAGAACCTAAAAATATAATCAAAGCTGAAAAAGATCCAAATTGGATATTAGCAATACAAGAAGAGTTAAACCAATTTGAAAAATATAAAGTTTGAGAATTAGTTGAAGGACCTAAAAATTTTCTTATAATTGGTACAAAATGAATCTTTAGAAATAAACTAGATGAGAAGGGCAACGTAATTAGAAACAAGGCTAGATTGGTTGCACAAGAATACAATCAAGAAGAGGATATTAATTTTGATGAATCATTTGCACCCATAGCTAGACTTGAAGCTATTAGATTGCTCTTAGCATTTGCATATTTCATGAACTTTAAACTTTTTCAAATGGATGCAAAGAGTGCATTCTTAAATGGTTTAATTGAAGAAGAAGTTTACGTAGAACAACCTCCAAGCTTTGAAAATCAAGAATTACCTAATCATGTATATAAACTTAAGAAAGCACTATATAGATTAAAACAAGCACCTAGGGCTTGGTATGATAGATTGAGTAAGTTTTTATTAAATAATGATTTTAAAAGAGGTAACGTTGATAAAATATTATTTATTAAAAGAAAATCAAGTGATCTATTGATTGTCTAATTATATATTGATGATATAGTATTTGGTGCTACTAATGAAGTTTTGCGTAGATAGTTTGCTACTCTCATGCAGGACGAGTTCGAGATGAGCATGATGGGAGAGCTCAATTTTTTTTTCGAACTCCAAATCAAGTAATCAAATGAGGAGATCTTCATCAACCAAAGCAAATACATCAAAAAAATGTTAAAAAAATTTAGGGTGGAGAATATCAAAGAAAGTGACACCCCTATGAGCATAAGTTACAAGCTTGATCAAGATCCAAAAGAAAAAATAGTAGATCCTAAGCTATATCGAGGTATGATTGAATCTTTACTATATTTAACTACAAATAGATTGGATATAATATTTAGTGTATGCATGTGTGCGTGTTATCAATCAAATCCTAAGAAATCACATGTATTAGCAATTAAAAGAATCTTTAAGTATTTAATAAATACTCAAGATGTTGGTTTATGGTACTATAAACAATCTTCATTCGACTTAATTAGTTATAGTGATTCAAATTTTGCTGGTTGTTGCTTAGATAAGAAGAGTACAAGCGGTACATATTAATTTTTAAGAGTAAATTTGATCTCATGATTTAGCAAGAAACAAAACTCGGTAGCCTTATCTACGGTGGAAGCCGAATACATTACTGTTGGGAGTTGTTGTGCTCATCTATTGTGGATCAAACAATAACTAGAAGATTATGGTATTACTTGTAATAACATTCCTATTTGATGTGATAACACAAGTGCCATAAATTTAACTAAAAATCTCATATTGCATTCAAGAACAAAATATATAAAAGTAAGACATCACTTTATTAGAGAGCATGTTCAAAATAACGATATACTTCTTGAACATGTGCCTACTGAAAATCAAGTTGCCGATATCTTTATAAAACTGTTGTATGTTTGAATGAATGAAGTTTGAATTTTGGCTTGCATTGTATCAATTTTCTTATATGAATGAATGAAATTATCTCCTTTTATGCTTGATCGAACTTCTTTACATTGTTGTATACCTTTTGATAATGACAAAAAGGAGGAGAAGAATGAGTATAAAATAAGAATTGTAACTACAAGTATGAAAGAAATCAGAACTTGAATTGCTAAAATGGAAGAAATCAGAACTTGAATTGCTAAAATAAAAGAAATCAGAACTTGAATTGCTAAATTGAAATCTCGGTACATAGTAAGGGGGAGCAACACAAAATTTAACCTAAATTAAACATTACTATCATATTCAGGGGGAGCATATGTAAAATGATAGAATCTAAATGAATATGATGTATGAGTTAATTGGTAAGACCAAATGAGAATATTATTTTCAAGTATAAAGGAAATGTCATACTCAAAAAATTTTGTCATCATCAAAAAGGGAGAGATTGTTGACCCTAGTTTGATTTTGATGATAACAAAAGCATTTGAGTATCAATTGTTAAATTACTAACATTGGTTGTAAGGATGTGTAGTTGTAAATTTCAAAGTGCTCACAAATATAAGTGTACCAATTCATCCAAACGAAGATTCATCACTCAAGATTTTAGAAAAGAAGTACTAGAATGGATATAGCTTTCTAGAGGTCAAAATGAAGATTAAATCAAGACATAAAGGACAAGTCTAGCCTACAAAGTAATTTGGAGAAGAAAGGGTTAGAAACAATCTTTGGCATACTTGGCACGCAAACTGGACCAACCTAGTCTAAGACTGAGCCATCCTAGTCTCAATGGAAGCAAAAGATAGAAAGGATAGAAAGCTAAATTTTTATGATCTAGGAGACTGAGCCAAACCAGCTGAAAACTGAGCTGACCTAGTGAAACTAGGCCAACCTAGTCAGAAAGTGAGCTATCCTAGTATCAAACAAGAAAAGAAGATAGAAACAGTGTTTCAAAATTTCTGAGACTGAGCCGACCCAGTTTGGATTGAGCTGATCCAGTTTAAAACTGAGCTGACCTAGTGCCTGTAATGGCTATTTTTAGTTCTGCAGCTTTTTCACTTCATACATCTTTCAACGGCTATTTTGGTTTTTTCAATGGCTAGATCACTTCCAAAAGTCTATGATGATGACTTGTAATGGTGGGAAACCTCTAGGATACTTAAAGAAGCACTTGAGATAAGAAAAATAACTTTTGAACCAAAAAGAAAAGAGCTTCCAAATAGATTTTCAGTTTTTCAAGTATATAAGCTAAATAGTAAAACGGGAGGAGTGTTTCTTAGAGCTTTTTTTGTCCTTCTAACTTCCTCAATCAGAGAGAAGTCAGGCCAACACTATCGAAGATCAACTCCTACTTCTTTCAAGCCCTCAAAGAGAAGAAATCAAGCCTATAAGCCAAGTTCCCAAATTTTCTTCTCTTAAGCTTCAAAGAGTTTGTTTTTATTTTGTTCATTATATTTTTCATATTTGTTTCAAGTTTCTTGAGATGAGAAACTTGGGTTAGTCCAAGCCTAAAGTTGGATGGTGTATGGTTGTGATTGGTAAGCCAAAGTGAAAATCAATCGGGATTGATTATTAGCCCAAAAAAATAATCATTGTATGGTTGTGGTTGGTGAGCCAAGGTCAAAACCAACTGGATTGAATTATGAGCCTAAGTAAAACAATCAGACTATAATCAAGCCTAGTGATTATAGTTGAATTCTTAAGTAGTTTACTTAGGGAGTGAACGTAGGTGCTGAGTTTGGCACCGAACCACTATAAAATCATTGTGTTTATAATTGCATATTACTATTTTATTGATTTTCTTCACTACACATTACATAGCTTATTTGTTGGCATTTAATTAGATTAATCTACTTACATCATAAGCTTAAAATTTAAAATACCCAATTCACTCCCCCCCCTCTTAAGTAGCCATACTTGGGCAACACTTAGGTTACTAGTTCCTTCTTTCATTGTTGAACTTTTTCGCTTGTTTGATGTATCTCTTTCTTCTATCGTTCTGAACTCCTTCTGCTTTATCATAGGATTTTTAGTTCTTTATTTATGGCTGAGATCCAACCTATGATTTCTTTGTTGTGAACTTTTTTTACATTCAAACATCATGCCACCTTCAAAAATTGGTGGTATGTGTCCCCTTAGTTTGGCAAGAAGGGGTTAATTAGGGGTGCCCCTTCCTCCATTCACAACTAGAAGAAAAGGTTCTTCTTTGTGTCTAACCCTTCACTTGAGTGGAGACTTTTTCACTAGGGTCATTTTAGGAAATTAGTTCATAAGGCTCTGAGGTTGGAGAGGAGGGACTTTGACTCTATCAAGATTTTGAAGGACTATAAAGCTCCTTTACTAACCCAACTAATAGACAACCATACCCTTTTCAACTTTAGTCTAAGCACCATTAACCCAGAAGGTATTAACTTATATTTCTTTTGTCTTTTCATCTTTATCTAATCTCGGCTTACTTATTTTCATAAAAATGACTCCAAACGAGCTCAAGCAGCTGCAGAAGGAATGCCAAGCTCAAAAGGGAAAGGGCATCGACCTAGGAGAAACATCTAAATGGGTTATGATTGCAGGCTAAGCTCGGCCATTCCAACTCCTACAACCTCTATTCCAAAGGTCGAAGTAACCTCACCGACTCCAAGCTTGCTGATTGAGGCCACTGTCCCACCACCTCCTATCGAGAAAAAGAAGGAGGTAGAGAAAAAGAAGTCGGTGTCAGGAAAGTTCGATCGTAGAAAAACTCAGGAGAGTCGAGCGACAACAACATAGATTGGGAACATGCTTCATTTGATAGTTGGAGGGTCATCCAACCCCTCATGGAGGGGTACATATTGCCAAATGTGATCAAGAAGATCCTCCAAACGAATATTCAAGATTGGAAGGACTCCTTTGCATCTTTTCTCGAGGTAGTTGTCTTGTCATTCTCTATACTCGATTATATATATTTTCTAATGGCAAAACTAACTCTACTATTTATAGTTGGGTCATCACCTGTTCACCAACATCGAGTTAGTTAACATTCATGAGGCCGAGGTTTCAAAAGCGATGAAAGAAGCTAAAGTCACCAAGGTAGAGGCTTAGGAGTGAAGAGTTGAAGTTGAGTGCCTTAAGGAGGCAGAAAGGAACTCCATCGAGGTTGAGCACCTTAGGAAGGCACTCAAAGATGTAGAGCAAACCTCAACTGAGGTAAGGAATACTTTAGAGACCAATCTAGCTTCCAAGATAGAAAAGAGGAAGAAAGCTAAGGCTAAGGTTTCTGAAGGAGAAAAGAGGGTGGCCAAAGTCAAGAAATAGGCCATGTCAGAATTTAAGACTTCTAAAGAACTTGAAGATATCAAAATTCAATTCGCTAAGGAAGCCTATAGTAAAGATTTTGACATCTACCAACAAAGAGTCACTAAAAAATATCCTAAACTGGACCTCGACTTCCTAGAGGATGAACCGGAGAATCTTTCAGATGATGAAGCTGACCTCCTCATAACTGGAGCCAATCTTCCTCCCGCTGAACCTACTGTCGATGTCTCTAAGCCCACCAAGGAGCCAACACTGATAAGTACCATAAATTTACCAATAAAAGTATTAATTTATCAATTAATTAATATTAATTTTTAAGAATTAATGATCAATTTATATATAAGTTTTTAGAAATTAATATTTTTATTAATTAAAAAATAATAAAAATTTAAAAATAAAATTTTATTATTAATAGAAAGAGCCTATTTTTTTGATCATAATGAAATAAGTTTCGAGCAAAATAGAGCTAAAATGGAGAAGATATGAATTTCTAAAAAAATAAAATAAATAAAAATTAAATAAAATAACATACGGCTCAGTTGACTCAAGTCGTCATGCCATATCAGCCGGCGCATCCAAATGCACTGAGCCAAGTCAACGAAGCCAGCGTACCAAGCCAACCATGCAAGCCAACTCAGCCGCGGAAGCCGTCAGCCGGTCCACGATCCAGGCATAGACCGTCAGCTCAATAAAAATCAGCGAATCATGGAGCGACACGTGGTGGATCTAAACCCTTAAGGGGTTCATAGAAAATCCATCATGATTCATAGGGTAAAGAGGTAATTTTGCATCAAAGCAGCGAGTGGCAATTGGCCAAGGCGTTTGGTGTGCTTGGTTCGTGTGGTCCATAGCTATAGTAATTGCACGATCCAATGGCCTGCATTCAATCTAGTGGAGATCCGATGGCCTACGATAAATCCTTCTTTGATTCAAACAGTGCTCAGTGATCTGGCATGATCTGATGGCTAGAAGACCATCTGGTGGAGATCCGACGGTGGAGAAAGCTCCTGATGGTGATCAAGACTCCCAATGCACGATCAGCGGTTAGATTTTCTCCATCAACGCATGATCAACGACCAGAATTTAATTCGACCTGATCTAGACCAATATGCATCCAATTTTGATGATTTTTGGTCTGTTGGATTTCTATTGAATGGCCAGATTTCATCCAGAGTAGCAGAATTCAATCAGAACTCCTTTTAATCTGATTTTCACTCAGATTTCTTCATATTTTGACGATCAAAGAGCTCCTTAGTCCCACATTGCCTAGAGAAAACTCTTCAGCCCTCCTAGCTCTATAAAATGGACCCCGGCCTCTAGAAATCAATAGATCTGATTAAAGAAAAGCTTTGGTATAGGATGAAGCCGAACTTTGAATTAAAGACTGCTTCAAAGCAATGGATGCCGAGAAGAAGAGCTGGGCTTCTACACCATCTTTCTGCCAATACCAATCCAAGATCAGAGATTAGACTATTTTATTTTATTTTTTTTTCTTTTTAAATTTTATGTATTTAAATTTTAAAATTTTAATAAATAAAAATTTTATTTTTTGTACTTTAATTTTAGCTCTTTATTTTTATCATAATTTAATTTCTATACTTTAATTATTGCCTTTTATTTTATTGCAAATAGATGCTAAGATCTAACTAGTAGATTTTAGTATCAAATTTAAATTTTTGCATCTTTTAATTTTTATTTTTTATTTTTCAACTTCACTTTTGATTTCAAAACTCTTTTCTTTTCTTTTTCTTTTCAAAAATTAAAGATTTTAAATCTAAAAATACTAACTTTTCAATGGATTCAACCCAACTCACTGCTATCTACGTATTTTTAAAAAGTCTAATTAAACTAATAAACATGATGTCTTAACGACAATATCGTGATCTTATCAAATTTTTTGGCACCATTGTCAGAGAAGGCATGGACATTAAATTTTTTATCTCTTTGATTTTTTTATAAATAAATTATAAATAAAATTTTTATTTTCTTGTAAATATTGCTTGCTAATTTTTTTATTTTATTTTGCAGAAAAAGAGGTTAAAGAACAAAAAGAACCAGGATAAGGAATAAATCATTTAGTTTTGTTTGGTGAGATCAATCCTAACCCTAGTCCTTTTATTTATTTATTTATTTATTTTATTTTATTTTTAAATTAAATTTTAAAAAAATATTATTCACTTAAATCTAATTAAAAAACTTCATGATAAGATTAGAAATCCTAACTATTTAGAGCATGCATCATATTAATTTTATTTTTATTTCTATTTTTTTTTTTTGTAATTGTTGGAGGCAAGATAAGCTTTTCAGAATTTAATTAGTTGCATGCATCTAATTTAAATTGCATAGAACCCTTTGATTGAAAATTTTTTGTGCATATTCATATTAAACCAAATTAAGAGCACAACCCAATTAAACAAGATAAGGTGGAGATTTGATCATCCTTCCTTAGCCCATAAATAATCAACCAGCATCCTGCATTGACCTAAGTCTTTAATTTTAAAACTAATTAGACATCAGTTCTAGAAGCTCGAGCTCAATAGGATAAGGAATCCTAAGAGTTGAACCAAATTAAGATTAGTCAATTTGACTGATGTCTAGAAAAATGGTTCAGAAATGACTGGGCTTGAAGGAAGATAATTTTTAATTAATTTTGTTAGCTTACCTGGCCGAGCATAATTGGTATCTAAGGCAAGCAACGGAGAGACTCCCACCGATCTTATACTTATCTGATCAGTTGATTGGCTGATCCTATACTTGGAGTGCTCGAAGGCTGACTTGGAATAATTAGAAGCTGTCTAGGTCTAGGCTGATCTTAGGTTAAGATTAATTTATTTGAAACTTATTTAAAAATAAAAATTTTTACTTTAGATATTTTCAATCTCTATTGCCCTGATATAAGGTTACCTTGGCATAACGGGAAGTTATGTTGCATGGTTGTCCTAGGGTATGAAAAGATTGAATTAACTTAGAACTTAAAAAAGAGAGTTTAAAAATAAAATAAAATAAAATAAATAAATAAATAAGATTGAGGATATTGAGAATATAGTGAATTCTCCAACACCTGTGTGGAGAAGGATTTCAGGTTGACCAGTTAAAATGGATTTAGTTCCTATTTCAGATCCTACAATTTCAACATCCACAATGGATTTAGCAAATTAGCCCCAGCCTCAAACTCTTAAGAACTTATGTTATCCAGTTGGTTCCGTCCAACCCTCTTGCATCAGGTTGCCTCAACCTATAGCAAACAACTTTGAAATTAAATCTCAAATCATTAACATGCTTCCAAAATTCATGAAAATAGAGGATGCATATATATTCATTAGGGAATTTGAAGAGGTTTATGCAACCATAAAACTACAACAATTGTCAGAGGATGAAATCAAACTGAGATTAATCAATTTTGCCCTTAAGGATAATGCCAAAAAGTGGCTTTATAGTCTTCCAAATCAATCTATCATGACCTGGAAGGGCTTTGTAAGAATATTCTTAAAAAAAAAAATTTCTCATCATAAAATAGCTAGAATTAGAAACGAAATAAACCAATACTATCAACTAGCTAGTGAATCATTTTGGCAATACTTTGATCGATTCAAGAACCTCTTGACTTAATGCCCACATCATGGAATAGAAACTTGGAGGCTATGCTAAATAATTTATGAAGGATTAGATTCAAATTCTCAAATAATGCTAGAGTCCATGTGCCAGGGATAATTTATGTACAAAGAATCAAATGAAGCCTGGCAATTACTAGAAGACCTAACCAAGCAACGTTATAATGGAAAATAACTAAGAAACTAGAAAAATCCACACCTTCAAGAGGTGGAATTTATCAAATTCAAACCTTCCTAGCTGTAGAAGCCAAAATTGCAACTTTAATACGTAGGTTAGAGGCCTCAGAACTTTAAAGACCAGCTAGTATGAACCAAGTGTTTGCATCCATGTGCAACGGGTACAATGCACCAGACCATGTTCTTAAGAAATGTCCCCTCCCAATGAACCAATTAGATAATGGATGTGCACAAGTGAATGTCACATATCAAAGACCATTGAACAATCCCTATGCACCCACTTATAACCCAGGTTGGAGGAATCATCCAAATTTTTCATGATCACAAAATCCAAATGTAGGCAGTCCAAGTTTCAATCAGCAGAACCCAAGGCCTAATCCTATGATAAACATCTTGCCACCACCAAACTTTAATATTAATGAAAAAAAACTTAGTTCTTTAGAAAAAAGCCTGGAAACCCTAGCCAAATTTAATGTTGACACCAATGCCAAATTAAGCAATTTCATGCAAACCACAAGCCAAATTCTAAATTCAAATTCTCAAGCCATAGCCCGCTTGAAAATGCAAGTCAGCTAGCATCTACCATAAGTAAACGTGAACGAGATAGGCTACCTGGCCAACTTGAGCCCAACCCAAGAAATCAAAATGGTAGACCATCCCAAGGAAACCAAGTTAATCAAGTTAATGCTATTCATTCCTTGAGATCAGAAAAATAAATGGATAATAAGGTAAATACACTTGACACTAGAGAAGACCTGAGTGCTGAGTCTGTTGAGCCATCCAATGAACAATCTACCTTACAAACTCAAGCTCCTGAAACTGATAGTGCACCAAACCAGACACCCACAATCTCTAAAGCTCCTTTTCTGAATCGATTAAGGTCTAATAAATAATCAAAATATTTAGATAAAATGTTAGAGGTATTTAAGCAAGTTCAAGTAAATATTCCTCTATTAGACATGATCCAACAAGTTCTGACTTATGCCAAATTCTTAAAAGACCTTTGCACTAAGAAAAAGATGACTAATATACCAAAGAGAGCTTTCGTAGCAGTAAGTGTGAGTTCATATTTGTTAAGTTATATGCCTATAAAGTACAAGGACCTAGGATCTCCAATAATCTCATGTGTCATAGGAGAAACCCACATTGAGAAGGCATTACTTGATTTAGGGACTAGTGTAAATATTTTACCCTATTCAATTTATGAGCAATTAAGATTAGGAAAGCTTCAGCCAACAGGGATCACATTACAATTAACAGACCAATTTTTTAGAATCCCCAAGGGAATGGTAGAAGATGTTTTGATTAAGATTGGAAATTTTATCTTTTCAATTGATTTTATCATTTTGGAGACTGAGCCAATATCAAATCCTAAGGATCAAATTCTAGTGATTTTAGAAAGACCATTCCCAGCTACTGCTAATACTAAAATCAATTATCGGAATGGACTTATGAAACTATCTTTTGGAAACATGACTATCGAGCTGAATATTTTCAATTTAGAATAGAAATCTACCAAGCATGCTAATATAAGTATAATTCAAGATAAAATTTATGAACCCATAGACATTAGCGATGAGGAAGTCGATCTTGAATCTAGTATCTGACCAACCGATGAATATGAGAACATAGATAATAAAAATGGCTAGAGATGGGAGCCTCCCACTGAACCACTCATAGAAATGACTAAACCATCACCGAGTCATCAAAAGAAGAGGCACCCAAAGTAGAGTTGAAATCTCTCCCTGAGCACCTCAAGTGTGTATATTTAGATCCAGAAAAAATCTTGCCTCTAATTATTGCATCAGATCTGAATCCTAACCAAGAGGAGGAATCATTAGTGGTCTTAAGTAAAAATTGAGAAGCAATAGGCTGGACCATGGTAGACATTAAAGGAATAAGCCCTTCCATAGTTCAACATAGGATACACCTAGAGGAACAGATTAGTACTGAAGCTAACTGCATAGAAGAACTCGAGCTAAGAACTAGTATTGATGCTAGTTCTAGTTTAAATAAGATAAAAAAAGAAAAAAAGAGAATAGATGATTTATCTGAAACTTATAAACCTAAAAGCATGTTTCCTTCAACCCTAGAAGCAGATTCTTCTTATAAAAATCAAGAGGCATGTAATGAAGAGTCAATGGAGTTATTTAAGCAAGATCACATTAATTTACTTTTAGAATTAAAACCGCCTTTAGTCACCCTTCCAGCACCTATTGAATCAAACTTAACTTCTAATATAAAAACTCTATTCATGAGCATTTTAGAAGAACAAATAGAAGAAATTCTTAATAAACATGGATCTGAGAATGGGGTCACAAATTATATTTTTTTAATTAATAATGAATATATTAATAATGAGATTATAAATCAACTTTCTGAGATTGGCAATCCAAAACTTTTAAAATTTGTCAATCCAATATTTGACATAGGATAGTAAGCTGCATTATGTTTGGCTGAAGGTGATAAACTTAGTGCTTATTAGGAGGCAACCCAATATTTAGTTTTCTTTAGTTTAATTTATCTTTTCAGTTGATTTTTTTTTTAGGATAATTTGAATAAGTTGAAGGAAGAGCTTAAATTTTCAAAGGCATGTGCTGGACCAAACATATAGTTAGATATATTCTTTCATATTCTTTATTATATCCTTTATTTTTTCTTCTCCATTGAGGACAACATCGATTAAGTTGGAAAGGGGAAAAATAAAAATTTTAAAATTTTAAATCCTTAAGAAAAAGTTAGTATTTAGTATTTAGATAATTGATTATGCTTAAGAATCAAATTAAACTAAGCATTTTTTTAAAAAAAATTGATGCATAGATCAGAGAATCTATGAGATATTGAGGAATAAGTATTAAAAAAATTCAATAAAGAGTTAAGTTTAGAATATAAAAAGTTTTTTCTTTGAGCATTTTTAATTTTTTCTACTAGCATCAAAGAAAAATTTACTTTTTATGGGTTTGTATAGGATAACTATATATTTCTTCATATAAAAAATTTATTTTAATAAAATAGTTTTCAAGTACTTCTCACTGAGTAACCAAGCCTTTTTATCTAAACAAGCATTGAGTTTCACATCAAAAGATGGGAAGGACAAAGAAGCTCGTTGTAAAGCTAGTCTTAACTCGTAGTCTATTTGATTCGAGCTAGTAAGCCCGAGGGGTATTCTATACCTAGTGCCCTAAAGCCAACTAGTTTGGGAGTCATTAGCCTAAGACTCGCTACATGGATCAAATAGAAAGCTTAAGAAATTAAGACACTCAATAGTGATATAGCATTATATATATATATATATATATATATATTAATTTTTCATCGAGTAATCAGATCCTATTGCCTAAGTAAGCAATGATATTCATATCAAAAAGTGGGTAATGTAAAAATAAAAATCAATAAATGAAGGGCAGAAGTAGCAATACACTTGCCTATATGAAAGTTTAGATAAATCAGAGATAAAGATGGGATAATTTAGAAAAAAATTTAGAAAAATTTAATATTTTTTACTTAATTTTTCTATTGATAAGTATTAATACCTCAATGATATATCTCACTTAAGCTCTACTGAATATCAATGGCCATTTTGAAAACTACTTAGGTAAAATTCAAAATTCTAAAGTTAAAAAAATATTTAAAATAAAATTATTTCTTTACTCGAGGATAAGCAAAGCTTAAGTTGGAGGTGTGATAAGTATCATAAATTTACCAATAAAAATATTAATTTATCAATTAATTCATATTAATTTTTAATAATTAATGATCAATTTATATATAATTTTTAAGAAACTAATATTTTTATTAATTAAAAAAAATTAAAAAATTAAAAGAATAAAATTTTATTATCAATAGAAAGAGCTCATTTTTTTGATCATAACGAAATAAGTTTCTAACAAAACAGAGCTAAAACAGAGAAGACATGAATTTCTAAAAAAATAAAATAAATAAAAATAAAATAAAATAACATACGACTCAGTCGGCTCAAGCCGCCATACCATATCAACCGGCACGTCCAAATGCATCGAGCCAAGCTGACGAAGCTAGCGCTCCAAGCCAGCCAGGCAAGCCAACTCAACTGCGAAAGCCGTTAGCCGATCCACGATCCAGGCATGGACCGCCAGCTCAGTAGAAATCGACGAATCACGGAGCGACACGTGGTGGACCTAGACCCTTAAGAAATTCATGGAAAATCCATCATGGTTCATAGGGTAAAGAGGTAATTTCACATCAAAGCAGCGAGCCGTGATTGGCTGAGGCATTCAGTGTGCTCGGTTTGCACGGTCCATAGCTATAGTAATTACGCGATCCAACAGCCTACATTCGATTTGATGGAGATCCAACGGCCCACGATAAATCCTTCTTTGATTTGAATAGTACTCAGCAATCTGGCATGATCCGATGGCTAGAAAACCATCTAATGGAGATCCGATGATGGAGAAAGCTTTCGATGGTGATCAGGACTCCCAATGCGCGATCAATGATTAGATTTTCTCCATCAACGCACGATCAACGATCAGAATTTAATCAAACCTGATCTAGACCGATACACATCCAATTTTGATGATTTTTGGTCCATTGAATTTCTATTGAATGGCCAGATTTCATCCAAAGTAGCAGAATTCAATCAAGACTCCTTTTAATCTGATTTTCACTCAAATTTCTTCATATTTTGACGATCAAAGAGCTCCTTAGTCCCACATTGCCTAGAAGAAAACTCTCCAGTCCTTCTAGCTCTATAAAAAGGATCCCAAGCCTCTAAAAATCAATAGATCTGATTAGAGAAAAGCTTTGGTATAGGATGAAGCCAAGCTTTGAATTAAAGGCTGCTTCAAAGCAATAGATGTCGAAAAGAAGAGCTGAACTTCTTCACCATCTTTCTACCAATGCCGATCCAAGATCAAAGATCAGGCTATTTTATTTTATTTTTTTTTCTTTTTAAATTTTATGTATTTAAATTTTAAAATTTTAATTAATAAAAATTTTATTTTTTGTACTTTAATTTTAGCTCTTTATTTTTATCATAATTTAATTTCTATACTTTAATTATTTCTTTTTATTTTATTGCAAATAGATGCTAAGATCTAACTAGTAGATCTTAGTACAAAGTTTAAATTTCTGCATCTTTTAATTTTTGCTTTTTATTTTTTGATTTCACTTTTGATTTCAAAACTCTTTTCTTTTCTTTTTCTTTTCAAAAATCAAAGATTTTAAATCTAAAAATACTATCTTTCCTATGGATTCGACCTGACTCACTGCTATCTATGTATTTTTAAGAAGTCAGATTAAACTGATAAACACGATGTCTTAACGACAACATCGCGATCTTATCAAACACCTACCGAGGTTGGACCGAGCTCTACTACTGTTTTCCAATTAGAGGTCAGAGACCTACTTTAATTATACTTTTTTTTCTTTTACTGCATATGTACTTAAAATCTTTTTTAAGCAATGAAATTAAAATTTTTCATACTCTTGTGTGTTGCAATGTATTCATGAAACAAATTATGGTTTGTAACTTTTATCACCGAGCCCAATCATGGGCCAAAGCCACTCCATTACTATAGGCTATTCCCCTTAGAGCTCACATAAAAACTTTAGAGAAAAAAGTCCGTCAGGCTAATAGAGAGTTGAAGAAAGCTAAAGACAAGCTTCAAAAATCAAAAAATAATTATACAATAGCTTCTAATGAATTCAACCACCATGCCAAGCTAATGGGAGCTAAAATGAGTGCTTTTTTAAGGAACTTAAAAGATTCTAGGCATTCAAGAGTGAACTCAAATTTTATTTCTTTTGCTAACAAGTGGGTCAATGGGTGAGCCACTTTACTAAAATTGGCTATGAATCTTCTATAGAATCCAACATGTCCTAAGAATGAATGAATTTTCTTGATAGATTTGGATGGTGGAAGATTTGCAATTAGGTCTACCTTGGCCTTGTCTACTTTAATTCTTTTTTTGAAACTACATAGCCAAGAACTATGCCCTCTCTAACCATGAATTGGCATTTCTTCAAATTGAGAACTAAGTGCTTCTCCTTACATCTCTTTAGGATAAATCTCAGATGTCTAGACTAAACCCTTTGAACTCATGTGTGATATGTCTGATCATGCTGTAGGCGTAGTTTTAGATCAAAGTATTGAGAAGCTATCTAGAGTTATTTACTATGCCAGTAAAATCTTAAATGATGCACAGCTTAATTACACTATCATAGAAAAGAAGTTCTTAGCCATTGTCTTTGCCCTTGAAAAATTTAGGTCCTATTTGGTTGGATCCCACACCATTGTGTATATTGATCACTCAGCCATTAGACATCTCCTAGCAAAGAAAGACGTCAAGGCGTGCATAATTCGATGGATGTTGCTCCTTCAAAAATTTGATCTAGAAATCAAGGATAAGAAAGAAATAGAGAATACAGTAGCTGATCACTTATCCCAAATCATAGTTGCACTATCTAGTGAACCATCTATCAATGAATTTTTTTTCTGATGAATAACTCATGTTCGTATCCACTAAATCATGGTATGCTGATATTGTCAACTATTTAGCCATTGATAAAATTTCTTCCCATTGGACCACTCAAGACAAGCACAAATTCTTTTCCCAAGTGAAGTATTTCATTTGGGATGACCCACACCTTTTCAAACAGTATCCTGACTAGATCATTAGGAGGTATGTTCCGGATAATGAGGTTAGAAGTATTTTATCTTTCTATCCTGACCAAGCATGTGGTGGTCACTTTGCATCCAAAAAGATAGCTGCAAAAATCCTACAATGTAGATTTTATTGGCCAAATTTATTTAGAGATGCACACGAGTATTGTAGAAGTTGTGCTTAATACCAATAAATGGATTGAATCACCAAGAGAAACATGATGCCACTTAATCCAATTTTGGTGGTTGAAATTTTTGATGTATAGGGGATTGATTTCATGGGACCATTTCCAAACTTCTTTAGAAATGAATATATTTTAGTACCTGTCGATTATGTCTCTAATTGGGTAGAAGCTATTGCTTGTAGATCAATAGATAGCAAAGTGGTCATTAAATTTCTCAGAGAAAATATTTTCTCCTATTTTGGTACTCCTAGAGTAATCATTAGTGATCGAGGGATACACTTTTATAACTGATCCTTTACTGCATTAAATATAATATCATCCGTAAGTTGGCCACACCGTATCATCCTCAAACTAGTAGATAAGTAGAAGTATCCAACAGATAAATCAAATAGATCCTAGAGAAAACTATTAATGTCAATAGAAAGGATTGATCCTCGAAACTTGTAGATGCACTCTGGACATACCGCACCACCTTAAAGACTAATCTAGGAATGTCTCCTAATAGGATTGTATTTGAAAAATCTTGTTACTTGCCTATTGAGTAAGAACACAAAGCGATGTGGGCCATCAAAAAATTAAATATGAACTTGGAAGCAGCAGAAAATAATAGAAAGCTTCATATTAATGAATTAGAAGATCTCAGAAATAAAGCTTATAAAAATACCAAGGTATACAAGGAACGAACAAAAGTATTCCATAATCAAGCAATCTTAGAAAATCTTTTACTCCTGGATAGAAAGTTCTTTTGTACAATTCTAGATTACACCTATTTCCTAAAAAACTGAGATCTAAATAGACATGATCTTTCTTAGTTAAAGAAGTTTTCTCGCATGGGGCTATAGAAATTGAAAATCTAAGCAATGATGCTTTGTTTAAAGTGAATGGTCAATGATTAAAACCATTCTTGGAATTATCCACTGAAGTTATTAAGGAAGCCATGGTTCTTTATAAACTAACATATCTCGATCGATCTATTTAGTCTAGCTGAAGACTTTAAACTTAGTGCTCCTAGGAGGCAACCCAGATCCTTATATTTTAACTTCTCTTTTTATTTTATTTAGGTCTTACTTTAGTAAAGTCAATGATGAATAAGTTAGGGAGAAGAACTAAAAATACATCCTCAAGGACATCTGAAGGCACTTGCTAAACCAAGGACACATCAAATTAGGTGTATTCTTTCTTTCTTACCTATTACATTTTTTATTTTCTTATCCTATTGAGGATAATGTAAAATAAGTTGGGGGGTAAGGGATAAATTTTGAACTTTACTTTGAATCTTTTGTTGAAAAATGTGTCTCAAAGTCAATCATCAGCCTATTGATGGTTGAGCTATATTATAATTATAATTAATTTATTAATAAATAAAATAAATATTTTGATATTTTTCATCATAAAGTCTATATCTTCTAATGAACTCTATTATTGTGATGAAGTTCTTAGGACTATTTAGTTTTGATAAAGAGAGAATTCATTGATTAGTCTTTAAACTGTTCACGATCAAATGATAGGCTATTAATAAGGATGATAGCATCAATCGAGCATAGGTCACTATATGCCATATAGGTTGATTGTCCTCTTAACCAAGAACTATGGAGATTCTAATATGACATACAGATGAGATATAAGGGTACATCATCACTAAACTTGACCAACTCTAGAACATTCTGCTATCAAGAATTGCTTTGATGGGATATAGGTATAAGTATCCCTTAGACCTGAGATCACCTCAATGGCTTGCAAGCAACTTACTGTGCTTTGGTATTGGACTAACTGAATTTCTAATTCAATAATGAAAGACTTTTGGACATAGTCAAGTACTTGTAAAGTTGATGTATGAACAAGATGGGGATGGTCATGGGGGCCAGAGGTGTTTGAGCCCTTGCTTGTGAGTGCATCTAACTGCTCCTATAATGATAAATATAAATAAAATATTATAAAAATTATTATAATACTAATCATACTAATATATTTATTACTTATAAAAATTCTTTCGATCATGACATTAATCGGCCTGCCCTTCTTGTCCATACGGTTGCATCGAAAGATCTCGCTATGGCTGGGCATTACCCCATCTCTCATCAACTATAACAATAGATCAATTTATTAGAAATATCAAAAAATAATTTAATTTATCTAGTGAAATTTAGTATTCATTACTTCTTTATGCACACGATTGATCATAGACTCATGATCGAGAGTATGCGTATACTTCTGGTCTGTTCGATTCTTTCAATTTTGATAAAAGATAGCCTAACAAGTATTCAAATAAATAATAAATAGTTAAAAAATATTTAAATATAATTTTAAGTATATTAAAAAATTTTAAAATTAGAAATTAAACTACGAACTTCTGTCTCCTTCAATGTCTAACCATCCCCTTTCACTGACTTGAGGGACAGTCCTGTATCCAAAGAACAAGCTCCTTCAGAATGTCTCATTGATGCTCGAGCCATCCTCTATGGAGCTTGACCTTGTAGCTCCGGTATAACTCCTCAATCTTTTTCAGTCGAGCATCTCGAGCCCTCTCATGATCTAAAAAATCATACCTCCTTTGCATAAAATTATCAAAAGTCAGTTATAAAATTATTCTAATCAAATATAGTGTAAACATATAAAATGCATAAATATAATTAAGATATACTTATCCATTGTTAGATATATGTGCCCTAGAAGCCAGAATTGGCTGACACTTGTAATACACTTCTAGGGGCAAAATTGTAATTTTGACTATAATTAATAAATGGGTTATTTTCTATCACACATGTGTATTTAGTGTCTGTGATACATCCTTTGAGTTAATGGTAATGATAATTCATATTTTCAAGAGTTGAAAATTTAAGACATGAATAATCATTATTAACTCATAAATAGCTCCCGACCATAGGATCATCACGAGGATGGTGATTGATCCGGAAGGTTGGTGTACGATCGCTTCTCTTTAGTAGATGAGTCTTGAGTCTACGGTGTGGAGACACCGGAGCGAGAGTACAGGTACTCGTTAGAGAACGAGGGCACTGAGCGTGACCACCTCGAGTAGTCATTAGGGAGTCTACCTTCTCGTCAATGACTGACTCGATGCTGCAGTAGTGTGTCTGGTTCTTTGACCTGAGATGCATCGGCAGTTCACCTTGAGGGTGTTATAGTTTGACTACACCATTACTCGGTCTCCTAGCCATATGGAACCCTGAGGTGTATGTTGGCTGTGACATGTTCATTGTAGGAACTGGACTGCATCAAGATGGGATCTATCTACCTCGGTGGTAGAGGAGTAGCCCTATGATGATCATGAGAATCAAGTCCTGAAGCCCATGGCCATGGCAGAGTGAAATAATAGAAAGAGTTTCTATTTAGATTTTCACATTGGACTCGAATCGAATGATTACATCATATGACAGAGATTAGGGTTTGACGAGTTCACCTTAACCCTAATCTGATCGGGGCTCAAGATAGAAGAACTGAATCACACAGGTAGCTGCACCAAGAGGTTCGCATTCAGCTCTGATGGGTTGCCACCATATACTGCTAGGTGTCACTGGTGGATTTTGGGAGCAATTAGAATGATTTAGATGATCGATCATTCTAGCTGTTCGAATCAGAAGAGTTCTGATCCATCGAAAGGAGTTTCGATGATGTCTATGATAGAGATCATGACATATCCCATTACCATACAGAACTGAACCTAACTGGGTCACACAAACAAGGGTTTGAATCTGGTGATCATCAATTGAACTAATATAGTTCAATTGATCTGAATGAGATTCAATTAGGTTCAAGGAAATCGTGCTAGCACTCGATTGAACCTAACGTTCTTCTTTTGCTATCATAAATAAGTCGTCCTGTCTGAGCCAAAGGAGTTTGTGCTCAAACAGAAGTCTTCTTATGGTCTGACTGGAGGTTGTCCAAGTCAGAATAGGTTGTCTTATTTGTAAGACATTACCTGCCATTTTTGGTCACCTGCCATTTCTTGTTCTTTGACTTTGGTCAAAAGTCTACCTTTGACTGGTCAAACGTTGACCATTCACCCTTTGACTTTTGACCACATGTCATGCACCTATTGGAGAGCTGGTGGGGGCTTGTCCCCCTGCCAGAACCTGGCAAGGAGATGGGCGCACGCCAAGGGAGGCGTGAGCCCAAGTAAGAGGCGGCATGGAGTCCTTGTGGGACAAGGACTCCATCTCCCTTTAGGATTCCAATGAGAGTTCTTCTAAGAATCCAGTTTGACTGGTCCAAGGCACTCTCCAAGTAGGAATCCAGGGGACTCTAATCCCACCAATCAGATTTAGATCTGATTTCACAAAGGGTTGTGATTGGTTGGGAGGAAGATGACTTGGATCACGCTTAGTCTATATAAGAGACCCAGCGCCCAAGTGAAAAAATAATCAAGAAATAATCAAGAAGCAATCTTCCCACGCCCCAAGGCTGCCTCTCTCCCCTTTCTCCACGCCATACTCTCATCTCCCCTTGCTCTCCACGTCCAAAAGTGTTTTGGATTTGGATTGGTGCGATTTAGATCAAGAAAAGGAGATCAAAAGCAAGAAGGCTGCGCTGCTGCGAAGAACGACTGCAGATCTTCAAAAGGAGTTTTGAAGATCCTCCAGATCAGATCCAGATCTGATTTTTGGAGGCGTGATAGAGAAGAAGAGGATCTCCAGATCCAGCCCGAGTGGATACCGGTAGAGGCCAGGCGCTTGCGTGGCTTGATCCAGAACCTTCCGCTGCAAACAGGATCATCAACAGGGTAATAGGATTACCCTATTCAGGTAAATTGAATGTGATTTAATTTATCCTTTTCATTTAATTTTTATTAAATAAATAAGAATCAGATCTGAAGCATCCCTGATCTGATACAGATCTAAGAGAAAAAATTTTGAAATATATCTCTTGATCTGATCAGATCTGAACGAACCTGGTCAGGGAAATCAGGATTTCCCTTCATCCATATCTTCTTCCATACCTAATCCTTGACAGCAGTATCTATCAATCGCTAGTCTATGGGCACTACCGAAATAATATCAGACCATCTCACAAGCACTCCAAAAAAGGAATGCATCTCTCGTGCGGTCTTCTCTACTAGCCTTCCCTTCACGTCATAGTGCACCATCACTTGATGCTAGCAGTTCTACACATGCGGCATGCATGTGGAACCGCAAATATCCTAGTGGATGATGTACCTATAATAAAAATATGTTATGCAAATATATAAGCATACAAATACTATATAAATAAATAAATAAATAATATAATAAAAATGTACACTCACTAGATATGGGATCGTGCGATGTGGATGCCAATGGAGACTCATTGGTGGCTAGAGCATGTGCCAAAGATGTAACTAATTATGGAAGCTCAGATGCTGGTGGAGGAGTAGATGCCGGTGGTCCCTGGGTAGTGGATGCGAAGGTGAATGGATTATGCTCTGCTTGCGACTCAAATGCAAAGCTTCGTGCAGCCCACTGAGAGATGGAGGTAGAAGACATTAATCAATATAATATATTGAACAATAATATTAATAGAGCATCAATAAATAGACTCTAACTAACTAGAGTCTATTTAAATCTTACCACACTCTTACATCATGCTCTATTGATAGAAAAGATCAAGCGGGTATGCGATAGATTTTGAATAATAAAAAAAATATAGATTTTTAATTTTTATTTTTTAACCTAATAAATATAGTTAAATATATATAACATAAGAAAATATTATAAACATAAAAATATTTCTAAAATGCTCAACTTTTATTACTGAATAAAATTTATTATAATATTTTTTAAAATAAAAATTACATCAAAAGTTTATTAAATCTATATCATCAACACTAAGAGGAGATGGAGCACGATATGGAGGAGTTGGAGCTAGAACTCAGATGTCGATGGAGTAGATGCTGGTGGTCCCTGAGCAGCTGATGTGAAGGTGAATGGAGTATGCTCCGCCTATGACTCAGATGCATCATGTAGATCAAAATGCCTGGTATATGGTGCAACTCCGTTTGGATGGGGAGGGAACCCCCTGCATCATGTACTGTAATTTATCGGATATCTATGATGAGATCAACCTATTCATGTAGACATATCAAAAAGAACAAGCATCTAGATTAACCAAAATAAACTTTTACAAATCTTAACATTGATTTTCAATGCAACATTTTCTAGATACTATGTGTTTTTTCTATTAGATACATACTTTGGTAAGCAGCATTGCTAAAAATGTTGCTTACCAAAGCACATATCTAGTAGAAAAAATAAGTTGTATCTAAAAAATGTTGCATAGAAAATTAATGTTAAGGTTTGTAAAAGTTTATTTTGGTTAATCTAGATGATTGTTCTTTCTTTTATGTCTACATGGATAGGTTAGGCTCATCGTAG
The DNA here is from genome assembly GCA_006176705.1 of Cocos nucifera. Taxonomy (NCBI): domain Eukaryota; kingdom Viridiplantae; phylum Streptophyta; class Magnoliopsida; order Arecales; family Arecaceae; genus Cocos; species Cocos nucifera. Next base: position 224,317 of record QRFJ01003158.1, on the reverse strand, counting down.
ACATTTGACAAATTGCAGTACATGACACGGAGGGTTCCCTCCCCCTCCAAGCGATGTTGCACCGTATATCGGGCATTTCGATCTACATGAGATGGCATTTCAATACCATCATGACTTGCAATGTTAATGAACATTAATTCATATAATATTAATGAACATTAATCCAGCTTACGATCGTCGATACGGTCCAGAACCTACCGATAGGAATTTTCTTATCAGCTGGCATGATGTAGGACCATCTATAATTGCTGATACGGCATGGTCCAAGGCTACCAGCATGGCCCAAGGTTATCCACGACCGTCGACATGGCATGGCTCAAAGCTGTCGGCACGATCTAAGGCTAAGAAACCACTAGCACGGTCCAGAACCAACCGACAGGAGTTCTCTTATCCACCGACATGACCTACGATCTATGGATAATTATAATATTTATAATAAATATTTATAATATTTATTATAAATATTATAAATATTATTATAAATGATTAATAAATATTACTATAAAATTTTTTTAAAAAAATCATACTTGCAGTTATAGAGAGGGGGTCACACAGAGAGCTCCGAGGATCGCCAGCAGCAGCACTAGAGAAAGATGATGGCACTAGAGATCACCCACGAAATGAAAAAGATAGTGAGTTAGAAAGAGAGAAGAGAAAGAAAGAGAGAGGAAAGAGAGAGTGATAGATAGATAGAAAGAGAGAAGAGAGAGAAAGAGAAAGAGAGAGATAGTGCAGGGAGGGGGTTGGGCTGAGAGAAGAGAGGAGAGAAAGAGAGGGGAGAGAGAAGGAAGGGTTGGGTTAGATGGCCGAGGGAAGAGAGGAGAGAAAGAGAGAGAGAATATATATGGTAGGGAGGGGTCAGGCTGAGGGAAGAGAGGAGGTGGCGGAGCCGATGGCCGAGCCAACTGAGAAAGAAGGGTGGAGGGGGGTCGATGGAGGAAGAGAGAGAAAGAGAGAGAGCAGGGAAGGGGGGTTGGGCTGAGGAAAGAGAGGAGGTGGTGAGCCGATGATTGGATCGATCGAGGAAAGAAAGGGAAGGAGGGGGGTCGGGCCGAGGGAAGAGAGGAGAGAAAGAGAAAGACAAGAGAGAGAGCAGGGAGGAAGATCGGGTCGAGGGGAAGAGAGGAGGTGGCAGAGCCGACGGCTGGGCTGGCTGGGGAAGAAGGGGGAGGAGGGGGTCGGGCCGAGGGAAGAGAGGAGGTGGCGGAGCTAGCGGCCAAGCCTGTCGGAGAAGAAAGGGGAGGCAGGGGAGGATGCGATGTAGACTTTGAAGCTCGAAAGAGATCTTATCTCTAGTCGAGGTTGAAGGAGATCTTATCTCTAGTTGATGTAGACTCTGAAACTCGAGAGAGATCTTATCTCTAGTCGAGGTTAAAGGAGATCTTATCTCCTATTGACATAGACTCTGAAGCTCGAGAAAAATCTTATCTCTAGCTGAGGTTGAAGAAGATCTTATCTCCTATTGACATAGACTCTGAAGCTCAAGAGAGATCTTATCTCTAGCCGAGGTTGAAGGAGATCTTATCTCCTATTGACGTAGACTTTGAAGCTTAGGAGAGATCTTATCTCTAGTCAAGATTGAAGGAGATCTTATCTCCTATTAACGTAGACTCTGAAGTTTGGGAGAGATCTTATCTCTAGTTAAGGTTGAAGGACTTTGACTTGCTCATGTTAGGATGAGGTTCTTCTCTTATTCCTAACATGACCACTATTGATTGATTCTTCCCTGTCATCACATAATTTTTGCACCAAGAAATAATAATATTAAAATAAAGAAATTTTATTGAAGAAAAATTACTGGCAGTATATCCTTAGATTCTCTATGTTTTAGGATCGTGGGAGCATTGTTCCTCTAAGTTTCTTCAGGCGATAAGTTTTGGGCCGAACGACCTCCTCTATCTCATGCTAGCCTTCTCAATTTGGAGTAAGCTTCTCTTGGCTTTGAGACTGGGAGATGGTGGCTTGCCGAAGTACCAAGCCCCTCCCAGAGGTAGCATTGATGATGCCGAAAGATGGTCGACCTTCTTGTTGTTCCTCCATCATTGGTGGTTTTGGCTATGGCAGCGCCCTTGATCGATCTTCTTTTGCTTCAGACTGGCATATGAAAAATCGATCAAGCCACCCCCTCTTGATGAGCTCCTCGATTTTGTCTCAGAGCTGAATGCATTCTTCAGTATCGTAGCCATGGTCATGATGGTAGAGGCAGTACTTGCTTCGATCGTGCTTGTTTGAAAAAGATTATAATTCTTCTGATCTTGGTAGCCGATTCTTAATTTCCATCAGAACTTAAGTTTTAGGAGCATTAAGGGAGGCGTAGTTGCGGAACCTTCTAGAGGAAGGACTTTTTCATGCCCTTCTATCGAGGCTTCCTTGATGACGAGCTCGAGAAGGAGTTTGGACTTGCTTGTGCTCGGAGGGAGTCCGTGACCATGGCTGAACTTCACTCGATCCTCCATCGATGGTAGGTCTATTAGACTCATCCATTTGCTGCTCTCCTATGGTTTCTTCATCCTTCAACTTGAAGGCTTCTTCTGCATGGGCATATCTCTCAGGTGGAGCTAGCAGATCGGTAAAGTCCCTGGGATACTTCTTCTTAAGGAAAAATAGCAAATCATTTTTCTAAAGGCCACCCTTGAGTGCGGCCATTGCAACAGACTGGTCTAAGTCCCGAACCTCCAATGCCGCAGCATTAAATTGGGTGACATAAGTCTGAATGGATTCTCCCTCCTTCTACTTGACATTCATCAAAAAATCCGAACCTCGATGCAGATGTCGGCTGTTGATGAAGTGGGCCACAAACTGATGGCTCATCTGGTCAAAAGAGAAGATCATACCTAGCTTCAACGTCGAGTATCAATTTCTTGCTGTTCTCTTTAAGGTAGATAGGAAAGCTCAGCATAATATGGCATCTGGTGCACCATGGAGTACATCATGGTCTGGAAGACCACCTCCAGATGATCAATTAGATCAGAGGTTCCATCGTAGCTTTCAAATTGAGGGAGCTTAAAGTTCGACGGAATGAGCTTTTGCATAATTTGGAGAGAGAAAGAAGGATCGGTGCAGACATTGTCATAGTGAGTCGGGACATGGTAGAGTTTCTCAATCTGCTAGTCCATCTCCCATAGTTTGTGATCGAGAACCTCACCTCGATCGTAGATCTTGGATGGCTTCTAGCTACAGAAGAAAAAGGTCTCCTCCAGAGGAGAACCATGATCCAAACATGGATTCTCTGCTCTCTATTTCTCCTTTCCAGGGGCGATGGGCATGCTAGTCCAAGTACTCTTCCTTAGGATTGATTTTTGACATCCTGATGGCGGATTTTCTGATGGAGTCATCGTCGGGGGCTGTCACATGGCCTACACTATCTCGATGAGGTTCTGAATCCGCTGCATCAGCAGGTTAAACTACTTCGGATCTACCATGGCCACCGATGGAGGTGGAGGTTGAAGTGCCGGTGATGGAGTAGGAGTGGATGGATCCGGCTCAGATTCGATGGTAGAAGCGGTAGATCTTTGGATAGTCACCTTTTTTTGAGGCATTTCTTATGATTGAGGAAGAGGGTGGAGATGAACCTTGGAGAAGAAGGTTGGCAGGATCGACTGAGCACTCCTTTAAGAATAAGGGTACCTCAGAGACAGAGGCCCTTCCTCTAGTGTCAATTCTGTTGGTGCAGAATCTGATCAATGTCGGAACGAGCTGAAGTGGAGGACGATGAGATCACTATTGGTGACCTACAAAATAAAGTTTCATCCAAAGTTGGTGGTGGTGGCTTCGATGGGATTCTTTGACGACCAAGTCAGTTCTTCTGGGCAACAGAAATGGAGTGCTCAAAAAGAGTTCAACAAAGTTTATAGAGGAAGAAGGAGAGCTTAGAGAAAATATATATGGAGAGTTCCTTTTTATAAATAGAGTTTGTAGCGGATTGATGGTGACAGCTGCAGCTGTCTGGTAGTGGGCCGCTCGAGGTCTGCCGGAGTTAGTCACGGAGGGAGGCACCATCTGCAGTAGATTGATGATGACAGCCATCGCCACCTAGTAGCGAAACATTATCGCCTACAGTAGATTGATAGTGATGGCTGCAGCCATCCGATACCGAGCCGCTCTGGGCCACATGGAGGGATGAAGAGCTTTGACGTATATCAATTTCAGAGGAGTTTGGACTTCCAAAGGAAATACGGCTAGAGGGGATCATCCAGGAGGAATGCTAGCTAAAGGAGGAGCCCGAAAGGAGTTCGGCTCCTATAGAGATTTAACTGAAGGAGAGATATGGAAGGAGTTTGGCTCCTATAGAAGTTCGACTGAAGGAGAAGCTCGGAAGGAGTTCGGCTCCCATAGAAGTCCGATCGAAGGAGATGTCTAGGAGAAGTCCGACTTCTAAAAAAGTCCGACTGAAGGAGAAGCTCGAAAGAAGTTTGGCTCCTGTAGGCGTCCGACTAAAGGAGGAACACTAGAGGAGTTCGACTTCCATAGATGTCCGACTGAAGGAGGAATCTGAAAGGAGTTCGGCTCCTATAGAAGCCCGATAGAAGAAGAAATTCGAAGAAAGTTTGGCTCCTATAGTTTTCCAATAGAAGGAGGAATCTGGAGGGAGTTCGGCTTCCGTAGAAGCTCGATAGAAGGAGAAATCTAGAAGGAGTTCAGCTCCCATAGAAGCCCGATAGAAGAAGAAATTTGGAGGAAGTTCGGCTCCCATAGAAGTCCGACCGAAGAAGATATCTAGGAGAAGTCTGACTCCTGAAGAAGTCCAGCTGAAGAAGAAGTCTGGAAGGAGTCCGACTCCTGAAGAAGTTCGGCCGAAGGAGAAGTCTAGGAGGAGTTCAGATTCTGAGAAAGTCCGGCTCCTGGGGAGTTCGGCAGAAATTCGGCCATTGGAAAAGTTTGGTCGGCTGAAGGAGTTCGGCTGGGGCTCGACTGCTGAGAAGTTCGATCGGCTGAGGGGGTTTGGCTAGAGCTTAGCCGCTGAGAAGTTTGGCTAGCTGATTACCGATTGCATTGGGCTAAGCATCAGGTTGGACTTCGGTGGGAGTGGGGTTTATCCCCAACAAGTCCAATTGGCACAAACCGAATCTTTTGATCATACTCCTGGTACTGTTAATACTCTTAAAACAACATACACCAAAAACATTATCAAGAATTCCTCAAATAACTACAACAAGTAGCACTTGTAAGAAAATAGTGAACCTTGATTGGTTAAGTAGTGTAGATTTCACATTGCAAAGTGCATAATGAAACATCCAAGCTTTCGCTCATCAGTAGTCTTGTAAGAGATCCTATAGTCTTGTAAGTTAAGATGCTCATGTGAGACAGGATGTAAAGAATGTAAAATATCCCTCAAAAAATTTTCAATGTTGTGATTTCTCTATCTTAAGTTCATCAATCTCATCAACATAATATGTAAAATATCCCTCAAAAAACAAGGGCTGGAAACTTATGATACATGTGTTAATATTAACATTGAGAAATATTAATATGCAATGCACAATCCTTGTGAACTTAATTCCATCAATGTAATATAAAGTAAGCTAAACTAATGGTGAATATTCATTTTAATGTACTTATGCTGTTGTGACATAGATCATGTTTGAATTAGGAAGGTGGCTGCTGTATCTAGCCAACCGCTCAGAAAATTCAGGCATCTGTTCAAATAAGCTTGACCTACAATCGGCACTGATGACTTACATTGCCTGAAGATGGGGGTAGAGAGGGAGGGAGAGAGAGAGAGAGAGGGAGGGAGGGAGGGAGAGAGAGAGAGAGATTCCAATGATATCTGAACTAAAAGCATATAGTACACAATCTCCAGTCCAATTTTCACTAGCAAGCTCTTCAAGAAATTCAACATCTGATGGTGAGACATGGCCCAAAATGGTCAAGGAACCACAAATATGTGCAGGTAATTCTTTCAAAGGCCAGCTTTCCTCTCTCTGATGGTGGAATAGTGTTTTCATTGATCAGCATCCAGATCCATGGCAAAAATTAAACCATGATTTGGGATGGATGTATTTTTCCAAACTTTATTTCTAATAGCTGAAAATTGGAATTGTAGTTCAAAAATGAACATCATGTCCTAACAGAGATTCCCATATCCCCATGTAACATACTGAACTGGGGTCCTTATTAATCAACTTGGATGCTATATGGTCAATTATTTAAGTTGTGCTCAACTTATTAAATAGATTGGTTGAGATTTAAATTTGATTGGGTATAAATGGGAGATTTATTTCTATCACTTCTCAGATTTAGAAGTAGTATGAACAGAACACTACTTACATTTGAATCTTGGAAGTTTTATTATTAAATAATTACATGTTTTAAATTTTATATTTTGATTGCTTCGAAATATTAAGGAACAATTATTGGGATGCTTCCTTAACATAGGGCCTATCCTAGAGACACCCCCTCCAGTTTAAAAAAAGTTCCAAGCAAGTTCTTCAAGTTTCCAAAATATTCCAATCTAGTCCTCCAACTCTTCGACCAGCGGATAGCATTAGACCGTCATTGCATATGTTCCAATCAGAGTGTGAATAAAGAAGAGGTTTAAAGTGTTTTGAGATCTATGCAATGGATAATACTTAACTATGGGCTATATTCTAAGGGTCCTTTGAGATTTGTGCAGGCGGATGAATGAAGGAGTTCAAAGTGCTTTGAGATCCATACGAGAGGTGATAGTTAATCATGGGCCATATACTAAGGATGCTTTGAGATCTATGCATAAGGATGAATGAAGGGATTTGGTGTGCTTTGAGATTTGCAAGGTGGATGATCATTAATTATAGGTCATATAATAAGGACGATTTGAGATCATGTACAGTAATTCTTATCTCTATTGACCACAAACTTTGAAACAGGCCTTCTTAATCTATAATTAGCATGTCCAATCAACAACATAATACCAATATATCCTCAATTGACTATCAGCATAATAAATAATAAATTATTATTAGATTTCTATTTGCTCAATCTTTCTTAGATCTGTCCCCTTTGTTTATGAACAAGGATCTTTCGAACCTATTTAGAAGTAAATTTATCCTTCTATTTGAGAACTGGAGGTATTCATATCCCTCGTAAGGATCTTTACCTATATTAAGATGAGGTTTTCCTCCTATTCTTAATGTGGTTAACCTCCTATTTAAGAATCAGAGATCTTCATATCCCTCATAAGGGTCTTCACCCATGTTAAGACAAGATTCTCGTCCTGTTCCTAATGTGGCTAACCTTATGTTTAAGAATTGAAGGCCTTCACATCTCTCTTAAGGATTTTTACCTATGTTAAGATGAGGTTCTCCTCCTATTCCTAATGTGGTTAACCTTCTGTTTAAGAATCGGAGGTCTTTACATCTCTCATAAGAATCTTCACCTATGTTAAGACGAGGTTCTCCTTCTTTTCTTAACGTGGTTAACCTCCTGTTTAAGAATTAGAGGCCTTCACATCCCTCGTAAAGGTCTTCACCCATGTTAAGATGAGGTTCTCCTCCTCTTCTTAACATGGTTAATATGTTCTTAGTGTGGTTAAGTGCTTGTATAAGAACCAAAGGCCTTCACATTCCTCGTAAGGATCTTCACCCATATTAAGACAAGATTTTCCTCCTATTCTTAACATGGTTAACCTCCTATTTAAGAATCAAAAATTTTCATATCCCTCATAAGGATATGTTAAGATGAGGTTCTCCTCCTATTCTTAACATGATTAACCTTCTGTTTAAAAATTGAAGGCCTTTACATCCCTCGTAAGAATCTTCACCTACGTTAAGATGAGGTTCTTCTCCTATTCTTAATATGGTTAACCTTATATTTAAGAACCGAAGATCTTCACATCCCTCTTAAGGATCATCATCCATGTTAAGATGAGGTTCTCCTCTTGTTCTTAACGTGATTAACCTTCTATTTAAGAGCTGAAGGCCTTCACATCCCTCGTAAGAGTCTTTATCCATATTAAGATGAGGTTGTCCTCCTATTTTTAATGTGGTTAATATCCTATTTAAGAATCCAAGATCTTCACATCCCTCGCAAGGATCTTCACCTATGTTAAAATGAGGTTCTTCTTCTGTTATTAACATGGTTAACTTTCTGTTTAAGAACCAGAGGCCTTTAATTTTGTTTAAGAACGAAGTTCGACTCAATCATTTGCTGCAATAATTCAATTTGCATGAAAGACAGGAATATTAAACTAAAATTTTTTTATTAAAATATGGCTATTGATAGTATATTCATAGATTTTTCAAATTTCAAGGCTGAGATAATATAGCTCCTTCTAACTTCTTTATGCGATAAGTTCCTAGTCGAATGATTTCCTTGACTTCATAAGGGCCTTCCCAATTTGGGGCAAGCTTGCCTTGATTCTATAGTTAAGAGACTTTCGCTTGACATAGTACCAAGTCTCTGACCTTGAATATCTTACTCTTGACTTTAGAATTATAGTACCAAGCTACTTTTTGCTTGTAGACTGTCATCTGAACTTGAGCCTTTTCTCATCTTTCTTCCAACAAATCAAGATTTACTCTAAGGTCTCGCAAATTATTTTGTTCGTTGAAGCTCTCCACTCGTGCGGAAGAAAGTCTGAGTTCAACTGGAATAACTACTTTAGTTTCAAATGCCAAAGCGAATAGAGTTTCTCTAGTAGGCCGTCTTTGAGTAGTTCTATAGGCCCAAAGAATATGGTAAAGTTCATCCACCCACGTTCCTTTGGCTCGTTCAAGCCTTGCCTTTATTTTTTGCAGCAAAGTTTGGTTAGTCATCTCAGCTTCACCATTTGCTTGAGGGTGCACCACAGATGTGAAATGATGAAAAATATTTAGATATTCATTGAATTCGACAAATTTTGCTCCTACGAATTGGTGTCTATTGTTAATAATCAATGTCTATGGTAGATCGAACCTACATACTATTGACTTCCAAATAAAGTTCTATATTTTAGCTTCAATAATTTTTGCCAGGGATTCAGTTTTAACCCACTTAGTAAAATAATCTACTGCTATCAAGAAAAACTTTTGCTATCAAGATGATATGGAAAACGATCCAAGTATATCTATCCCCCATTGTATGAATGGCCAAGGAGCGCTCAAAGGGATGAGTAAAGAAGCTAGCTGCCTCTGAATATTGACATTTTTTTTTGTCATCGATCATACTTTCTTACATAATCAATTGTGTCTTGCTGCATGGCCAACCAATAATATCCTTGTCGAAGTAATTTATAGGATAATGATCTAGCTCCAAGGTGATTTTCACATACTTCTTCATGAACCTTTCTTAGGGCATAATCAGCTTCTGATGGTCAAAGATATTTAAAAAGTGGTAAGGAATAGGACCTCTTATATAGTTTATTTTCATATAAGATGTAGCAGGAGGTCTAATTTCTTATCTTCTGAGCTTCTTTAGGATCTTTAGGAAGGATGCCATCTTTAAGATATAAGACTAGTGGATCAATCCAGTTGAGTTCATGATCTACTTGCATTATTATTTGAGATTCCTCCGAACTTGGCTGTTGAAGTACTTTGAAGAAAACTTCTTTTTGCAAGTCGTTCGAGGCCAAAGTAGCTAAATTGGATAGAAGGTTGGCTCTAGAATTTTTTATCCTTGGAATTTACTGAATGTCAAAACTATTAAAGGCCAAGGTTAAGCTTTTCACCTTATTCAAATATTTTCTCATATTTTTCTCCTGAGCTTCATAGCTGCTATTGACAAGCCCTACCACCAATTGAGAATTATTGTAGATTTTTAGATAATCTATCCCTAGTTCTTTGGCTATTTTTAATCTTGCAGTCAAACTTCATACTCTGCTCTATTATTCATTATAGGAAATTCAAAGCATAGCGTATATTCGATAATAACTCCTTCTGGACTGATAAGAATTAAGCCTACGCCCATTCTAGATGCATTGAATGAACCATCAACATACAAAGTCCAAAAATCTTCGGGGAGGTTTACCTTCTCCTCAGAGAAGCTCGGCTAGAAACTAGAAATACTAGCTTCCTATTGCTTAGGCTCGATCAGATTAGGGACAGTGCATTCTACCATAAAGTTAGCCAGTATTTGAGCTTTAATAGAAGGCCAATATTGAAACTTTATATCGAATTCTATGAGCTCAATCACCCATTTTGCAATTCTTCCAAAGATACCAGGCCAATGAAGGACCACCTTTATAGGTTGATCTGTGAGAATTATCACTGTATGCCCTTGGTAGTAGGGTCGAAGCTTCCTAGTTGCAATCAATAAAATATAAGTTAGCTTTTCTAATTTTGTATACCTTATTTCGACATTCCTCAGGATCTGACTTATATAGTAGATTGGCTTTTGAACTTTGTTCTCCTATCCAATTAAGATAGCTTTGATGGCTGTAGATGATATCGCCAGGTATAAGAATAATTCTTCACCAAGTTTAGATTTGGCAAGAAGAGGTGTGCTGAGGTAGCTTTTAAGTTCTTCAAAGCCTTGCTGGCATTCCAAAGTCCAATAGAATTTTTTTGATTATTTAATCACTTGGAAAAAAGGCATACAATGTTCTACCAACTTTAAAATAAAATGATTTAAAGCTGCAATCTTTTCCATCAGGCACTAAACTTCTTTTATTATCCTAAAAGTGGCCATCTCTTGAATAGCTCAGATCTTCTCTAGATTTGCCTCTATGCTGCACCTCAACACAGTAAATGCCAAGAACTTCCCTAAGGTCACTCTAAAAGCATATTTCATTGGGTTCAGCTTCATCTTTTACTTTCGAAGAGTGTTGAATGTCTCCTCCAAATTGGTAATGTAATTTTTTGAAGATCGATTTTTGACAAGCATATCATCCACATAAACTTTCATGTTATGGTCGATCTACTCCTTAAAGATTTTATTCATCAGGCACTCATAAGTTGCACCTACATTTTTAAGTCCATATGGCATAACCTTGAAACAATAAAGGCCATGATCAATAACAAAGATAGTTTTCTCTTCATCTTCAGGTGCCATCCGAATTTAGTTATAACTAGAGAAGGCATCCATGAAGGTGAGAAGCTTATGGCTCGAGGTCGCATCCACTAATTGATCAATTCGGGGTAGAGGGTAGCTATCCTTTGGACAAGTCTTATTCAAATTAGTGAAATTTATGCACATCCACCACTTTTCATTTGCTATTTTTATAAAGACCATATTTGCTATCCAGTCTAGGTAAGATATCTCTCGAATGAACTAAACTTTAAGAAGCTTATCCACCTCATCCATAATTGCCTTTTGATGCTCTGGTGTAAAACTTTACTTCTTTTATTTCACATGTCGATATTTATGATCCACACTCAAATGGTGTTCTATCACCTCCGCATCTATCCCAGGCATATCTACAGGAACCGAAGCAAAAACATCTAACTAGCTATCTTTTAACTTTTTCATCTAAATTTAAACCAATTTGAACTGTATGGTCTTCGTTCCCATCATTCAAAGAGATTATGACAAGATCATCAATAGGTTCTCTCCATCGTTCAATTAGATCATCCTGAACATCCATGCCATCACAAGGTAGACTTTAGACTGCTTACCATTTTGTACAGTAATTATATAACAATGCCGTGCTAGAGCTTGATCATTTCAAATTTCTCCGACCCTAAATTCTATTGGGAACTTCATCTTCAGGTAATATGTAGACACTATGGTTTAAAGTGCATTAAGCCCTGATCATCTGAGAATGGCATTATAAGCAGAAGGAGCCTTAACCACCAGGAAGTCAACTTGAGCCTTGGATTGTTTTGGGTACCATCCTGCCATAATAGGTAAAGTAATTATTTCTTCGATTGGTACAGTGTCATCGATAAATCCCACTAGTGGAGAGCTTAGTGGCCCCATTCAACTATCAGGTATAGGCATTTTAGAGAAAGCATCATAAAATAAGACATCAATAAAACTTTCATTATCGATCAAGATATGACAAACATCATAATTGATAATATTTAAAGAAATTACAACCACATCATTATGCAAAAATTAAACCCCTTGTGCATCTTCTTGAATGAAAGTAACAGATTCTTCAGTCCTCTGCCTCTTCATCGATTCTGCCAGTCCACTAGTTTCTTCTCACCGATGTCCCCCAACTATAGTGTTGATGATTTTAAGTGACGGTTGATCTCCTTAAGGTTCTTCCCACTGAGGTTGCTCTAGCTATAGAAGGGCTCTTGGTTGCTCTTCTCTTTCTCAGGCCAGCATCACAGGAATCAATTCAGTCAACCTCGTCTAATTAGCTTCTCACTTTCATCTTGGAGTTAGATACATTCCTTAGTATCGGAACCATGGTCATGATGGTACAGACAATACTTGTTGGGGTTGCATCTATTTATATAAGATTGCAACCTCTCCAGCCTCGGCAATTGCTTCTTAATCTCCATCAGAACTTGAGTTTTTGGAACATTGAGAGGGGCATAGTGAATCTTCTGGGAGGAAGGCTTCGCCATATTCTTCTATTAGGGCTTCTTAGCCGACGAGCCCGAGGTAGGGTTCGAATTCATCTACATTCTGGAGGAGTTCTAGAATACGGCCAACCTTCTCATGATTTTTCTATAGGGGTGGGCTTGTTGGATTCTCCTAGTTACCGCTCTCTTGCGGTATCATCCCATAGCTTGAAGGCTTCTTCTGCTCGGGTATAGCCTTCAGCCTAAGTTAGCATATCAACAAAGTTTCGAAGGTATTTTTTCTCTAATGAGAAGAGTAGATTATTTTTTAGAAGGCCATCCTTCAGATTGGCCATTGTAATGAATTGGTCCAAATTTTGGACTTCTAGGGCAGCAGTGTTGAAGCGATCAACATAGGCTTAGATGGACTCTTCTTTCTTTTGCTTGATGTTGATGAGAGAATCTGAGCCCCACCTCTAGCACCAGCTACTAACAAAATAAGCCATAAACTAGTGGCTCAACTGATCAAAAAAGTAAATGATACCCAATTTTAGACCCGAGTATCAATTTCTTGCCGCATCCTTCAGGGTCAATGAGAAAGCTCGGTATAAAATGACATTTGGCATGCCATGAAGTAACATCATGGTTTGGAAGGCTTCCAAGTGAACAACTAGATCTAAAGTCATGTCATATCTTTCGATCTAGAAAAGTTTGAAATTTGACGGGATGAGCTCCTACATAATTTAGGTAATAAATGGTGGATCGATGCAAATTTCATCATTCCAGGTAGGAGCTACGTGGCAGAGCTCCTTGATCCAATAGTTCATTTCTTGAAGCTTTTGATTGACGATATCATCTTGATTATGAATCTTAAAGTGTGGCAAACTTGATGGGGGTAGAGATTTTTCGGGTGGTAGAATCATGCTCGGAACAAGACTTGTAGCTCTCTGCTCTTCCTTTCCAAAATTTTCTAGCTAGCTTCTCCAAGTGGATCTTCTTTGCTCTAAATGTTGGCACTCTAGCAATGGTATCTCAGATGGTGCCGATGCCAGAGCCTGCTGCATAGCTTGCATAGCTTTCGTGAGGCTTCTCACCTACTATACCAGCAAGTTGAATTGACTTGCATCCACCATTACTGTCGATTGGAGAGGTTATGGTGCAGATAAATGCACCAAAACTGGAGGATCAGCTGGTTCTAGCTCCAGTCGAGTAGCTATGTCAGTGGATCATCGAGAGGAGGCTCTTCTAGAAGGCATTTTTGCTTGCCTATAGGGGATGCCTGTTTGATTGGGTACTTCTTTTACAACAAGGGCTCATAAGTCTCCTCCTTCTAGTGCCAATCCTATTGGTGCAGAAAATGGACAGCCACTAGAGATTGCTGGAGGTGGGAATCAAGATCTCATCGGTGAAACCTGCAAGAAAAAAGTTTTGATTGAGATGGTTTCGGTGTGGATCCTCTGATGGTCAAGTTAGTATTCTAACCAACAAGAATAGAATATTCAAGAGATTTTTAATGAAGAAGAGATCTTCCTATTTATAGGTAGAGCCTATAATAGATTGATAGTGATAGTTACAACTAATTGTCAGTAGGCCGTTTGGATCTTTCAGAGTTTGTTATAGAGAGTAGACTATCATTTGTCATCACTTACTGGTGGTTGGATATTTTTTGCCAAAGTTCGAATACTTCTAAGCTTGATCGCGAATCACTCGACCTTAGGATCGAAAGGACTGAATTGAAGATTGGTCTTTAGGTTGAGAGTGATGAGCTGGTAAATAAGGTTTTAGATGTGGACTATGGCAGGACTACCTTAACTACTTTCAGGAGTTTGGTGATCTTCAAGGTAGGCCGGTGGTGAAAATTAGTATCTTGATCTGAAACTACATTATAGAAGTTAAGGTCGGAAGGAAATAACTGAGGGATCAGTCACGTGAACTGACTCCATAATTGACATATCAAGGTCAGTTGAGCTTGGAAGTTGGAAGCATGCCGATTTCTTGATTGAAATTGTGATGAAGTTGCCCTAATTATTTTGATGAAGTTCGACTAGTACTTAAGATCGACCCATAGTCGGGATTGGGCAGTACTGAAGTTCAATGTTTGAGAAGCAACTGTTGCTTATCTCAGAGTGAAGATCGAAATCAAGCAGATGATGAGTTTTCTTTACTGGCTCAAGTTCAACTGGCCAAAATTCAAGGCGTAGTCTTGGCAAGATCTGCCATTGCCAAAATAAAGTAGGAGGGTCGGAGTAAAGAAGCTCAGCTAACATATAAGATCAGACATCAATAGAAGTTGTCATCATTTTCAGGATGAGCCACCCTCGATTAAAGCTCTGAGCTTAGCCAAATTTGGAGGCTAATCCTTTGGTGCTCGCTTGGACCAAAAGATTGACTTGATTGAACCTCGGATTGGAGTATATCTTGAACCCAGATGGTGCTCTAACAAGGTCGGGCTTTATCAAAGTTCGATGGGAGCTATTTCCTCCAATAGTTTCATATCATATTTACTTGCTTAAAATGCTTTTTATGATTTGGCAAGATTAGTATGATTGATTGATTTGGATGTTTGCAATGATTTGAATATCTTAATTTTTAAATCAATGTGCTCTCCTCTAGGTATCATGTTTTCAATCAACATGAAATTAATTCATCTTGAAATTTAGCATGATATGTCAACTTCTCCTTATCAATTATATATTTGAGAAACTTAAATCAACAAAAGTTTAATTGGCTATGAATAGCTTTGATTACAAAAATTATAAATAAAACTAATTTTTGACATTCCCCTATATAGTGCTTAAATATTAAAAGTCCCCAAAAAAGTTCATGAAATAAGTACTTGAAGATAGGACATTTAATCATAAAACTCAAGTGCTTGATGTGTTAAATTGTATTGCATCTTAGGTTGACCCCTAAGGATTCAAAATTCTCCTAGTTGAAAATAAACATATAGAGCTTATATCTAAATTCTCTTTTCTTGATTACCTAAAATCTAATTGATTATCTTCCCTAATTGACCATATTTTTGATTCTCCAATTTGATTTTAAAATCATTTTTGTTCCCCAACTTGATTGCATATCAATTCCATCTCAATTTAAGTGAATTGCCATGTTTTGAAACTCTTTTAAACTATTTCTATATCTACGAGTTGACTCTTGAAACAGAGGAGTCGACTCATGTGTTGAACTCTTTTTTTCAAAATAGTTCTATGAGGAGCCGACTCTTAGTTTTATTGGAGTTGACCCATCTTTAGGCATTGACTAGAGTCTAAGATGAGTCAACTCAGGTGTCTGGGATGGGTTCCTTAATTAAATTGCCACAAGGCTCTACTATTTTATTTTCAACTTTCTCAAGCCATAATTCCTTTTTAAACCCCTCTCCCTCTAAAATCTAATCTCTCTCTCCTTCAAGTTAGCCTGGATCCACATCTTAGGATGCTAGAATTCTCTTTTAATGCATTAGTATCCCTAGCAATCCATCATTTTCGTACATGTAGCACTCATGCATTTTAAATGTATCGATCAATTCTTGAAGTCACATTTTAGCAAATCTATAAAAATCTATTTTTTTTAAATTATGTATGTTTGAGGTTTGTTTGATTTCTATGATTCAATATATGCTCATTTTATAAAACTAAGGAAGAGATATTAATGATTAATTAAATTAGAAAATAAAAAAATTAAGAAGATTAAATTTTCTAGCATAGAAAACATCATTAGAATATTAAAAATAAAATATTATTAAAATTTAATTAAAAATAATAATTATTGGTGCAGAATTTGGTCATCATCGGATCCAGCTAGAGCGGAGGAGGACGGGGTCGCCGTCAGGGACCTGCAAAATAAAGTCCCATCCGGAGCCGATCAGGATGGCTCTGATAGGATCCTCGGACGATCAAGTCAATTTTTCTGGCCAACAGATATGGAGTGCTCTGGAATGAGTTTGGCAGAGTTTAGAGAAGGAGAGGAGAGCTTAGAGCTTAGAGTTAGCATATCTGGAGGGTCCTTTTTATAGGCAAAGCTTGATTGATGGTGACGGCCATACCGCCTGATAGTGGGCCACTCGAAGCTATATGGAATTTGAGGCGGAGAGGATGGTATCGTCAGGCCGATAGTGACAATCATACCATCCGATAGTGGTGGACTGTTCGAGGTCTAGTGGAGTTAGTCATGTAGGGGGCACCGCCTGTAGCATCGCCTGTGACAGACTGATGGTGATCGTTCATCCAGATTTAATAGCCATGGCTCTGAGAAAGCAGGCATTGATTGATGGACTTCGGTATGTATCAATTTTAGAGGAGTTCGAACTTCTGGAGGAGTTCGACCAAGGGGAAGCTCGGAAGGAGTTCGATTGAAGGAGTGTGGAGGAAGTTCGGCTCTCGTAGGTGCTAGGCTGGAGGAGTGTGGCTAAGGCTCGATCGCTGGGGAGTTTGGAAGGAGCTCGACCACTGAGGAGTCCGACCAGACGAAGGGGATGTCTGAGAGGAGTCCAGCTCCGACTTCTGAAGACGTCCAGCCGAAGGAGAAGCTTGGAGGGAGTTTGGCTCCTACAGACGTCTGGCTGGAAGAGCGCGGAGGGAGTTTGGCTCTCATGGAAGTCTGATTGAAGCTCGACCGCTGAGGAGTTTGGCTGGATGAAGGCCCGACCGCTGGGAGTCCGAAGGAGCTCGACCATTGAGGAGTTCGATCAGCTGAAGGAGTTTGGCTAGGATCCATTCACTGAAGCTCTTCCATGGCTACCGATTGCATTAGGCTAAGCATCGAACTGGACTTCGGTAGGAGCAGGATTTATCCCTAACAATAGTCCCCCCTAACTCCCGAGTTCGAAACTCGAAGAAAGGAAGTGTAGAAAAGGCGACTACCGAAGTTCTCTTCTGGGCTCCATGCTGGTTTAGGTTGAAGCTCGGGGGAGATTTCATCTCCAACCAAAGTTGATGTTGAAGTTGAAGCCCAGAGGAGATCTCATCTCCAGCTGAGGTTGAAGTAGATCTCATCTAATACGATTGAGGTCGGAAGTTGAGCTCCTCGGGAGCGATATTATCCCCAGCAGTCGAGGCTGACTTAGGGGAGATCTCCTCTTCTACAGTCGAGGTTAATACGAGCACTCGAGAGAGATTTGATTTTTGGCCGAGGTTGATGCAGTAGCTCGAGAGAGATCTTATCTTTGGATGAGGTTGTTATGGTCGCTCGGGAGAGATCTTATCTTTGACTGAGGTTGGCTCGGTCGCTCGAGAGAGATCTTATCTCTAGCTCACTCGAGAGAGATCTTATCTCTGGTCGAGGTTGGCTCGGTCGCTCGGGAGAGATCTTATCTTTAGCTCTTTCTGCCGAGGTTGGCTTGGTCGCTCGGAAGAGATCTTATCTCTAGCCGAGGTTGCACGGGGCGCTCGGGGGAATCTTATCTCCTGCAGCCAAGGTTGCCTTAGGGGAGATCTTATCTTCTACGGCCGACGTTGATGCGGGCGCTCGAGAGAGATCTTATCTCCTACAGCCGAGGTTGGTCCGGACGCTCGGGAGAGATCTTATCTCTTGCAGCTGAGATTGCCTCGGGAGAGAACTTATCTTCTACGGTCGAGGTTGATGCGGGCGCTAGGAAGAGATCTTATCTCCTGTAGCCGAGATTGGCCCAGACGCTCGGGGGAAGATCTTATATCCTACAGCCGAGGTTGTCTCGGGGGAGATCTTATCTTCTGCAGCCAAGGTTGATGCGGGCGCTCGGGGGAGATCTTATCTCCTACAGCCAAGGTTGCCTTGGAGAAGATTTTATCTCCTACAAACTGAGGGTGGCCCGGATGCTCGAGGGAGATCTTATCTCCTATAGTCAAGGTTGCCTCGGGGAAGATCTTATCTCCTACAACTGAGGTTGCCTTAGGGGAGATCTTATCTCCTGCAGTCGAGGTTGGCTCGGATGCTCGAAGAGATCTTATCTCTAGCCGAGGTTGTCCCGGTCGCTTAGAAGAGATCTTATCTCTGATCGAGGTTGGCTCGATCGCTCGAGAGAGATCTTATCTCTAGTCGAGGTTAATACGTGTGCTCGGAAGAGATCTTATCTCTGGCTGAGGTTGTCCCGATCGCTCGAGAGAGATCTTATCTTTGGCCGAGGTTGGCTCGGACGCTCGGAAGAGATCTTATCTCTAATTAAGGTTGTCCTGATCACTCGAGAGAGATCTTATCTCTGACCGAGGTTGGCTCGGATGCTCGGAGAGAGATCTTATCTCTAGCTGAGGTTGTCTCAGTCGCTCAAAAGAGATCTTATCTCTGGTCGAGGTTGGCTCAGTCACTCGAGAGAGATCTTATTTCTAGCCAAGGTTATCTCGATCGCTTGGGAGAGATCTTATCTCTGGCTGAGGTTGGCTTGATCGCTCGAAAGAGATCTTATCTCTAATCGAGGTTGTCCCGATCGCTTGAGAGATATCTTATCTCTAGCTGAGATTGCCTCGGGGGAGATCTCCTCTCCTACAGCTGAGGTTAATATGGGTGCTCGGGAGAGATCTTATCTCTGGCCAAGGTTGGCTCAGATGCTCGAGAGAGATCTTTATCTCTTGCCGAGGTTGTTGTGGTCGCTTAAGAGAGATCATATCTCTAGTCGAGATTATTTCGATCGCTCGAGAGAGATCTTATCTCTGGATGAGGTTGGCTCGATCGCTCGGAAGAGATCTTATCTCTAGCCGAGGCTATCTCAGTCACTTGGAAGAGATCTTATCTCTAGCCGAGGTTATCCCGATCGCTCGGAAGAGATCTTATCTCTAGCTGAGGTTGCCTCGGGGGAGATCTTATCTCCTACAGCTGAGGTTGATATGGGTGCTCGAAAGAGATCTTATCTCCAGCAGTCGAGGTTGATCCGATTGCTCGGAGGAGATCTTATCTCCTACGGTCGAGGTTGCCTCAGCTAGAGATAACCTCAGCAGTCAATAGTTGCCGTGTTAGGAGTAGGAAGAGAACCTTTATCTCTAGCCGAGGTTGACTGCTTGTTCCCTATCATCACATAGTTTTTGCACCCAAAAATAATATTATTGAAATGGAAGAATTTTACCGAAGGAAAGTTACGAGCAGCACATCCTCATTTCAGGACCGTGGGGACATTGTTCCTCCAAGTTCCCTCGAGCAGTAAGTCTCGGGCCAGACGACCTCTTTTATCTCAAGCTGACCTTCTTAATTTGGAGCAAGCTTCTCTTGGCTTTGATGCTGGGAGATGACAGCCCATCGAAGTACCAAGCCTCGGAGATAGCATCTATGATGTTGGGAGAGGGCCGATCTCCTTACCGTTCCTCCCTCAATAGTGGTTCTAGCTTTTGGGGGGAGGACTTCTTTGCACCCTTCTATCGGATCTTTCTTGATGATGAGCTCAAGGAGTTCGAGCCTTTCTTATGTCGAGAGGTCGTGAGCACGGTCAGACTTCGTTCCACCCTCCTATGAAAACTACGGAAGAACTTCATGCTCCTTTATTGGGGTTTCCTCGATGACGAGCTTGAGGGAAAGTTCGGTGGCTTCACTTATGCCAAACTTCATTTTGCCTCCTGTGAAATCTTTGTCGGGACTTTCTTGATGATGAGTTTCGAGAGGAAGTTCAGCCTCGCTTGCGCTGGGAAGGTCGTGAGAGCGCAGCCGAACTTTATTCTGCCTCCTATGAAACCTTTGTCGAAGCTTCCTTAATGATGAGCTCGAGGGGGAGTTCGGCCTCGTTTGCACTGGGGTGGTTGTGAGTGTAGCTGAACTTCATTCCACCTCTTGTGAAATCATTGTCGGGGCTTCCTTGATGACAAGCTCGAGGGGGGGTTCGGCCTCGCTTGCGCTGGAAGGTCGTGAGCAGGGCCGAGCTTCATTCCGCTCTTCTATGAAACCTACGGGAGAACTTCATGCTCCTTTGTTGGGGCTTCCTCGATGACGAGCTCGAGGGAGAGTTCGGCGGCCTCGCTCACGTCGAACTTTATTCTGCCTTCCTGTGAAACCTTCATCGGAGCTTCCTCGATGACGAGCTCGAAGGGGAGTTCGGCCTCGCTTGCACTGGGGAGGTGTTGAGCATGGCCGAACTTCATTCCATCCTCCTGTAAAATCTATGGGAGAACTTCATGCCCCTTTGTCGAGGCTTCCTCGATGATGAGCTCGAGGGGGAGTTCGACGGCCTCGCTTACGTCGAACTTCATTCCACCTCCTATGAAACCTATGGGAGAACCTCTATGTTCTATTTCTCCTTTCTAAGGGTGATTGGTATGCTAGGCCAAATACTCTTCTTTAAGGTCGATTCCTGGCATCTTGATAGTGGGTTTGCTGGCAAAGTCACCGTTGAAAGCTGTCACACGGTCTGTATCATCTCGGTGAGGCCACGAACCTATTGGACCAGTAGGTTGACTCTTTACATCTATTGCAGCTTCAGGTAGAGCCTGGGTTGCCGAGACTGAAATGGAAGTAGATGGACCTGGCATGGAGGCCACCGATCATCGAGTCGAAGCTCTCCTAGGAGGCATTTTTTCTTGGAAAAAAACTCTGAAGAGGAAGGAGGGAGATCTCTGGAGATAGATCATCGTTGAGCACTCCTTTAAGAACAAGGGATCCTCAAGAATACCTCAAGAATAGAGGCGGCCCTTCTTCTAGCACCAAATCTATTGGTGGAGAATCTGGTCGTTGCCGAATCTAGTTGGAGCGGAGGAGGATGAGGTCGCCGTAGGAGACTTGCAAAATAAAGTTCCATTCGGAGTCGGTGGAGGTGGCTCCATAAGGACCCTCTGACGATCAAGTCAGCTCTTCTAGCCAACAGATATGGAGTGCTCTGGAATGAGTTCGGTAGAGTTTAGAGAAGGAGAGGAGAGCTTAGAGCTTAGAGTTAGCATATCTGAAGGATTCTTTTTATAGGCAAAGCTTGATTGATGGTGACAGCTGCAGCTGTCAGATAATAGGCCACTCGAGGTCTGATGGGGTCAGTTATGGAGGAAGGCACCATCTGCAGCATTGCCTGCCACAGATTGATGGTGACAGCCATTGCCGCCTGGTAGTGGATCACTGTCGCCTACAGCAGACTGATGGCGATTGTTCATCGAGATTTAATGGCCATAGCTCTGAGAAAGCGGACGTCGGTCAGTGGACTTCAGTATGTATCAATTTTAGAAGAGTTCGGACTCCTGAAGGAGTTCGATCGAGGAAAAGCTCAAAAGAAATTCAGTCGAAGGAGTGCGGAGGAAGTTCGGCTCTCGTAGGTGCCAGGCTGGAGGAGTGCAGCTAAGGCTCGATCATTGGGGAGTTCAGAAGGAGATCGACCACTGAGGAGTCTAACCGACCGAAGGGAATGTTTGGGAGGAGTCTGGCTTTGGCTCCTGAAGAAGTTCAGTCGAAGGAGGAGCTTGGAGGGAGTTTGGCTCCTGTAGGCATCTGACTGGAAGAGCGTGGAGAAAGTTCGGCTCTCGTAGGAGTCCGACTGAAGCTCGACCACTGAGGAGTTCGATTGGATGAAGGAGTTCGACTAAGGCCCAACCACTGAGAGTCTGAAGGAGCTTGACTGCTGAGGAGTTCGACCGGCTGAAGAAGTTTGGCTAAGACCCGATTGTTTAAACTCTTTCATGGCTACCGGTTGCATTAGGCTGAACATCGAACTGGACTTCGATAGGAATGGGATTTATCTCCAACAATAATTATTTGATATTTCCTAAGAAAAAGGATGAAATGATTCTTTTCTGAAAAATCTCCTAATTTGAATGATTTGTTAATATCAATTTAAATTGATTTTTCTTGATCTTTAAGTGACATCAAACATTTAAAAAAATCATTAATCAGTCCGAATTTCAATTCTATTGATATCATAAAAACTACCAAACAAATTATTCAATTTGATTTTTAAATAATTGATATCTAAAATTAATATAGAAAGAATTATTTTTATAATTGCTATCAAACAACATATCATTGCCTTGCACTCTAACACTTTATCTTTCAAATAAGAGAATAATATCTTTGCCTCAAATCTAAGTTTGCACAACCATATTTTTAATATGATATTATTTGAGATAAATTATAAATATTTGATATCTTTTCTAAACTTAATATGTAATATTGCTTGAGAAAAGGAAGAAATATTTTTTTAAAAAATTAAATAATTTTTTTTATAATTTGCTTTGAATGATATATCCAAATTTCTAATTTTAAAAGAATTTATCTATCTCAAATTTGTAAAGCTCAAAGAAATAAATAAAAACTTCTTTCAAATGGTATAAATAGATAATTTATCAAAAACTTATCACAGTTGGTATCATAATTTATGCCAAATAGTCTATTTTTATCTTGAATTCTATTGCATTATCTTTTGGCAAAAGAAAATATACTATATCTTAAATTTAAATTTTTATGATCATATTCTTGCTATTATATTATTTGAAATAAATTCTTGTGATATGTTTTTGAATGATCTGCTTTAGTATCAAAAGGAGAAAAGTACTTTTAAGACTATATTATTAAAAAATTTTAAAGTCCAAAGTTCTTTTAATTAAAATTGAGAAGCATATGTGTATCTATGTTTTTGAGAAAAGATAAAAGTCTTGATCTAAATTTGGAAGTAAAATCCATATTGTATTTTTGCAAAAGGAGGAGAAAATATTAAAGAAGATATAATCATTTAATTGAAAATGCCCTTGAATTTGAAAATCTGAATTTCAAAGTTAAATAATCTAAATTTTAAATTTAGCATTAGTTAAGTTCATATTAAATGTGCTAAATTTAAAAGATAATGGGGAAGTAAAATTTTACTCTTCAAATGCTATTTGGTTGAAAATATCTTGTATAAAGAGGAGAATTCATTTTAAAAAAAATGATTACTAAATTGGTATTAATTAAAATTTAATGTAGTATCAAGTAAAGGTGCTTAATTTGATAGAAAAAGGGAAAGAAAATATCATGTGATAAACTTTATGGTATTCTTTTTTTAAAAATAGGAAAAGAGATATTTGTTGTAAATTGATATTGAAAATATCAATATTGATCTCAAATTATCAATTATTTATCTTATAATTTTCTTAAATTTAAGCCTTATTTATGTATTTCAATTAATTTTAAACTCTTAATCAAGTACCTTATAATTTTCTTAATTTATGCTTTTATTTATTTGATTTCCAGTAGTATCAAACAAACAAATTGATTTCCAATGTCGGAAATTGTTTATGAATTTGGATATTATTCGTATGTTGATTTTATAAATCTGAATTGCATGATCATTATTGGAAATTGATTGCAGTCAAATTGAGTTAAAACCTCATTTTTACTCCAAACATTGAATCTCTAAATTGGAATTAGCATTATGCAAATCATTTAAATTTATGAGCATATTACTAAATTTTCTTTGATATAAAATGAAAACCATTATAAAATTATTTTTAGCTCTGATACTATCTTTGATACATTTTCAATACATACCTTTTTAAAGCTTGATGGACTAAAATATCTTAAAAAAAGGAAAGAACAAATATTAGAATTGGTATCTAGGAATTTTTGACATGTTTTACTTGAAAACTCCATTCTTTGAAAACCCAAAGTGATACCAAAATGAATTTATCATCAGACATACTTGATATCAAATATGCTCAAATGTCTTTGAAAAACTCTATCCCTTAATATATTTAGAAAGATCTGAATTTAAGTTACTTAGAAAGGGAGAGAGTGGTATCAATATAAATTTGTTATCAAACACGCTTCTTTTGGTATTAAATGTCCTATGTAGTTCAAATTCAATACTATCTTAAAATTAAATTTTTTTTAATTTTGATTAATTTTGATGATATTTCTTGTTTCCTTCCATGAGCTTTTTGATATTGTCAAAAAGGAAAAAAAGTATGTTGAGTATATAGGATTGATATTTAAGAATCTCAAAGTTTTGATGCTTGAAACCTTGATATTCATTGATTTGAATTGAAACATCATTTTGATATGAGTATATACAATATATATGCACTAATGATGTGAAATAAATTAAAGGCACTTTAAGAATTTTTATGAAGTTTAATTTATTATTCTTGTCTTGATTCATATTAGTTTCTTTAACATATACTCAAAGTTTTGCTATCATCAAAATAGAGGAGATTGTTAATCCCATGATTGATTTTGATGATTGCTAAACTTTAAGTATATTATATATCTAATCTTATATTTTAAAAATGGTTATAGGTCTTTTCAAATGTTAAATTTGAAGAAATATTTATTAAAAAAGATCTCCATAAATTCACTTAGTCAAAATCTTCAAAAAAAAAAAGCTGTTGAAAGACTCCAAATATAATTGAAGATTAATTGAGTCAACCAAAACTGATTTTGAAGATTTTCGGCATAAGAAAATTCATTTCAAAGATTTAGAGCCGACCCACCTAAGAATCAAGCCAACTCTAGCACGGCACATCCTTGATACTTTAGCTTGGCACGTAGCTGAGTTGGCTCAAAATAAATCTGAGCTAGCTCTCTTAGGGCAATAGAAAAGCAGTTTTTAAATTCTGCAGTTCGAGCTAGGTCGAAACAAAATTTGAGCCAGCTTTTTTAAGTTAACAAAAAAATGTATTCTTCAAGCCTGCAATTCGAGCTAGCTCAAGATAAATTCGAGCCAGCTCTCTCAGTAAGATAGAATGTTGAATTTTGCAAACTACCGTTCTAGCCAACTCGAGACCAAATTCGAGTCGATTCGATGCTATCTGATAGACATAATGGCTAGTTCTATAAAAGCCTATTTTTGTCTAAAAAAAGGTTCTAATAGCTATTTTTCATCTCCAATGGCTATAAATGGCTTGCAATGAGTTCAAAGGCCATAGAACAAGTGGAAAATAAAAGAAATATATAAGAGAAGAAAAATTTAAGAGGAAATAAGTAAAAAATATTCAGATTTGAGTGAGCTCATTGAATGTCCTTGAGAAAGAAGAAAAGAAAGAAATTAGTGAACAGTTCTTAAAGGACTTTCTAAGAGTGATCTTCTCCAACATTCTCAACATCTTCTGAAGTATTGATTGAAGAGAAGTCAAGCTTCAAAAGATCAATCATTCAGCTCTTCTATGGTTCAAAAGAGCTTTTATTTTCTATTTTTTTTATGCTGAAATTGTATACCTTATGTTTTGTGATTTCTTTACAAGTTTCTTTGGAAGAAAGAAACTTAAGGTAAAAGCTGATCCAAGCTCGTAATTGGACGTTGTAAAGGTTTGGTTGGTAAGCCCAAAAAGCCAACTAAATTGATAGTAAGCCTGAAAAACTATCGATGTAAGGTTATAGTTGGTAATCCTAAAAAATCAACTAGATTTGTTTGTGATCCCAAGTTGAAACAAACACACTATAGTCGAATGATTATAGTGAAATTCCTGAGGGATTCTTGGAGAGTGGATGTAGGTGTGAACCACTATAAATTTCTGTATCTTTATGGTGTGCTTACTCTATATATTTTTTATATTTGCCTTGCATCATTTTAATTTAAGCTTTACTTGCATCTTTCTTAATTCCACTATTGCATACATCATACATACCTCAAACACACAACTTAGCTTAATTTGAAGTACATTCTTGCTTAAAATTTAATTTGATTAAAATTTTATAAGAACCCAATTCACTTTCCTCTTAGGTTGTTACCTCTAGGCAATAAGTGTATCAGAGCGCGTGCTCTGTTATTAATTATTCATCTAGCAGTCAAGAGCCAAAGATCATGGCAACCTCAAGTGATTTTATATTCACCAAAGGACAATCCACTTCTAGTCCATCACTTTTTGATGGAATAAATTATTTTTTAAAAAAATTAAAATAAGAATATTTATACAAGCTCTTGACTGTGATTTATGAACAATCATACCTAGAGGACTACACACACCCAAAATTAATGTAAATGGAATTCTTCTTCCCAAGTTCAAAAAAGATTGGGATGGATATGATAAAAAGATGGCTTGATTAAATACAAAAGTCATCAATGTTCTTTTTTGTTCTCCTAATGTACAAGAATTTAATAGAATATCCACTTCTACATTAGCAAAGAAAATTTAAGAAAGATTGAAAGTGACTCATGAGGAAATAAGCCAAGTAAAAGAGTCCAAAATAAACTTGCTTGTTCATAAATATAAAATATTTAAAATAAAAAAATATAAGTCAGTTTCTAATATGTTTTTTAAATTTACTAAAATTGTTAATCCTCTTAATGGTCTTGGCAAAACCTACTCTAACTATGATCTTGTTTGCCAAAAGAATGGGAAGCAAAGATGATGGCAATTTAAGAAGCTAAGGATCTCACCAAGCTATCCCTAAAAGAATTGATTAGATCACTCATGAACATAAGTTGAACATGGCTTAAAAGGAGGAAGAAAAGGAGCCTAAAATGAAGACCATTACTTTCAAGTCCACAACCAAATTTGAAGAAAGCAATAAGTTTGAGAAAGATAAAGAAGAAAAAAAGAGTGAAGATGATGATGAGGACATGATGCTTCTCTCAAGAAAATGTAAAAAGTTTCTCATAAAGAAAAGCTTGAAGATGAAAGATAATGAAGAAGGAAGACAAAAAATAATGTCACTTGCTACAATTATAGTAAGAGGGCCACTATAAGCTGGATTGCTCTTTAATCGAAAACCATCCTAAAAGGACCAAAAATAGTGCATTACTAAGGATTTGGGGAAATAGTGACATATCAAGCTCGAATGAGGAAGAGGGGAATGCAAATCTTTGTCTTATAGCCATGGAGGATGAGATAATTTTTGAAAACTCTTTCAATTTTACTTTTGAAGAATTATTGGATGCGTTCAATGAATTCATGGTTGAATTCAATAAATTAAGATTGAAAAATAAGGACTTCAAAAAGTCAAATCTTAGTTTAATGAAAGAAAAGAATTCTTTGGCTAAAGATAACAAGAATTGATGAAATCTAAAAAATCTTTAGTTGAAAAAAATATTGAGCTAAAAAAGAAATACAAAAATCTCAAATTCTTTCTAAAAGAAAATGAAAATCTTCTAAAAGAAAAAAAAAGGGCAAAAGGAAGAAAATGAAAAGTTAAGAAAAGAGATTGAGATTCTAAAATCAATAGCAGAAAAATTTACTCTTATTTTTCAAAATTTTTAATTAATAGTAAATAATAAACAGGCTATTTTCAATAAAGCTAAGACTGGTTTCAATTCTTTAGGAAAACAACAACATACTAAAGATATATTCACAAAAGATTCATTTGAAAATCATTCTATTAAATATTTTAAATGTAATCAAATTAGCCATAAAATTTTTGAATGCAATTTTGAAAGGATTGGCCATACATTAATCAAACAAATTTGGATTCCAAAAAAAACCTTAAGCACTAACTACTATGGACCCAAGAAAGTTTGGGTACTAAAAATTATGAAGTGATTTTGTAGGTATACCAAGAATCCAATGAAATAAAAAAAAAAAAATTCTTTTGATGAATGCCTTGAAAATGAAAATGAATGGGTGATGCTATTGGGTAAAATATAAATTTTTCTCACATCATACCATCAATGTTTATTTGATTGATTTTATTGATTTTAATAATCTATCTATATAGTTTCATATCATATTTACTTGCTTAAAATGCTTTTCATGTTTTGGCAAGATTAATATGATTGATTGATTTTGATGTTTACAATGATTTGAATATCTTAATTTTTATATCAATGTGCTCTCCTTTAGGTATTATATTTTGAATCAACATGAAATTAATTCATCTTGAAATTCAGCATGATATGTCAACTTCCCCTTATCAATTATATATTTGAGAAACTTAATTAAATCAACAAAAGCTTAATTGGCTATGAATGTCTTTGATTGCAAAAATTATTAATGAAACTAATTTTTAACATTCCCCCATAAAATGCTTAAATATTTAAAGTATTCTAAAAAGTTCATGAAATAAGTACTTGAAGATAAGACATTCAATCATAAAACTCAAGTACTTGATGTGTTAAATTGTATTGCATCTTAGCTTGATCCCTAAGGATCAAAATTTCCCTAGTTGAAACTAAAAATATAGAGCTTATATCTAAATTTTCTTTTGTTGATTACCTCAAATCTAATTGATTATCTTCTCTAATTGACCATATTTTTGATTCTCCAATTTGATTTCAAAATCATTTTTGTTCCCCAACTTGATTGCATATCAATTCCATCTCAATTTAAGTGAATTGTTATGTTTTCAAACTCCTTTAAACTGTTTCTGTATCATGGAGTTGACTCTTGAAATAGAGGAGTCGACTCATGTGTTGAACTCTTTTTTTTTAAAATAATTCTATAAGGAGCCAACTCTTAGTTTTATAGAAGTCGACCCCTCTTCAGAAGTTAACTTGACTCTTAGACGAGTCGACCCGTGTCTGGGATGGGTTTCTTAAGTAAATTGCTACAAGGCTCTATCATTTTATTTTTAACTTTCTCGAGCCATAATTCCTTTTTAAACCCCTCTCCCACAAAAATTTGATCTCTCTCTCCTTCTAACTAGCCTGGATCCACATCTTAGGATGCTAGAATTCTCTTTTAATATATTAATATCCCCAGCAATCCATCATTTTTATACATGTAGCCCTCATGCATTTTAGATGTACTGATCAATTCTTGAAATCATATTTTGACAAATCTATGAAAATCTGATTTTTTTTAAATTATGTATGTTTGACGTTTGTTTGATTTCTATGATTCAATATGTGCTCATTTTATAAAACTAAGAAAGATATATTAATGATTAATTAAATTAAAAGAAAATAAGAGAAAATTAAGAAGATTAAATTTTTTGACATAGAAAAAATTATTAAAATATTAATGATGAAATATTTTTGAAACTTAATTAAAAATAAAAATTAGTTGATATTTCCTTAGAAAAAAGATTTAATGATTTTTTTTGAAAAATTCTTAAGTTGAAAGATTTGCTAATATCAATTCAAATTGATTTTCCTTAATCTTTAAGTGACATCAAACATTTAAGAAAATCATTAATTGATCCAAATTTCAATTCTATTGATATCATGAAAACTTGCAAATAAATTATTTAGTTTAATTTTTAAATAATTAGTATTAAAAATTAATATTGAAAGAATTATTTTTATAATTACTATCAAATAGCACATCATTGCCTTGTATTATAATATTTTATCTTTTAGCAAAAAAAGAAGAATATCTTTGTCTCCTATCTAAGTTTGCACAGCCATATTTTTAATTTAATATTATTTGAGATAAATTATAAATATTTGCTATATTTTTTGAACTTAATATGTAATATTTCCTAAGAAAAGGAAGAAATATTTTTTAAAAAATTAAATAAATCTCTTTATAATTTGCTTTGAATGATATATCCAAATTTCTAATTTTGAAAGGATTTATCTACCTTGAATTTGTAAAGCTCAAAGAAATAAATGCAAAAACTTCTTTTAAATGGTACAAACAAATAATTTCTCAAAAACTTATCATGACTGGTATCATAATTTATGTCAAATAGTCTTTTTTTGTCTTAAATTTCATTGCATTATCTTTTGGCAAGAGAAATAAATTCTTGCTATTATATTATTTGAAATAAATTCTTGTGATATGTTTTTGAATGATTTGCTTAAGTATCAAAAGGAGAAAGGTACTTTCAAGACTATATTATTTAAAATTTTTAAAGCCCAAAGTTTTTTTAATTAAAATTAAGAAGTATGGGTGCATTTATGTTTTTGAGAAAAAGGAAAAAGTCTTGATCTAAATTTAGAAGTAAAATCCATATTGTATTTTTGCAAAAGGAGGAGAAAATATTAAAAAAGATATAATCATTTAATTGAAAATGCTCTTGAATTTAAAAGTCTGAATTTGAAAGTTAAATAATGTAAATTTTAAATTTGGCATTAGTTAAGTTCATATTAAATGTGCTAAATTTAAAAGATAAGGAGGAAAGTAAAACTTTTACTCTTAAAAGGCTATTTGATTGAAAATGTCATGATATAAAGAGGAGAATTAAGAAGAATTGATTACTAAATTGGTATTAATTAAACTTTAATATAGTATCAATTAAAAGTGCTTAATTTGAAAGAAAAAGAGGGAAAAAAAATCATGTAATAAACTTTATGATATTCATTTTTTGAAAATAGGAGAAGAGACATTTGCTGCAAATTGGTATTGAAAATATCGATATTGATCTTAATTTTTTAATTATTTATCTTATAATTTTCTCAAATTTGAGCCTTATTTTATTTATTTCAATTAATTTTAAACTCTCAATCAAGTACCATAAAATTTTCTTAATTTGTGCTTTCATTTATTTGATTTAAAGTAGTATCAAACAAACAAATTGATTTTCAATGTCAAAAATTGTTTATGAAGTTGGATATCATTCATATATTGATTTTATAAATATGAATAGCATGATCATTCTTGGTAATTGATTGGAGTCAAATTGAATTAAAATCTCATTTTTACTCCAAACACTAAATCTCTAAATTGGTATTAGCATTATGCAAATCGTTTAAATTTATGAGGATATTACTAAATTTTCTTTGATGTGAAATGAAAATCATTATAAAATTATTTTCAGCTATGATACTATCTTTGATACATTTTCGATACATACCATTTTAAAGCTTAATTGTCTAAAATCTCTTAAGAAAAAGGAAAGAATAAATATTAAAATTGGTATCTAAAAATTTTTGATATGTTTTATTTGAAAAACTCCATCCTTTGAAAACCTAAAGTGATACCAAAATAAATTTATCATCAGACATACTTAATTTGGTATCAAATGTGCTCAAATGTCTTTGAAAAACTCTATCTCTCAATGTATTTAAAAAGATCTAAATTTAATTTACTTAAAAAGGGAGAGAGTGGTATCAATATAAATTTGGTAACAAACATGCTCATTTTGGTATTAATTGTCCTATGTAGTTCAAATTCGATATTATCTTAAAATTAAAATTTTTTGAGTTTTGATTAATTTTGATGATATTTTTTGTTTCTTCCCATAAGCTTTTTAATATTGTCAAAAAGGTTGAGAAGTATGTTGAGTATATAGGATTGATGCTTAAGAAACTCAAAGTTTTGATGCTTAAAACCTTGATATTCATTGATTTGAGTTGAAACATCATTTTGATATGAGTATATAAAATATATATGCACTAATGATGTGCAATAAATTAGAGTAAAAATTTTCATAAAATTTAATTCATTATTCTTGTCTTGATTCACATTAATTTTTTTAAAATATGCTCAAAGTTTGGCCATCATCAAAAAAAAAAAGGATTGTTGACTCCACGATTGATTTTGATGATTTTCAAACTTTGAATATATTATGTATCTAATCTTATGTTTCAAGAATGGTTGTAGGTCTTTTCAGATGTTAAATTTAAAGAAACATTTATTAGAAAAGATCTCAATAAATTCACTAAGTCAAGATCTTCAAAAAAGAAAAAAAGTCATTAAAAGACTCCAAATGTAATTGAAGATTAATTAAGTCAAGTAAAATTGATTCTGAAGACTTTCGGCATAAGAAAAATCATCCCAAAGATTTAGAGCCAATCCACCTAAGAATCGAGCCAGCTCTAGCATGGTACACCCCTAATACTTTGGCTTGGCATGTAGCTGAGTTGGCTCGAAATAAATCCGAGCCAGCTCTCTTAGGATGATAGAAAAGTAGTTTTTGGATTTTACAGTTTTAGCCAGCTCGAAACAAAATCCGAGCTAGCTCTTTCAGATCAATAGAAAGATGTATTTTTCAAGCCTACAATTCGAGCCAGCTTTCCTAGTGGGATAGAACGTTGAATTTTGCAAAGTACCATTTGAGCCGACTCGACACTATCTGACAAGCATAATGGCTAGTTCTACAAAAGTCTATTTTCACCTAGAAAAAGATTCTAATAGTTATTTTTCATCTCTAATGGCTATAAACGACTAGAAATGAGTTCAAAGACTATAGAACATGTGGAAAATAAAAGGAAGATATAAAAGAAGAAAAAAATTAAGAGGGAATAAGTAAACAACATTCAAAATTGAGTGAGCTCATTGAATATCCTTGAGAAAGAAGAAAAAAAGAAACTAGGGCATGGTTTTCAGAGGACTTTCCAAGAGTGATTTTCTTTAATATTATCAACATCCTCTCAAGCATTGATTGAAGAGAAGTCAAGCTTCAAAAGATCAATCATTTAGCTCCTTCTCCATGCTTCAAATCAGTTTTTATTTTCTATTTCTTTTATGCTGAAATTGTATACTTGGTGTTTTGTGATTTCTTTACAGGTTTCTTTGGGAGAAAGAAACTTGGAGTAAAAGTCATTCCAATCCCATAATTAGATATTGTAAAAGTTTGGTTAGTGAGCCCGAAAAACCAACTAGATTGATATTGAGCCTGGAAAACTATTGGTATAAGATTGTAGTTGGTAATCCTGAAAAATCAACTAGATTTATTTATGATCCCGGGTTAAAACCAACATACTATAGTCGAGTGATTATAGTTGAATTTCAAAGAGATTCTTAGAGAATAGACGTAGGTGCGGGGTTATACCAAATCACTATAAATTTTTGTCTTTGTGGTGTGCTTGCTCGATTTACTTGTCATATTTGTCATGCATCATTTTAATTTAAGTTTTGCTTGCTTGTATCTTAATTCTGCTATTGCATACATCATACATAGCTCAAATATACAACTTAGCTTAAATTGAAGTACACTTAAAGTTTTGATTAAAATTTTATAAGAACCCAATTCATCCCTTCTCTTGGGTTGCTACATCTGGGCAACAAGAAGTATTGGAAGGCTTTACTAGTTCTAGTGGTAATCATCCCCATCTGCTTGGTTACTATGAGTGACACCCTCTATCACACTCTTGACCTAAACACAGACGAGGAATGCAACAATCCACCACACACATATAAGGTTAGGCCCGATGAGCATGTAAAGCAACAACTGTCAAGTAAATAATTAATAATCAAAATATCCAAAATTTAAATAATTTTCAAAATCCACCATGAAGGACCCTCTAACTTGTCCTTCTGAGTTGGTACTCTAGGAGCTAGCATCATATCCCTTGCTTAATAGTAATCTAAAGCCAATACTTACCTAGCATGGTGGTCAGTCTAGAACTGTTCCCGATCTAGTTGGTCTTGGGCTTAAATTCAAATGTAGTGGCAAAGCCTCTCCTGAAAACCTAAAATGAGTGCTACTCATCCACTATCTAGCAAATCTTTATAGGTAGATGGTTCAGCACCCTACTCTAATGGATAGTAATCCTCCTGACTAGGTCCGACCTCTCACTATAGTTATGACAATGCCTCACCTCAGCTCTATCATATCCTCATTTGCTCTCTCATCTCCTGCTCCTCTACTCTTCATCCAACGATCGTCAATCTTTGTGTATCTTATGTCGTGAATAGAACAGTCATTACTCCCTAAATGCTTAAGTGTGAACCATACAATGAGAATGAGAATATGATGTACATACAGCCTCGAACCTACATATGCTGTCATACAGCTACTGAAGTATTAGTGTGGGTAAGTTCAAAGGAATGTCTCTGATGATATGAAACATGACATATATAGATATCTTGCTCGGAGACAAACTTAAATCTTTCTATCTTCAAGAAGAAAATTTTGCTCAACGAAATAACAGTCTACTGTGCTGATTTGCCTCTACTTTTTCAATCTTAAAAACATCTCTCTTACTAGGAATACATATTGATTTGGAATGCTTTACCATACTAATATGAATAAAAAATTTATTTACGTAAATGATGCAAGTTTCAACTTTTTTATCCAATAATGCAAAAGAGGGAAATGCTATTGCAAATAGCATTTCTTCAGCAAAAAACATCATTACAAATGGTGTTTTTGCCTAGTCAGCCATGCACAAATGGCCCAGATGGATAGATGAGCCAGCCAAAAAAAAATGCCATGATGAATGGTGCTTTTAAAAGCACCATTTCAAATGATGCTTCTTTTTTTTGATTTTTTGTGGCTTGGCCACGTGGTGGGAGGGTGGGCTGGTGGGCGAGGGCTGACCGGAGGTTGGGGTGGGGTGGTGGTTGGTTGGGGGGCCGACGTATCGGTAGGTGGGGGGAGGGTGGTGGGGGTGCAGGGAGGAAGGGAGGGGAGGCTAGGAGTGTAGTGGGATGGGTGGGGACCCGACCAACTGGAGGTTGGGTTGGTGGGCGGTAGGGGCCGACGTACCGGAAGGTGGGGGGAGGGTGGTGGGGGTGGAGGGGAGGGAGGGAGGGGGAGGCTAGGGGGGCATAGTGGGATGGGTGGGGACCCGACCGATCGGAGGTTGGGCTGGTGGATGAGGGCCGGCTGGAGGTTTGGAGGGTGTGGGGATGGGGGGGTTGGTGGGCGGAGGGGGCTAGCATACCAGGAGGTGGGGGGACGGGGAGGGAGTGGGGGGTGGTGGGGGGTGAGGAGGGAGGGAGGGGGGGGGGGGGGGGGGCGCGGGGGACGGGCGAGGACCCAGCTGGCCTGGGGGTGGATTTTTTTTTAGGATGGAGGGGAGGGAGGACGACATGGGCTAGTGGGTGGAGGGGGCTGGCAGGGGGGCGGGTCGCCCGTGGGGGGGTTGTAGTGATGGGCGGAGAGGGCCAGGGGGACGGTATGGGCTAGTGGGTGGAGATGGCCGGCGGGGGCGAAGTTTTCATAGACGGAGGGGAAGGGGGGGCATGTTTCGACGGGACCCAGCCAGGAGGAGAAGGGAGGAGGGCATGGGAGAGACATTTTTCTTCCATTTTTTTTTTTTATTTATTTATCTATTTATTTATTTTGGCTGATGGAGGTAGAGGGGGAGGGAGTTTTTTTCTTTTCTCTCTCTATAAAAATACTTAAAAATAAAAAATATAAATAAAAAATAAATAAAATAATAAAATAAAATATTTAAAAATAATTAATTAGATTTTTAAAATAATGATAAAATATTATTTTAAAAAAAAATTAAAAAAATATGGATGGGCATTGAGGAGTGACAACCACACGGAGGAGCCATGGGCGGTGCCAGTGGGGGTCCTGGGTGTTTGGTGCAGAGCCATGAATGAAGGAGTCATGAGTGCTAATGGAGGGAGATGTGGGTATTCGACACAGGTCCATAGAAGAAGAAGAATGAAATAAAAAATATATATTTAAAATAATAATAAATTATTTTTAAAAAATAATTTAAAAAAATATTTAAGGTCTAAGAACTCATCCGACTCTTGAGTGCACTCCTCGATGGAGTTGAAGGGTGCTTACTTTTTAAATTATTTTCTAAAATTAATAATAATAATAATAATATTTGGATCAATTCACATCTATATATTTTTTAAAATTATTTTTTTTTAAAATGATATTTTATTATTATTTTAAAAATTTAATTAAATATTTTTGAATATTTTATTTAATTTTATTATTTAATTTTATTTATTTTATTTTTTAATTTTAAGAATTTTTAAAAAAATTACTTCCCCATCCCCTTGATGTCAGCAAAAAAATAAAAATTCAAAAGAAAGAAAAAAAAGGGGGAAAAAACTCTGTCCCCTCCCTCCGGTGCTTAAGAGCCAGATTAGTTCTCTGGATCTTAAATATTTTTTTCAAATTATTTTTTAAAAATAATTTATTATTATTATTTTAAATAAATTTATTATTATGAGTTCTCTGAATACCCACACGCCCCTCTGTTCGTGTGATCGCCACTCCTCAATGCCCATCCATATTTATTTTAAATTTATTTTTTTAAATAATATTTTATAATTATTTTAGAAACTTAATTAATTATTTTTAAATATTTATTTTATTATTTTATTTACTTTATTTTTTATTTTTAAGTATTTTTAAAGAGAGAGACAAAAAACTCCCTCCCCCTCCACCTTCATCAGCCTAAAAAAAAAGAAAAAAAAGAAAAGAAAAAAAAAACTCCTTCTCGGACCCCCCTCAACGCATCCCCCTGACCGCTGCTGCCCCCCCAGCCCTCTCCACCTACTACTGTAAACCCCCAATAGGCGGCCTTCCCGCCCCATCCCCCTTTGTCCAACCCTCTCTGCCCACCAGCCCACGCTGTCCCCCCTCTCCATCCCTCTAAAAAAAACCAACCCCTCCGGCTAGCTGGGTCCCTGCTCCGCCTCCCCATCCCCACAAAGGAAAAACCCACCCCCCCGCCACCCGACTGGCTGGGTCCCTGACCTGTCCCCTCGTGCCTGCTCCCCCTCCATCCCTAAAAAAAAAAGGAGGCACTCCCCACCTCCCCCCTGCCCCCGGCCCTCTCCACCGGCCCTCACCCACCAGCCCCCTCTCAGCCTGAAGTGTCGGGTAGGAACTTGATCCTAGCCTTAGCAGCATTTATGAGCGATCAAATTACCTGGCGTTACTGTGAGGATGGTAAATTATCGACATCATCTATATAAATGGATGAGAGACCGCAAGACTGGCATTCCATTACTATGAGTTAGTTGCCATAAAACTAGATTAATAGTTGTCCCAGGTCAGTATTCAACTGATTTGAACTTAAAACTAGCTATGTTATATTGCCATCAGAATATCATTAGATTCACGAACTTCCTGATGTTGCCACATGGCTAGAGGCAATTAGTTGTACTAACAATTGCCCCCTACTTTCCAGATCTGAAGTGAGACTTTTTAGCTGGGTGTTGAAAGTTTATTCAAAAGATTTCTTTTAACTTATGCCTCCAATAAACATGCCATATGGCTATAGCCAAAATTAATTTTTGAGTGGTTCGAAGTGACATGCCAGCTCTTTTAGAAAAGTTCCATCAAGTCTGTCATGTCAAATAATTATGAAGGCCTAGAGAATTGGGAGTCCATTATCACCCATATGACTATGCTCAGACGACATGGGGCACACATCATGCTATCATTAACTGCTTAGATTTTCATGTAGATTACACTTACGTGACTTAATCAGAGTGAGTTGTGCTGCAACATCTCCTTTTAGGGATATTAGATCACCGACAAGTGGCACGAATCCTTCGATGGAGTGAGTTGATATGGACCGTTGTCTTGCTCTATAACTAGGGCTATAGTGATTTGGAAACCACTTTACTATTTTCTTCCTATGGAGACTCTATCGAAAGTTATTCAAAACTTTTCCAGCATCATTGGAGCTAGAGAAAAAGATTTTTCATCGTTGCTAGAGCCGAAAGAGTAGTCATCAAAATCGGAGAAGAAAAGCATCTTTAGAGCCTTTTTTTTCCTTTTTAGGTAGGTCCTTCGATCTTCAATCTCATCTCTAGTTTCTCTTTGAATAAGGTTAACTTTTGTTTCTATTTTCCTTATTCATTTCATCCTTTTCCTTTAATTTCACTCCATTTCTTCTTTAAGAATGTTTTCCTATGAGAGTGTATCTTCCGGTGGTGATAAGAGGAGGGGCAAAAAGTCTTGGGTAGTTGAGTTTCTCAATCTACTCAGCCCTGACTCAGGCTTGAGGTGACCACTCTATATTGAGCAACCATCGAAGTCAGTACTTTTGAGCAGGATCTAGAGTCTCTGATAAGAAAATTTTTAGATTACTTTGGTTTGGATACTGAACCATCTATCATCATCGATCTTTACCTCTAGAAGCTTAGGGATAAATACCATATTCCTAAAAATTTTTAATTAATAGCACTAGCTGGGATGTTCGGGTTATCAAACCTCCAGAAGGTTGTGTCACATTTAATGATGAGGCACTTTTGTTTAGACTTCAGTTTTCCCTGCACCCTTTTGTTTGCAATATTTTGGATTTTTATAGGCTTCATTAAACCTAGGTCACTCCCAATGCCATTAGAATGATCTTGGTTTTTGTCATCTGCTATAGCTTTTCGGCCATTGATCTTAGGATCTCCCTCTTTAGGGCACTGCTCGCTCTAAAGAAACTTTCCAATGAAAAAGATTGATGGTATTTCTCACCTCGGCCAAATTATAAATTCGGTCCTTTCCTTCCTTCTTTTATTCACGACTAGAAAAATTATTACTTTTGATATTCTCTAGGGTTTCAATTGTAGCTGGAAGAAATCTCAGCTCAAATGGAATTCCAATAGCCAAGTATTACCTGAGGATAAAGAGGCTTTTGAAGAACTGCTGGATATCAAGGTATCTAAGTTAAGCTAGCTAGTGACCTATTAGTCTTTGTTCGATACTAGCATTAACCAAATTTCTTCTCAGGATAACTCTGATGTTGAATTGTTTTTATTTATTCACAGATGTGTTTCCTTAATAAAATTTTCCTTTCATTGTTGTAGCAATCATGAGGTTTGACCTAAAGAAGCTGGCAGAGGTGAAGAAAAGGAAGCAAGATCCCACCAACTAGCCTGCTATCAAGAGGGGGAAAGAAGCTACTAGACATTCCAAGTCAGCTTCTCACCGACCTTCTCTAGTTTCTACCCCAGAGCCATGGGTAATAAATGTGGTCCTAGTTTCTGCATAAGAACTAGTGTCTAAAAGTCATTAGCAAACTATCGAGGTGGCCCATCCACCTGCAAAAGAATCGACTGCACGTCCAAGGTGAGCTCATCTCCTATGCCTCCTTCAACATCCACCAAGTCCTCTCGACCTATTGAAGGGTCAAAAATCCTCGAGGTCAATATGCCATTGACCTCAACAAATTGAATTGATCTCTCCCAAGCATCACTACTGGAGATGCCATAGCTCAGGAGAGATCTATTATGTGCAATGATGCCATAGAGAGATCTTGATGTTCGAAGGCGAGACTGCTCAGTTGAGTAGTTACCAAACTTCAAGTTCAATAGTATTTTGGACATAAGTTCTCTTTCTACTTTTCTCCTTTTTTTTACATCAATTTCATACCGATCTAATCTTCTTTTTTCGGCCTTTTTTCTTTTCAGTCTACCATGTACTTCAAGTTGCTCAGCGAGCACCTATCATGATTCTATGAGAATAAGAAATCCTTGAAAGAGGGGCTGTAGGCCAAGAAGGACTGCAAGAAGGTAGCTGAAGAGAAGGCTACCAAGGAGGCCAAGGCTACTAAGGAGTTGAAAAAGTAGCTCCAAGAGAATCTGGCCACAATAAAAGAGAAGAACCAAGCTCTATTGGACCATCAAAGAAAAATAAATGAGGGAAAGAAGAAGCTACTGGCACTAAGGAAGGAGGTTGGAAAAATCCCTGAGCTAAAGGTCAAGCTAAAGAAAATAGAGGAGATCATAGTAGCTCAAGATAACACCATAGCAGATCGGGATAAAAGCCTTCCCATGTTTCAGTGAGACATCAAGCAGTACAAGGAGAGTGCTGCTCGAGCTATAGAAGAGTATAAGTCTTCTAAAGCATTCTAGGATTAAATCATGAAGGCTTTTGAGTAGTCGTACAATTATGGGTTTCTAAACTACAAGAACCTAATCAAGAAGCTCTTTCCTAACCCTGATCTCAGCAAGGTTTCCCCTGAGGTAGCTATGTAGGTAGCATCTGACTTGACCGCTGCACAGGTAGTTGAGACTCCTGTTCAACTAATGTTGGATGCTGCTCCCACTACTGAACCACCTCGATCAACTGCCAATGTGACTCCTCAACTTCCTTCTCTAACTCAACTACTACTAAAGTCCCAACTATTGAAGTTATCTACGTAGAATCCCTAATGACTAATGGAGACTCGGCTATTGCTCCTTCAATATTCTTCAGACTATTGCTCGATTTTTGTATTCTTCTCTTTTTTTTCCTTTTGAACTGCTATACAGCCCGACTTGGACTTTGTAAATAATCTTTATAATAATGAAAAGTGAAGTTTTGTCAATATTATTTTTCTTCTTTCTGACATCAGATATTTCTGACTTCATTTTATCTGATGTGGGTTTTGAATGTTTTAGGAAATCTTAATAGATGTGTAAGTTATTCATAATAGATAATATCTGACTTTGGTCAAATAAATAACAAAATATCAATTGACTTTAGTCAAGTAAGATGTGAATTGATATGACAAGTAAATGTGCATCAAATTGAGTGGTTGAAATTAAAATCGATTTCAATGATTCAAATATAGTAGAAGTTTAGATGTACCTCTATTTTAGTTCATGTTGGGTTTGATCAACATAGCGAAAGCGATTGATTTCAAAACAATCGAACCCTAAATCCTAAGACCGACCTTGATGTAATTCAATCATATATATGTATAAGGAATATAATTAAGTAACATACCTTTAATAATCTGATTTGGTGATGATAAATTTTCACAAGGCACCCACGTGTTCGCCCTCCAACGGTGATCCACACAAGAATTAAAATGAAGAATAATTCCTCTTGAACCCTTATTGAAATCTAATATAGAATTCTTTGGCCTTCCTCCTTCCTTCTTCTCTCTAATTTATTCTCTCTTACTTTTTCTCTTAGCTCTCTTAAATAATATTTCCAACCTTTGTCTTAATTAAGACTCCTTGTATTAATTAAGACCTTGTCTAAAGGAAGACTCCTTGTCTTATCAATACCTTGTCTAAAAGATAGGGAGGAAGAAAATTAAGACAAGCTTCTGAATTGAAATACCCGACACCTTCTATCGGTATTCTATTTATAGTTTCAGATGTAGTGCCAATCAAAACCATTCCCAAGCCCTTATCAGCCATCCAAAAGAATTATCAAGGGCCTTGATAAGTCCCTTAAAGCGGAAGGAGTCTTGGAGGCACATAAAAACTAATTTCTGCCTCCAAAACATCACATATACGTCATTTCCACATTAATTTCGAATTTTATTTTGAAAATCCTTCTGATATGGTGTGGATAAGGGAGAGAGGGTCCCAAAGTAGGCACCTACTAAAGTACCTTTAAGCAGAAGGACTCTTAGATGCCTAAAACTCAACCTACGTGACTCTTCGCATAGTTTTTCTGGAAGAATTAAATCCTGCACCCACAAACTTTGACTAGTCAATAATTATAGGTGCCAATCATGAGAGAGAATCCCAAGGAGATGCGGACTTAGTCAATGCCCCAAAGGAGAAGGACTCTAGGTCCTTTTGTGTGCCAACATTTGTGCATACGCCATACAAGGTGGCATCAACCGAGTCCTAGGCCCCTTGGACTCTTCCAAGATGAGTTCAAATTAAATTTAGATAATGCCAAGTTACAAATATCTGATAGCCAACCCTTTTGACTTAACCAAAATTTTGATTAAAATAAAATTGATTAGCCAAAAGTGCAAGGATTCGAGCTAAAACTGATTTGACAAGAAATTAGGTTAGCCAACATATGCTAGCATGCCAATTAACTAACCAATTAGTATCCAATGATCCTAAAATTAATTTTTGATCAATTTCTTTATGTGTGTGATCCACTGGGCTTCACATCTAGCCAGCAGTAGATCTG
Organism: Cocos nucifera; assembly: GCA_006176705.1. Taxonomy (NCBI): domain Eukaryota; kingdom Viridiplantae; phylum Streptophyta; class Magnoliopsida; order Arecales; family Arecaceae; genus Cocos; species Cocos nucifera. The sequence goes on along the minus strand of QRFJ01003158.1, from coordinate 182,792 downwards.
GGTGTATTTTAATCTAATCCAATTGGACTTAATCTCAATCGATTAGGGTTAATGCCAATCTGATTTCATCAACTAGAACCATCTAATTGAGGATCGAACTAATCTTATTAATTTAATCAAAATCTACAAGTCAAGATTGATGTCTAGCAATGTATCATCACTACCCAGAAGATGTGTAATTTGATAGAAATATCAAATATACCCTTCAGTGATAAGTACCAATGCAATTCAATCCTTCGATCATTCTGCATCTCGAATATATTTATGAGCATGGATAAATGTCAAACTCAAATATATATTCATGTTAATTCTTCATCAATCAATGATAACTCTAATGAATAATTAGAAGCCCTATCTAATCTTTATTCTGCTTTGGCCAAAGTCTTATTGAGTTATCAATAGATGAGAATACATAGGATGTCATCTACTCTTACTAGGAGTGATTAATTCCTTATTAACCTACTCACTACCTTCATTTACACTTGACCATATCTAGAATACCTCATTTATGACTTAATATCATGATTAAGTATGAACCAAAAATATGGACTTATGTGCATAAGGTACTATGATGGTCTCAGGTTTAAGGGTCACTTGCATAACTTTCACTTAGAGAACCATCTTTTGATATACAAGTTCCATAAGATATTCTTTTTAGTGAGTCAATTCAGTAAACTTATTTCTTAATGAGCATCCACATTCTTATATTAGTATTCCCACATAAGTGGCTTATGAGATCCGCCACCCTCTCCATCGAGCATACATAGGATGTGCTAGTCTATTCGGAACATTGATCTTTGACTCAATATTTCTTCGATCAGGAATATTCAAGATTTGAATTTTAGAATTTTAGATCTCACAGACATGACCCAATCATATCCTCTAAAATCATTGTTCTAATGTTTGAGGTTTATCATAATCTTTAAATATAAAAGATGCAACTAAAATGATGAATCAAATGCCTCAATTTTATTAATATCAGAATAAATATCATTACATGAGCTAGAGATTATACAAAAAAGTTTCATCATATAACATATGTGATTGGCTTGTAGGAAACTTATTCTTTCAATCATCCATTTGCACTAAAGCCAATCACACTTATATCTTAAATCCATACAATTGAGATGGTGATCAAACAGTTACTGTGGTAAGGCCTTAGTGAATGGATCTGCTATATTATTCTTAGTGTCCACTCATTCTAATACAACATCTTATCTTTCAATAATTTTTTGAACGAGATGATATCGTCTGAGGATGTGCTTTGATCTATGGTGAGACCTTGATTCCTTGGTTTGGATCACTATACCTTTATTTAAAGTGAATATATATCCTAATATTAACTTGCTATCATCCAGGTCTGACTGAAAACTAGAATCAGTATAATCTTCTAATTTCAACTCAAATCCTCCATAAACCAAAAAAACATCTTCAGTTCTTCTTAGATACTTAAGAATATTTTTCACAGCTTTTCAATGATCCTCTACTACATTAGCCTGATATCTGCTAACTATGCCTAAAGCATAAGCCACATCAGGTCTGGTACATAATATGGCATACATAATAGATCCTACCACCGAAGCATAAGGAATCAATTTCATTCTTTCTCTTTCTTTTAATATTTTAAGAGATATTTTTTTAGAGAAATGTATGCCTTGACTTATGGGCAAGTAACCTCTTTTACTTCTCTCCATGTTGAATCTCTTCAACACTAAGTTAATGTACCTAGATTGGGACAAGCCTAGCATCCTATTAGATCTATCTCTATAGATCTTTATGCTAAGAATATAGGATGCTTCACCTAAATCTTTCATGAAAAACTTATTTGATAGTCAAGTCTTAACTGACTGGAGCATATGTGATCGATATATAAGACTAAGAAGACTATGGCACTGGCCTTCTTATATACACATGGTTCATCCACATTTTTTATGAAGCCAAATTCTTTGACTATCATATCAAATTAGATGTTCCAACTCGAAGCTTATTTTAATCCATAAATAGATCTTTTAATCCTGCATACTTGATTTTGTCTTGCACTGAAGATGAACCCTTCTGGCTGAGTCATATAGATCTTTTTCTCAAGGTTACCATTAAGAAAGGCAGTCTTGACATCTATTTGCCAAATTTCATAATCATAGTATGCTGCTATAGCAAGTAAAATCCATATAGACTTTAGCTTAGCCACTAGCGAAAAGATTTCATCATAATCAATTTCTTATTTCTGTCTAAACTCTTTTGCCACCAACCTAGCCTTGTAGGTTTCAATTTGGCCATTTTCTCCGATTTTCTTCTTGAAGACCCACTTGCATCCTATAGGGTTCACACCCTCTGGTGCATCAACCAAAGTCCAAACTTGGTTGGAATACATAAAGTCCATTTCAAATTTTATTGCTTCAAGCCATTTGTCAAAGTCTTTACTCATAATGGCTTCAGAATAGATCAATGGATCATCATCTTGAATGATATTTGCCTTATTATCATTTGCTATGATGAAACCATATCTTAGAGGTGCATGATGCACTCTCTCTGACCTATGGGAAGGAAGTGTATATTATAGATGTACCTCATCCTTGAGTACTTCTAGTTGAGTATTTTTATTTATTATTTTTGGAATAGTTTATAGGTCCTGAACTTTCTTAAGTTCAATATTTCTCCCACTGCCCCCTTCTTGGATAAATTCTTTTTTCAAGAATATGGCATGCCTACTAACAATTATATTTTATTTAGTAGGGTGGTAGAAATAATATTCTTTTATTTTCTTAGGATATCCTACAAATAAATATTTATCCGACCTTGTACTTAGCTTATGTCCAAAATGAAAAAAATAGTGCAGGGTTTGCAATACTACTTTAATTTTTTTTTTCAAAAATAGCTATAATATAGAAAAAAATTAATTAATCTAATTAATTAATTACTGATCATATCAGAATATTAAGTCCTACACTAAGGATCTCAACATAATATGCATGCATTCATATAGATCTGAAAAATAAAACTATACAGCAAACTCTTTACTACATCTATCTATTTAGAATATAATATCTTTTCGTGAATAGCTGATCACCGCAATCTGAATCTATTAGATAATGCTCTGGTGTCGCACTATAGCTACACACATGTCCGGCCTCTAGGTTGGTCCACACGGAGCTTCTGATTTCGATCAACCCCACTGGAGTGCCAGCTCCTTGATGGAGCCTTCAACGGTTGATCATGATCGATCCAATCGATCATCCACTTTCTGACTTTTTGGATGCTCCAAAAAATCAAAACATGTTCTTTAGAGGATGATGAGATGGTGTACAAAGTTTAGTGGCAATCCGATGCTCACAACACTCGATCTCTCCACCCAAACTTAGATTCCTAAATCTAGGATTTCACTTGGCCCAAAAATCCTGACGCACTAAAAATGCTCTCATGCCCTCTCTGTGTGGAGTTTTTTTATGAAATAATTTTTTATGAATTGAGGACTCCCTAATCTATCATACACCCTTCTCAAAATATTTTTCAAATGGGTGATAAAAGAAAAAGAAATGAATGGAATGAGAGAAGAGCATAGAGAACAATTTTCTCCCTCTCTAGACTTTTCTCACTCCAAGGACGTGCACCCTTTTATGACTTTTCTTTCTCAAAACACCCCTCACGATCCCACTCTCCTCTCTACTGCATGCCCACTAAAAATTCCCTTCTTAAAGGGTGACATTAGATAGGAAATGCGCATGAGAAAAGATATATTAAGGGAGGTTGAGAGGTTACACCAACCACTTGAATTCAAAATTTAAGTGGTTAGTCAATCCACTTCCAACACCCATCCAGAGGTTTTGATATGTAGAAAGACTCTCCTTATACATGCCCACACCCTAGAAATTATAAAAAAATATGCGACAAAAAATAGGTAGGCATGGAGAATAGATAAGGAAGAAATTGGGTTTTTCAAATTTCAAACCAACCAAGTTGAATTCAAAATTCAACTTAGTTTGAACTGATCCAACCCTTGGACCAGATCAAAGGTAGAAGAGAGGAGAGGTGCACATCCATTTCTGTGTGAGAAATCTCATGCAAAAATTTGAGGAGGGCGTGGGTCAAGGTGGAAAAGTCAAACATGAGGTGGCACATGGGGAGGTTTGAATTCAAATAGGGTTTGAATTAGTCCAAGTTGGTTTTAACCAAACTAAATTAATTCAAAACCAACTAGACTAAATTAAACCCAACCAAATTAGGCTTAATCCAATCTATTTAATTTTTAATTAAATTAAAAATTAATTTAGTTTAGCTCCTAATCAAATCAGGGTCAAATCTTTCACAACGATTAGGTCAACTCATGACCTAATCAAGCCAAATCCAATCAAATCTAATTCAATCAAACTTGATCAAATCTTCATCACTCAATCAAATTGAGCTAATCAACAATCAAATTGCTAATTAATCCTCTAATAAACATAGAGTTCCAATCGAATGAAAGTCTGAACAACAGAGTCTCATCACTATGAAACTCTTGAAGAGTCCCAATCCAATGGGACTCTTGAACCCAGTGTCCTAAATGAATAAAACTCATGATCATAGAGTTCCAGACCAGTGGAACTCTTGATCAGAGAGTCCCAGATGAGTGGGACACAGAGTTCCAATCCATTAGGACTCTAGATCAGCCATCAGATCAATAGTAACTCCTATTGTGTGTGACCCCATAGGTTCGAATCCTAAGCCAGTAGCACAAAAATTGATTTTCTGTATCAATCGATGTTACCATCTAGCAATAGTACCCGACATTCGGATAGGTCAAATTTGTTGCAACGTAACATCGATGAACCTATGGAATATGGTTACCGTATAATTCATTTCCTTGACCTTAATGCTCAAAAGATGACCTAGGATTTAACTGTCAACCCTAGAAAATCATCTACAGTATATTTTAAATTATAGTATCCATCGAATGGACTACCCCGACCAAGATTTTGCTAAATTAAAATACATTGATACACTTGCTCCAACACTTGGAGGGGTCAATCCCATCTTGACATATGCACCGACTTCACAAGTACTTGACTGCATTCAATAGCCTTCCATCACTAAATTAGAAATTCAGGTGGTTCGATACCTAAGTATAGTGAGTTGCTTGTAAGCCACCATGGTGATCTCAGGTCTAAGGAACACTTATATTAATATCCATTGTGAGCAATTTTTGACAGCAGAGAGCTATGCAGTTTGATCATGTTCATTGAAATGTACTCTTACACTTCACCTACATGCCATAATAGTATCTTCATACTTCTTGGTTAAGAGGATAATCAACACTTATGGCACGGAATGATCTACACTCGATACATTATCATTTTAGATAGCAGTGTATCATTTGATCATGAACTAATTTAAGGACTAAATGATAAATTCTTCTTTATCGAATCTAAATAGTCCTAAGGACTTCATCATAGAAGATTTCATTACAGAAAGATGCAAACTGATGAAATGCCAAAAAATAATTTTATTTATAATTCAAGTATATTTTACTTTAAGCTCAACCATCTACAACCTAGATGATTGGCTTTAGGATACAATTCTCAACAACTCCCATTTATACTAAAATTATAATGCTGACGATATCCCTTGGCAACCAGATAGGTTTTATAGGTTTCCATCTTTCTGTCTGTGCCCCTTTTTCATTTGAAAATCTACTTACACCCAATAAATTTTACCCTTTCAGGTGGATCAACCAGTTTCTATACACTATTGACCTTCATGGACCATTTCAGACTTTATGGCTTCTAGCTACTTATCAGAGTCAGACCTCTATGTGGTATCCATGTAGGTGATCAAATCCTCATCGTTCTCATTGAGTTCAACAAGATCACCATCCCGGACCAAGAAATCATAGTATCTATTCAGTTGATGTGGTGCTCTACCGGATCTCCTTGGTACCACTTCAGTGGGCTCTAGGTTTGATCTTATCAAATCCACTTCTGTAGGTTTACTAGAATGTGTTGGTTCTTCCACCTGTCAAACTTCATTAAGTTCAACATTAGACATAGCTATTCCTTCACTAAGAAACTTCTTTTCCAAAAAGATTGTTCTATTGCTGACGAACATCTTTTGTTCTTCAGTAAGGTAGAAGTAATAACCCATAGTTTCTTAGGGTACCCTATGAACAAGCATTTATCGGACCTAGGCCCAAGCTTTTTTGGCTGCAGACATTTAACATATGCCGGACGTCCCCAAACTCTAAAGTGATAGAGTGTCAGCTTACGCCTAGTCCATATCTCATATGGAGTCTTTACAACAAACTTGCTTGGAATATTATTCAAAATAAAATAGGCAGTCTCAAGTGCATACCCCTAGAATGAAATTGATAGACTTGCAAACTCCATCATGGACCGAACCATGTCTAATAGGATCCGATTCCTCCTTTCAGACACACCATTATGTTGTGGTGTTTTAGGAGGTATCCATTATGAGAGAATTCTATTCTCTCCTAGATATATCAAAAACTCGTTGGAAAGATATTCACCTCTTCGATCAAATCGAAGAGTTTTAATACTCTTTCTAAGTTATTTTTCTACCTCATTTTGATATCATTTGAATATTTTAAATGAATCGAATTTACTCTTCATAAGATAGGCATACCCATACCTTGATATATCATCAGTAAATATAATGAAGTAGTAATATCCACCTCTAGCACATGTGTTCATAGGTCCACATACATCAGTATGTACTAGACCTAGAAGCTTAGAGGCCCATTCACCTTTTTTAGTAAAGGGTGATTTTGTCATCTTACCAAGAAGGTAGGACTCACAGATATTCAATGATCATAATCATGGATGTCAAGGATATGCTCCTTGACTAACCAGTTGATCTTGTTCTTGTTGATATAATCGAGCCTACAGTGTCAAAGATAAGCATCAATGACATTATCTAGTTTTGGTCATTTATTTGATGTGTACATTACACTAATAGGCTATGATAAAATATAAATACCATTTTTTAATTATCCTTGCATTACTATAATACCATTCATAATGATATCACAATAACTTTTTTTATTGACAAACAATAACTATCCTAGGCCAAAAGTCCAACAGATATTATATTCATCATAAAAGATGGACAATAGTGATAGTCACTTAAAATAATATTTTTATTTTTGAAAAATAGCTCAAGAGTTTTCAATGCTAGGACTGAAATTTTTCTTCCATCCCCAACATTAAGGAATCTTTTGTTGTCCTCAAATTTTTTATCAATTTGAAGTCCATGCAATGGATTGCATATGTGAACTAGACTCTCAGTATCTAATACCCAGGTAGATGTATCACTAATAGTGAAATTGCAAAGTGTTCTCATATAACATCCTTGCCCAGCAATATGTTGTGGGTTATCTCTATTCAGCCTATTCGAGTTAAGAGGACCATTCCTCTTTAGGTCTGCCTGATTAGGATCAATACTAGACTTCTTATATTCAGATCCTAAATGCTTGCCACTATCCAATAGTGAATGGAGTGGACTTATACTAGCCATTCTATTAATCTAAAAAAAAATATGAAATATTATTAGTACCTGAATTAATTAATCCTAAAGAATTGGACTTTAGTCTAAAGATCCTCTCACTATTTTTAATGAATTGGTAACCTCTACCTTTAATTTGAGGAATTACACTAACTCTTTAGTGGGTACTGAAATCCACATAGATTACAGACGGGCTCAAGAAAAGCTTTGGCTAACCCATGTGCATCTATAGGTAGGTTCATAATCGATTGTTTCCTCAAATAATTTTCAATATTTAGGTTTTGCCCCAGAAACTAATTCGATAGGCTATGGCCTCCACTGAAAAGGTCTGATTAGGTTCAACCATTAACATGAATGACTTTGGTGCATCAAATCGATGATAACTAGGCTCAAAAAAAGCTTTGACTAACCTGATCACCATTAAGAGAGTGGATCTAATCATCATATGATGGATAGCAATTCCAATATCTAGATGAACACCAGGTGTAAGGCACCTCCAATGTCCATCCAGAAGATTGGACTTATTACTATTCACCTTAATGGAAGGTTATGACTTAGTTATTCTCATAACTTAGTCATTTTAAGGACCTAATAATTTAGAGGATTTAGGTTACTTGTGATTTAATTATAGAAAGGACACAGACCAATTTCTCCCACTGACTTTACTAAGTCAAACCATCCCACTGACTTCAACAAGTCAATAGGTTAGGGCTAGGATCAATTTAAGTCCATGGGCACCTAATACGGTCTTACTGATTGAAATCAATCAAACTAATTCCTAGTGATATGGGTTAGCTTGAATCACTAAGTGATTTAATCAAACTCTAATCGACCATGTCGGTCAGATAAGTGAAATCAGTGGAAGGGATATGTCGTTAACTCGTCAAAGATCAAATCAGTACGAGTAGCTCCCAATTAAAAACCATTGGTCTTTACTACCAAACTTATCATAGACACCAATCGGTTAATTAGGTTCAATTCGATCAATCTAGTAATTTTGGGCTTAACCATGTAGCCATGAATTAAGTCCATTTTGGTCTTGTTAAAGATATGGACCCATCCAACTACAACTATTGAAGTTGAATCTAGAGTGTCCTTGACCTAATCTATGTCAACACTTGGTTAGATTTGATCAATTACTCTTATTAAGTCCAATTTTCAACTAACCTTAGGTTTAACCCAATTTATAGATCTAATTCATCTAACCCAATAACCCACAAGTTTATGATTAATGACTTAGAGTCTTAATTCACAATTCTAGATACTAAATCATTATACTTAATTTTTAATTAAATTTATGGGCTGAGGGTTAGGGTTCGATATTTCAAAAATATTTTTTAATTTTTGAAAGATTCTTTATAACTTAGCAATGTTCACCAATTGAGTCGACTCACTTCAAAATTGATAGGCTCAATTCACAAACAACACTAGTTGTAGGGTATAATTTGAAACTATGTACACTACATAATACTAAATCATGAATTAAACTTTAGATCCTATCTAAACATGCATTCATGATCAAAAATTAGATTAAAGCTTAATTTAATATATCATAAAAAAATTATATTTAATCTAAAAATTTTATGATCAACTACAAGATCAAACACGTACAAGGACAATCTTTGCACTATAGAGGGTAAACCCTATAGCAGGATAACCTATAGTCCATGCGATCTTAATTTTAATTTTTAGATCTAATTAATTAGAATATTAGATTAATATTTAGATCATATCTAAATTATCAATCTAAATATGTAAGCATATCATGTTTAGCAAACCTGGCTCTGATACCATTTGAAGGAAGCAGTGCAGGATTTGCAGTACTACTTTCAAAAATTTTTTTAAAAATAGCTAAAATATAGTAAAAAATTAATTAATATAATTAATTAATTACTGATCATATCAGAATATTAAGTTTTACACTAAGAATCTAAACATAATATGCATGCATTCATATAGATTTGAAAAATAAAACTATACAGCAATCTCTTTACTATATCTATCTGTTCAAAATATAATACCTTTTGATGGGTAGTTGATCACTATAATTTGAATCCACCAAATAATGCTCTGGTGTTGCACCATAGCTGCATATATGTTCGGCCTCTATAGTTGGTCCACACGGAGCTTTTGATCCTGATCAGCCCCATTGGAGTGCTAGTTCCTCGACGGAGCCTTTGACGGCTAATCATGATTGATCCGATCGATCATCTACTTTCTAATTTTTTGGATACTCTAAAAAATTAGAACTCATTCTTTGGAGGATGATGAGATGACATACAAAGTTTGGTGGTGATCTGATGCTCACAGCACTCGATCTCTCCACCCAAATCCAGATTCCCAAATCTAGGATTTCACTCGATCCAAAAATCCTGAGGCACTGAAAACCCTCTCATGCCATCTATATGTGGAGTTTTTCCATGAAATAAGTTTTCATGGATTAAGAACTCTCTAATCTATTATACACCCTTTTAAAATATTTTTTAGATGGGTGATAAAAGAAAAAAAAATGAATGGCATGAGAGAAGAGCATAGAGAATAATTTTCTCCCTCTCTAGACTTTTCTCACTCCAAGGACATGCGCCCTTCTATGACTTTTCTTTCTCAAAACACCCCTCACGATCCCACTCTCCTCTCTACCGCACACCCACTAAAAAATCTCTTCTTAAAGGGTGACATTAGATGGGAAATGTGCATGAGAAAAGATAAGTTAAGGGAGGTTAGGAGGTTACACCAACCACTTGAATTCAAAATTCAAGTGGTTAGTCAATCCACTTCCAATGCCCATCCAGAGTGTTTGACGTGCAAAAGGACTCTCCTTTTGCATGCCCACACCCCAAAAATCATAAAAAAATGTGCGATAAAAAAATAAGTAGGCATGGAGAATAGATAAGGAAGAGATTAGATTTTTTAAATTTCAAACCAACTAAGTTGAATTCAAAATTCAACTTAGTTTGAACTAGTCCAACCCTTGGACCAAGTCAAAGGCAGAAGAGAGGAGGGGTGCACATCCATTTCTGTATGAGAAATCTCATGCAAAAGTTAGAGGAGGGTGTGGGCCAAGGTGGAAAAGTCAAACATGAGGTGGCACATGGGGAGGTTTGAATTCAAACAAGGTTTGAATTAGTCCAAGTTGGTTTCAACCAAATCAAATTAATTCAAAACCAACTAGATCAGATTAAATCCTACTAAATTAGGCTTAACCCAACCTATTTAATTCCTAATTAAATTAAAAATTAATTTGATCCAGCCCCTAATAAAATCAGGATCAAATCTTCCATAATAATTAGGTCAACTCATGACCTAATCAGGTCAAATCCAATCAAATTTAATTCGATCAAACTTGATCAAATTCTCATCACTCAATCAATTTGAGCTAATCAGCAATCAAATTGCTAATTAATCCTCCAATAAATATAGAGTCTCAATCAGATGGGAGTCTGGGCAATAGAGTCCCATCACTATGAACTCTTGAAGAGTCCTAATCCAGTAGGACTCTTGAACCTAGTGTCCCAAATGAATGAAAATCATGATCATAGAGTCCCAGACCAATGAGACTCTTAATTAGAGAGTCTCAGATGAGTGGAACTCAGAGTCCTAATCCATCAGGACTCTAGATCAGCCAATAGATCAGGTAGTAACTCCTATTATATGTGACCTCATAGGTTCGAAATCTAAGTCGGTAGCACAAAAATTGATTTTCTATACTAATCGATGTGATCATCTAGCAATGGTACCCAATATTCGGATAGGTCAAATTTGTCGCAATGCAACATCGACGAATTTGTGGAATATGGTTACCATATAATTCATCCCTTTGACCTCAATGCTCAAAAGATGATCTAAGATTTAACTGTCAATCCTGAAAAATCATCTACAGTGTATTTCAAATTACAATGTCCATTGAATGGACTACCCCGACTAAGATTTTGCTAAATTGAAATACATTGATGCACTTGCTCCAACACTTGGAGGGGTCAATCCCATCTTGACACACGCATCGACTTCACAAGTACTTGATGCACCTAGTAGCCTTCCATCACTGAATTAGAAATCCAAATAGTCTAGTACCTAAGTACAGTGAGTTGTTTGTAAGCCATCGTGGTGATCTCTGATCTAAGGGACATTTATACCCATATCCATTGTGAGTAATTCTTGACAGTAGAGAGCTACACAATTGGATCATGTTCAGTAAAATGTATCCCTACACTTCACCTACATGCCATAACAGTATCTCCATACTTCTTGGTTAAGAGGACAATCAATACTTATGGCATACAATGACCTACACTCGATACGTTGTCATCTTGGATAACAACGTATCATTTGGTCATGAACTAATTTAAGGACTAAATGATAAATCCTTCTTTATTGAATCTAAATAGTTCTAAGGACTTCATCACAGAAGAGTTTATTATAGAAAGATGCAAAAGTGATGAAATACCAAAAAATAATTTTATTTATAATTTAAGTATATTTTACATTGAGCTCAACCATCTACAACCTAGATGATTGGCTTTAGGATATAATTTTCAACACAAAATTATTCTTGACATAAGTAGGATAGCCCCATATCTTAAGATGCTTAAGATTAGGCTTCCTTCCATTTCATAATTCATATAGAGTGCTAGGAATAGATTTAGAAGGCACCCTGTTAAAAATATATGCAGCAATTTTTAGGGCATACCCCCAGAAGAATATTGGTAGATCAGCATAGCACATCATGGACCGTACCATTTCAATAAGTGTATGATTTCTCATTTTTGCTGCACCATTTAATTATGGCATATAAGGAGGTATCCATTCAGAGAGAATTTTTTTTTTTAAGATGATCAAGAAACTCACTGGATAAGTATTCACCACCTCGATCAGATTGAAGGACTTTAATACTTCTTCCAGTTTGATTTTTGACCATCTTCTGATATTCCTTAAACTTATCAAAAGTCTTGGACATTGTATTTCATAAGATACACATATCCATATCTTGATAAGTCATCAGTAAATGTGATGAAATAGGAATATCATCCTCTAGCTTGAGTTGTCATTGGTCCACATACATTTGAATGTACTAAGGTCGGCCAATAACTCATATGCCCTTTCTCCATGTCCAGAAAATGGAGACTTGGTCATTTTCCCCATGAGATAAGATTCACAAGTTTCATATGAATCATAATCATAAGGTTCAAAGAATTTCTCTTTGTATAACTTGTTTATTCTTGACTTACTAATACGACCAAGATGATAATGCTAGAGAAATGATATATTAATGTCTTCTCTCTTTCTTTTCATATTTTTATCAATATGAAATATATTTTTATTAAGCGATAAAATTAGAAGACCATTATTAAAATGCCCATTTTCATAGAACTCATTTGAACAAAAAATAGAGCAACCAGTGCCCATAAATTTTATTTGATATCTATTTTTTATCAAAAGAGGTATAGATAAAATATTTTTGATTATATTGGGCATATAATAATATTCTTTCAATTTGAGAGTTCTTCCAATCAGTAGCTCCAATAGGTAAGTTCCTATAGCTTTAGCAGAGATAGATTCTCCACTTGCATCGAAAAGCTTGAACTCATCTTTATTCAGCTCCCTGATCATCTGTAACCCCTATACAGTATTACAGATATGAGAACCACATGCGGTATCCAATACCCATGAATTACTGGCTAAATCACTTAATGAAAATGCTTTATGTATCATATATATGCCCTTTTGTGCTGCATTTTCTTTTATCTTTGTAAGATAACTCTTGAAATTCTTCTTCCAATGTCCCATTTTGCTGCAGTGATAATAGGTCATGTTTGCAGGGACATTCTTTGCCTTCTTCTTGAAGGTGCTTCTTTTAGAATTCAACTTATTTTTCTTCTTTGAACCCTTCCTGCTAGTCTTTTTGTTATCCACTAACAAAAGTGGATCTTTCTCTCCCTTGATATGAGTTTTTGCTACTTTTAACATATTTAGTAGCTCTGGTAGGGTAGTATCCAATTTGTTCATATGATAATTGACCAAAATTGGGAGAAGGAGTCTAGAAGAGACTACAGTATGAGATCTTGATTGAGCTCTGCATCCATGGTAAAATCTAGTTGATCCAATCTAGTGATTAAGTCAATCAGTTTTAACACATGATTTTGAACCAGAGTTTTCTCAATCATTCGAGTCCTAAATAACTATTTAGATAATTCATACCTAGTAGTCTAACTCTGCTCTCTATAAAGCTCTTTTAGATTGAGTAATATGGAAGAAGCATCCATACTTTCATGTTGCCTCTGTAATTTATTATTCATGAAGGCCAACATGATACACTTGACAGTCATACTGTCATTTTGCCACATCTTATATTTGGACTTCTCCTCCTCTGAAGCATCTTCACTGATTGACCCTAAGTCAGGTATATCCAAAATATAAGATAACTTCTCTTGCGTAAGCACTATGCGTAAGTTTCTCAACCAGTCCACGTAATTTGGACTAATTAATTTATTTGTATCAAGTATGCATCACAATGAGAGTGAAGAAGCATTTATGCATATATTTTAATCTATATGAAATAAGAATGCTAATATAAGCAGACCACTCATGATGACATGTTTAATTAGATGAGGTCTTTTATTCTAGTCATTACTCCCACTATTTTACCATATACCATAGCCCTCCCTATGGTATACTAGAAAATTCTAATCCAATTTCTTAGTGGGATTGAGATCCTTATCCCTTAAGGAAGTCTTGTGGATAGCACAATAAACTTCAATAAGTTCAAAGGTAGGAAAAACTCTCCAATTGCTTCTCCATGCAACTCTCAATATAACCTATCTCTAAAATATTTATAGTCTTGTGGATGGCACAACAAACTATAATATTTTAATTAAGTCAAATTCTTCATTTCCATATAATCATATTTGAAAATAATATTGCTCTTGTGGATAGCACAACAAAGCAATAATAAATCAAAAATATCATAAGCATTATAAATGCACTAAGATATTATTAAATCAATCTCCAAAATAAGTTTTGTAGATAGCACAACAAACTTACTATGGTTCGTAAAATAACAATCATCTTAGCATGAAGGAAGGCATTTTATAGTATTTTTGATCAATATACATTTCCAATTCAAGATTCTAATTTAATCAAATTGGCTAGATAAATAGGAGAGAGGTGGGAGGCCCTGCGTTCTTGCCTTAAATACCAATAAAAATTGATCAGGTAAGTAACGGATCCAATTACTAAACCACGTTCTCTTTACCTTTCCAGAACCACTTTCCTAGACACCAATTGATCAATTTCTATCAAGAATGGATTTGCTTTTTGATCTTACAATACTATAACTTAATATAATTTTTAAGAGGGCTTTAAAGATCTTATGCACATCCTTAAAAGCTTTAATATATGAATCTACATACTGTGCAATGTGAAATATTTATAATATTCATCATTCTAGGACAACCTTACAGCATATTAGATAAGTACCGACTATGCTAGGACAACCTTATAATTAGAATGATGAATAAGTGCAACATACATCATAATAACTTATTCAACACATTATATCATGTGGCAAAATTAGAATCATAATAATATGAAAATGATCATATTACAAGACATAAGGCATTAGCATGAATTTTCATAATGTCATATATCATATGTACCAATCATATCATACTTTTAAATCACTATTAAAAGCATATATGTATATGATTGAACCATGCAAGGTTGGCTCTTATACCACTATTGGGTTTGATCAACATAGCAAAAGTGATTGATTTTAAAAAATTTGTTAATCAAACCCTAAATCCTAAGACCGACCTTGATGTAATTCAATCATATACGTGCACAAGGAATAATTAAGTAACATACCTTTAATAATCTGATTTGGTGATGATAAATTTCTACAAGGCACCTGCATGTTCGCCCTCTAACGGTGATCCACATAGAAATTAAAATCAAGAATAATTTCTCTTGAACCCTTGCTTGCTGAATTCTAATATAGAGTTCTTTGGCCTTCCTCCTTCTTCTCTCCAATTTATTCTCTCTTATTTTCTCTCTTAACTCTCTTAAATAATCTTTCTAATCCTTATCTTAATTAAGACTCCTTGTATTGGTTAAGCTCTTGTCTAAAGAAAGACTCCTTGTCTTATCAATACCTTATCTAAAAGATAGGGAGGAAGAAAATTAAGATAAGCTTCTGAATTGGAATGCCCGATACCTTCCATCCTTATTCTATTTATAGTTTTAGATAGGGTGCCAATCACACCCATTCCCAAGCCCTTATCAGCCATCCAAAAGAATTATCAAGGGGCTTGATAAGTCTTTTAAAGCAAAAGGAGTCTTGGAGGCACGTAAAAACTAATTTCTGCCTTCGGAACATTGCATAAATGTTATTCTCATATTAATTCCAAATTTTATTTGATTTATTCTAAATTTGATTTTGAAAATCTTTTTAGTATGGTGTGGATAAGGGAGAGCGAGTCCCAGAGTAGGCGCCTACTGGAGTGCCTTCAAGCAGAAGGACTCTTAGGCACCTAAAACTCAACCTTTCCCTGGGAGAATTAAATCCTGCACCCACAAAGTTTGACCAGTCAACAATTGCAAGAACCAATCATGAGAGAGAATCCCAGGGAGATGTGGACTTAGTCAATGCCCTAAAGGAGAAGGACTCTAGGTCCTTTTGTGTGCCAACATTTGTGCATATGCCATACAAGGTGGCGTCAATCGAGTCCTAGGCCCCTTGGACTCTTCCAAGATGAGTCCAAATTAAATCCAGATAATGCCAAGTGGTAAATATCTAATGGCCAAACCTTTTGACTTAACCAAAATTTAGATTAAAATAAAATTGGTTAGCCAAAAGTGTAAGGATTCGAGCTAAAACTGATTTGGCAAGGAATTAGGTTAGCTAACATGTGCTAGCATGCCAATTAACTAACCAATTAGGATCCAATGATCCTAAAATTAATTCTTGACTAACTTCTTTATGTGTGTAACCCATTAGGCTCCATATCTAACCAATAGTAGACCTAGATGCATTTTAGTCTAATCCAATTGGACTCAATCTCAATTGATTAGGGTTAATACCAACCCGATTTCATCAACTAGAAGAATCATCTAATTGAGGATTGAATTAATCTCATTAATTTAATCAAAACCCATAAGTCAAGATTGACATATAGCAACGTATCATGACTATCCAGAAGATGTAAAATTTGGTACAAATATCAAATATACTCTTTAGTGACAAGTATCCATGCAATTCAATCCTTCAATCGTCTTGTATCTTGAATATGTTTATGAGCATGGATAAATGTTAAACTCAAATACATATTCATGTTAATTCTCCATCAATCAATAATAAATCTAATAAATGATTAGAAGCCCTATATAATCTTTATTCTGCTTTGGCCAAAGTCTTACTGAGTTATCAATAGATGAGAATACATACGATGTCATCTCCTCTTACTAGGAGTGATCGATTTCTTGTTGATCTACTCACTATCTTCATATACACTTGACTATATCTAGAACATCCCGTTCATGACTTAATATCATGATTGAGTACGAACCAAAAATATGGGCTTATGTGCATAAGATACTATGGTGGTCTCAAGTCTAAGGATCACTTGTACAACTCCCACTTAGAGAACCATCTTTTGACATGCAAGTAAGGTTCTATAAGATATTCTCTTTAGCGAGTAAAGTAGCATCCTTCCTTGATGGACCAATCTTGCTCTACTGTGACAGCACTGGTGCCATTGCTTAGGTGAAGAAACCAAAAGCACAACAGTGAACGAAGCACATACTGTGCCATTACTACCTAATTTAGAAGATCGTGGATCGAGATAACGTCAACCTTTAGAAGATCGATAAGAAAGAGAACCTGGCCGACCCCTTCACTAAAGCCCTGGTGATAAAGAAGTTTGACGACCATAAGTCAAAGATGGGTATTAGATACTATGTCAAGGGCTTTAGGATAAGTGGGAGTTGTTAGAAAATATATTCCAAAGTCGATCATCAATCTATTAATGGTTGAGCTACTTTGTAATTATAATTAATTTATTAATAAATAAAATAAATATTTTAGCATTTTCATCATAAATTCTATATCTTCTAATGAACTCCATTGTTGTGATGAAGTCTTTAGGACTATTTAGTTTTGATAAAGAGAGAATTTATCGATTAGTCCTTAAACTATTCATGACCAAATGATACGCTGTTAATTAGAGTGATAATATTTATCGAGCATAGGTCATTGTATGCCATATAGATTGGTTGTCCTCCTAACCAAGAAGTATGGAGATATTGGTATGGCATACAAGTTAGATATAAGGATATATCATCACTAAACATGACTAACTCTAGAGCATTCTGCTATTAAGAATTGCTCTGATGGGATATAGATATAAGTATCCCTTAGACCTGAGATCAATACAGTGGCTTGCAAGCAACTCATTGTGCTTTGGTACTGGATTACTTGAATTTCTAATTCAATAACAAAAGATTTTTGAGCATAGTTAAGTACTTATGAAGTCAGTGAGTGATCAAGATGGGATTGACCACTCCAAAAGTTGGAGAAGAATGCATGATTGTATTTCAATATAACAAAAATCTTGGCCAGGATAATCCATGAGATGGATTTGGTATTTTGAAATATAATGTGGATGACCTAATCAGGGTTGATAGTTTAATTCTAAGGTGTCCTATGAGTATTTTTATCAAGAGGATCAATTATATGAAAACTATATCCACATGGATTTTAAGGATGTTGTTCTACACATTCGATCTATCCAGCCATCGGATACTATTGCTAGATGGTCACTTCAATTAGTATAAAAAATTATTTCTATACTATCGACTTAGGTTTGAACCTATGGAGTCACACATATAAGAGTTCTCAATCTGATCGAATGGTTGATCAATGATTGAGAATCATTCTAGGATTAAACATTCAATACGATTGATGTTTAACCTGGTGCAAGTGTTGTAGGAGGATCGATTAGCAATTAAATTGCTAATTGACTTAATTTGATTAAGCAAGAAGACTAAGATTAAGTATAATAAAATATAATTTAATTAGATTTAATTTGAACTTGATTGAATCAAGTCTAGTTGGTTTATTGGATGAGCCAATTGTAAGCAAGAACGAGTCCTAGTTCAATTAGGACTTGTATCAACCCAATCTTTAATTTAATTAAAAATTAAATCAAAATTAAATCTAATTTAATCTGATTTAATTAAGATCTTGGTTGGACTAAGACCTATTCTAATTAGGTTCAAATAATTCTAATTTAATTTGGTTCATAGATCATTTGGATCAAGTCAAATTAGGAGTCCTAGTATGATTAGGACTCTCTAACTTTACGCCACATATTCCGCACACCCTCATACCACTGAAGGAAAAATCTTATTTTTCGGATCAAGTTCGTTCAGATCTGATTAGATCAAGAGGAATATTTTAAAAATTTTTCTCTAAGATCCTAATTAGATCTGAGACTCTTTAGATCTAATCTTATTGATCTGATAAAATTAAATTAAATCTAATTTAATTATATCTTTATTTTGGATAATCTAATTACCCTATGATGATCTTGATGTTTGCTTGAAGTTCTGGATGTAGCCATGCAAGCACCTGGCCTCTATCGATATCCACTCGGACAGGATTTGAAGATCTTCTTCTTCTCAATCAATCCTCCAAAAATTAGATATAGATCTGATCTTGAAGGTCTTCAAAAACTCTTTTGAAGAATAATCATTGTCTCTTGCAGTAGTGCTGCCTTCTTTCTTTTCTATCGCCTTTCACTTGCTTAGATCGCACCTAACTCATACCCAAAATCTCTTAGGTGTGGAGAGGAGAGAGAGGACCAGAGGGTGGCATGGAGAAGAAGGGAGAAAAGTTTTATGGCATGGGCTAAGGGCAGAAGCTTTCTATTCTAGGTGTAGATAGGGTTTACATAAATCCTACTGTGCCATGTAGTGCCACATCATCCCAGCCAATCATGGTCCTTTGTGCAATCATATCTAAATCTGATTGGTGGGATGACATCATCTGATCTAATCATATTAGAATCCCTCAAAACTCTCCTTAGACGAAGCCAAGACTGGGTCGAGCAAGTCTTCTTGGCGCCATCTAGTTTGATTCCCTGAAGCAACTGGAGTCCCATTTGTATGGGACTCCAAATCTTATCCTCATGGGGCACACGCCTCCCAAGGCATGTGCCCCTTGCCTATCTCCTTTTTAGCAGGGGGACAAGGGTCAAGGTTCTTTCCTATGGATGCATGATACATGGGCAGATGTCTAAGTATCAACGGTCAACATTTGACCAAAGTCAAAAGACAAGATTTAGCAGGTGATAATAAATGGCAGGTATTATCTCAAATTTATTTTATAAATTAAGACAACCCTTTTTTGACCTGGACAAGCTCTAGTCAGACCAAGTAAAGATTCTTGAGTGAGACTAAACACATTTGGCTCAGTCAAGACAAGTTTTAATGATTGTTAAAGGGGAACATTAGGCTCAATTGTGTGCTAGCATGATTTTCTTAAACCTAATTGAATCTTATTTAAATCAATTGAACTGGGTTAATCGAATTGATGATATTCAGATCCAAACTCTTATTTGTGTGATCTAGTTAGATTTAGTTTCATATGATAATAGGATATGTTGTGATCTCTATCATCAACATCATCGAAATACCTTTCGATGGATCAGAACTTTTCTGATTCAGACAACTAGTTTGATCGATCATCCAAATCATTCTAATTGCTTCCAAAATCCATCAGTGACACCTAGCAGCATATGATGGCAACCCATCAGAACTAAAAGTGAACCTCTCGATGTAGTTTTGTGTGTGATTAAGTTCCTCTATCTTGAGCTCCAATCGGATTAGGGTTAAGGTGATCTCATCAAACCCTAATATCCATCATATGAATTAATCATTCGATTCAAGTCCAATGTGAAAATCTTAATAGAAACTCTTTCTATTATTTCACTCTGCCATGGCCATGGGCTTTATGGACTTGATTCTCATGATCATCATAGGGCTGCTCCTCTTCTACTGAGGTAGATAGATCTCCTATTGGTATAATCCAATTTCTACAATGAACATGCTATAGCCAATATAGACCTTAGGATTCCGAATGGCTAGGAGATTGAGTTATAGTGTAGTCAATCTATAACACCCTCAAGATGAACTACTGATGCACCTCAGGTCAAAGAACCAGACACACCACTATAGCTTTGAGCCAATCATCGACGAGAAGGTAGAGTTCCTTATGACTGCTCGAGGTGGTTACGCTCAGTGTCCTCATTCTTTAACGAGTATCTATACTCTCACTTCGATATCTCTACACCATAGACTCAAGACTGATCTATCCTAAAGAAGTGATCGTATACCAATCTTTCAGATCAATCACCATCCTCATGATGATCCTACGGTCGGGAGTATTTTATGAGTTAATAATAAAAATTTATGTCTTAAATTTTCAACTCTTGAAAATATGAACTATTATTGCCATTAACTCAAGGGATGTATCACAGATACTTTCAAATACATATTGTGATAGAAAATAAATTATTTTATTATTTATAATCAAAATTATAATTTTGCTCTTAGAAGTGTATTATAAGTGTCAGCCAATTTGGCTTCAAGGGCACACATATCTAACAAACTCTCACTTGACCTAAAGCTAATTGGCTACAAATCTAAGTCTCATATTCTCAAGGTGGGCTTTAATCTTCTGCTGGTCCAACAACTTTGTGAGTGGGTCTACCGTATTATCTGTAGAGTCAACTCTCTTGAGCTCGATGTAACCTTTCTCGAGGTGATCGCAAATGAGGTGGTATCCCGCTCGATGTGCTTGAATTTCTGATGAGACCTCGGCTCCTTAGCTAGGGCTATGGTGCCATTATTATCGCAGTACAGAGGAATAGCATCCAATGGCATCACTCCAATCTCTACGGTGAACTTCTTGTACTAGAATGCTTCCTTCGTAGCTTCTAATGCAGCGATGTACTCTACTTCCATAGTGGAGTTTGCTATTACTGTCTGCTTGAAACTCTTTCAACTGATGACACCATCATTACATACAAACAGACTTTCAGATGTTGACTTTTGATCATCTATATCAGACATAAAATTTGAATCTATATACCCTTGGACTTAGAGTTCTGCATTACCAAAAACCAACAACATATCCTTAGTTCTTTTTAAGTACTTAAGAATATATTTCACAGAAGTCCAGTGTTCTTTACCTGGATTTGACTGATATCTGCTCTAACACTCATAGCATGGGCTATATCAAGTCGTGTACATAACATGGCATACATGAGGCTTCCTATTGCTGAAGCATAAGGGATCTTGCTCATGCGTTCAATCTCCTCAGGTGTGTTGGGACACATTTTCTTGGAGAGATGAATGCCATGTCTGAAGGATACTAATCCCCTCTTAGAGTTTTTCATGCTAAATCTCTTTAACACTTCCTCTATGCATATCTTCTGTGAAAGACCTAGCATTCTATTCGGTCTATCTCTATAGACCTTAATTTCTAGAATAAAGGATGCTTCTTCTAGATCTTTCATGGAGAATTCTTTAGATAACCATATTTTAACTATAGTCAACATGAAAATATCATTCCCAATAAGAAGGATATCATCCACGTATAGTACGAGAAAGACAATAGCGCTCCCACTGACCCTTTTGAAAACACATGATTCCTCCTCGTTCTTGATAAAATCAAATAATTTGATCACATCATTAAAATGAGTATTCTAGCTCTGAGATGCTTGCTTAAATCCATATATGGATCTTTGCAGCTTACATACTTTGTGATCAGCATCACTAATCACTAAACCCTACATCTAGGATCTATTACATGTCAAGATGCAAGAATAAATCTAAGAAGTAAAATAGATTGGTATTTATCACATCAATACCCGAGATCTAGAATAATTCTAAAAATCCTAGATCATATCTAGGTCAAGAAGAAATCGAATCTCTTATCTTTGCACGGGTCGATAACACTATAGTTGAAATCTGATGTTGTCCTTATTGCTTGGAATCGTATAGCATGTTTGGCCTCTATAGGTTATTCACACGAGGTTGCTACATAGATTAGAGGTTCGTCAAATAAAAATCCACTTGAAGTGCTAGCTTTTTGCAGATCCCTCTTGATGGTCGATCTATAAAGTTTCTTCAGATCTCTTGGACATTCCAAGAGATGAAGATTAAGAGGAGGATTTAAGAAGAAGACCAACTCTTGGATATCCCAAAAAGAATAAAGGAAAAAAAGGCTTTAGAAAAATATTAAGAGAAGACCCATCTTCTCTTTGAGGACATCAACTGTTGATGTCCTAATAGATCTTCCATGCCATGACAAGATGGGACCCTCTCCTCTTGTCTTCTTCCATGCCCTTTCACTCGTTCTCTCTAATTTTTTCCATGGAAAAGTTTCTCAAACATAGACAAATAAAAGCTCTCAAAAAAGACCTAAGAGAAGACTTCCTTCTCTTCTTCTTCTCACTTCAGGACATCAACCATTGATGCCCTAAAGAAGCCTTGATGCCCAACCTCTTGGAGTGCAAAACCACCCATGTCCTTTCTCTTTTTCTCTCTTTCTTTTGCATGGAATTGTCTAAAATTTGTCATGTCAAAAACCCACAAAAATTGGTGCCCTCCCTTTTGTAGTGGACTAGGTCAAAACCTAGTAGTTTTAAGACTCCTGGTGGCGTCCAACTCTTGGACACCTCCAAGACTCTTATGGCAATAATTTTTCTATGCTAGGAAGGATGAGGAGGTGTATAAAATGTAAGATAAAGAGGAACACAAAATAGGTGGGTGTTGGAACTAATTTCTAAAGAAATAGGAGTTTTAAACCTTTTAAAACTCTATTTCCTAATTCCATGTTTGAACAATTCAAACATATTCCTAAACAAGAGGGTGTGGGGGCGTGGAATCTTCAGATTGGCATAAGAAATCTCACACCAATGAGAGCAAGGAATGGTTCACAAATGAATAGGTGGGCATGGGAAAATTTCCAAAAGAGGAGAAGAGTTTTAAGGATTTAAAACTCTTCCTTTTCTTTTCATGTTTGACCAATTCAAATAAGATTCCAAAACAACCAAATAGGAGGCATGGTGACCTTATTGGCATGAGAAATATCACACCAATAATTAAGAAATATGGCATAGGGCTTTCCTTTCTTGGCGCAAGGGATTAGGAGTCCTAGTCCAACTAGAACTCTCCAGTGTAGACTAGGTCAAACCTAATTTTTTAAATCCATTGAACTAAGATTAATGGAATCTAATTAAGGATGATCCTAGTCCAACTAGAAGCTCAATTAAATTAGACTAAATCATATTTAAATCTAAATTAAGTTCTAAGTCAAATAGAAATTAGGTACACTTAAATTCTGATCTAACAGAGAATTATTTTTTCTTATAATTGGCTTATCTCACAAACTAATTAAACTTGATCCAATCAAGTCTAAACTAATTCTAATTAAATTTAATTTAATTATACTAAATCTCAGTCTAATTGCTCAATCAAATTAAGTCAATTAGCAATTCAATTGCTAATCAATCCTCATGCAACACTTGCACTTGATCTATCATCAATCGCATTGATGATTCGATCACTGAATGATTCTTAATCATCAATCAACCATCTGGTCAGATAGTAATCTCTTATGTGTGTGATCCCATAGATTCGAATCTAAGCTAGTAGCATAGGAATCAATTTCTATACCAATCAAAATGACCATCTAGCAATGGTATCCGACATCCGAATAGGTCAAATATATGCAAAGCAATATTATTAGAATCCTAGCATATGGTTATCGTATAATTCATCCCTTTTGACCCTTAATGCTTAAGATGACTACGAGTTAGCTATCAACACTCAAAATAGTTCATCCATATTGTATCTCAAAGTTTGCAAATCCCTTGACTCCTCACGAGGTTACTCAGACCTAGGTTTTGCTAAATTGAAATACTGCGAGACATTCACTTTGAAAGTTAATCAAAAGAGGTTGATCCCATATTGACTCACATATCGACTCTACAAGTACTTGATTGTACCTAGAAATCTTTCATCATTTTATTAGAAATATAGGTAGTCTGACACTAAAGTACAGTGAATTGCTTGTAACTCACCATGATGATCTTAGGTGGGAGAAACTTTATATCCATAAGCCTTTACTAGCTACTCTTGATAATAGAGTACTACATTGATTATGTTCAGTACAGATATACTCTTATATCTCTCCTGGATATCATACCAGTGTCTCCATACTACTTGGTTATGAGGACAACCAACGCATATGATATACAACAACCTAAACTCGATAAGTTATCATCTTTATTAATAATTTATCATTTGATCATGAATAAATTTAAGAATCATCCGATAAATTTTTTTTTATCGATTGAGTGTGGTTCTAAGGATTTCATTATAACTTAGGAGTTCATTTAAAAAAATGAAACTTATGATGAATAAGCCAAATAATTATTATTATTTGATAATGCATATACTAATTTTGATTATCTATAACTTAGATGATTGGCTTTAGGATACATTTTCTATCAAGAACTTTGACTTTACTCGGCATTATAATATCTAGCTATCCTTTGTTTATATGTTGCCATGCGAATCTAAGAGCTCTCTAATTTTGTCAAGTAAATTCATGTCAGTTCTCAGTCAATCAGAGTTACTTTCTTCATGAAAAGTTTTTATCCTGATCATCGATAAACCAATCTCCATAGGTATTTCAGCTTTCACCCCAAAAGTGAGCTTAAAGTGTGTCTCCTCAATTAGTCTCCGAGGTATAGTTCTGTAGACCAAGAGAATATTATAGAGCTCATCTATCTAAAGACTTTTTACTACAGTGAGCCTTGTCTTCAGATCTTGAAGGATTGTCCGATTGATGACATCAACTTCTTGGTTTGATTGTGGATGTCCTACTGAGGTAAAGCCTATGATCAATATGTAATTCAAAATAAAATTTCTTAAATTTTGGATTATCAAATTTCATCCATTATCGGTGATAATGATATGAGGTAGTCCAAAATGGTAAATAATTGACTTCCATACAAAATCCTGCATCTTCTTTTCAATAATTTATGCCAAAGGTTCTGCCTCCATCCATTTGGTAAAATAATTAATAGCTACAACCAATAACTTTCTTTATCCTATTGCTATTGGGAAAGGCTTGAGAATGTCTATTCCCCATATAGCAAAAGGCCAAGGTGCCATAATAAAAATGAGCTCGATTGTAGGCTGATATTGAATATTAGTATACCTTTGGCACTGATCGTATTTATTAATAAGGTCAGCTACATCCTTCTAGATTGTTGGCTAGTAATAACCTTATCGGATGACCTTGTATGCCAGTGACCTACCCCCAAAGTGATTGCCAAAGATTCATTCATGGACTTCTCGAAAAGCATAATCAACTTCTAATGGTCATAAGTATCGAAGCAATGGAAAAGAACATCACCTTTTATATAGTTTGTTGTCTAGGATAACATACCATGGAGCTTGCTTTTTTATTTTCTTGTTTTAGTATGATCATTTAGTAGAAATCCTTTAGGGATATAGTCCATTAATGGATCAATCTAGTTTGGCTCATAATCAATTTGAGCAATTATCAAAATTTCTATGTTGGATTTCTCAAGAACTTCAATGAGTACTTTTTGATCAAGCTCAGAATAACCTGATGTAGTTAAATGTGATAGAGCATCAGCTCAGTCATTTTTTGATCTCGATATTTTCATGACTTCTAGATTTTCAAAGCTTTTCAATAATTTCTTTGCATTATATAAATATTAAGATATTATGGAATCTTTAACTTTGAATTGACTTCATACCTAGTCAATGACAAGCTATGAGTCTTTGAAGACTTTGAGCTTTTTAATATTAAACTCTTTCACCATCTTAAGTCCAGTGATAAGTATTTTATATTCTGAATAATTATTGAAAGTGTTGAAGTTAAACTTCAGAGCATGCTCGGTAACGGCATCCTCTAGATCGGCTAAAATCAAACAAGCTCTACTTTCTTTCACATTTAAAGCTCCATCAATATGCAATACCCAACAAGAATCTTCAATAACATCAGGGATGGAGCACTCCACAATAAAGTCGGCCAATACTTGAGCTTTCAATAAAAGTCTAGGCTAGTAGTGAATGTCGAATTTGCTAAGCTTAATAGCCCATTTAGCTGCCCGACCTGAGGTATCAAGTTATTGTGGAACTGATCTTAATGACTGATTAGTTAGAACAATAATGGAGTGGACTTAGAAATAAGGCCAAAGTTGTCTGGCTGATATGATCAGAGCATATATCATCTTCTCCATCCTAGTATATTGAGTGTTAGCATCCCATAGCAATTTACTAGTACAATAGATAGGTTTTGGTGTTCCAGCATCATCTTAGACTAGAATCGAGCTAATAGCATTAGATGAGATAGATAAATATATGAATAAATCCTCACCTTTAATTGGCTTTGATAATAGTGGAACTAAGCCAAGGTACGTCTTTAAATCATCAAAGGTAGATCGATACTCATCTGATCATTTGAAATTTTCAATTTGCTTCAAAGTTTTGAAGAAAGGAAGGCACCTTTCAGCCAATCTGGATATAAATCGACTGAGCACCACCACCGATCCAGTGAGCCATTGTACCTCCTTTATTGAGCTTGGATGCTTTATTTTGAGCAATGCTCGAATTTCCTTGGGATTGATTTCTATTCCTCTTTGAGTAATGAAAAAATTTAAAAAAATTTTTAATCATCACTCCAAAAGCACAGTTATTGGGGTTGAGTTTTATCTGATATTTTTAAAGTTCCCCAAAGGCTTCTTTCGAATTGATAGTATGCCGATCTTCTTCAGTACATTTTACTAGCATATCATTAACATAGACCTCTATATTGTGGTCAATTTATTGCTTGAATATTTTGTTTACTAAGTGCTGGTATGTAGCACCTACATTTTTCAAACAAAAAGATATTATTTTATAATAATACAAATCTTTATCAATAATAAAAGCCATATTTTCTTAATCTTTAGATGCCATGCTGATCTGAT
Source organism: Cocos nucifera (assembly GCA_006176705.1). Classification (NCBI taxonomy): domain Eukaryota; kingdom Viridiplantae; phylum Streptophyta; class Magnoliopsida; order Arecales; family Arecaceae; genus Cocos; species Cocos nucifera. The sequence goes on along the minus strand of QRFJ01003158.1, from coordinate 155,226 downwards.
TATAGCCATAAAAGGCATCCATGAAGCTTACCAACTTTTGTACCAAAGTGGTATCAACCAGTTGGTCAATTTTTGGAAGGAAAAAGCTATCCTTAGGATAGGTCTTATTGAGGTTGGTATAGTCAATATAGATCCTTCACTTGCCATTTGTCTTTTTGATCATTACAATATTGGCAATCTACTTTGGATATTGGGCTTCTTGGATGAACTTAGCCTTCAAAAACTTATTGCCCTCTTTATCTATAGCTTTCTATCTTTCTAGAGCAAAACTTCTTTTTTTTTATTGCATAGGTTGGTGCTTGGGATCAATATTCAGCTTGTGCATGATGATATCAGCAAAAATCTTAAGCATGTCTGAAGTAGGCCAAGCAAATATATCAGCATTTGATCAAAGAAAAGACATCAACTTCTCTTTCTGGTTGGGCTTCAACCAAGATCTAATTTGAACAATCCTTTCTCAATCTTCACCTAGCAGAATGGCAATGAGTGGTCAACTGACTCACCTTGAATTTTGCTGACCTCTCCATTATCTTTTTGGTTAGGTGTTGATCCTAAGATTGATTTTGATGATTTTAAAATATTGAGTATAAATGATACTAATCATATATTTCAAGAATGTATGTAGGACTTTTCAAGTACTTAAAATGAAAAAATTATCCGTAGAAGAAATCTCCTCAAAAGAAGAAAAGTCAAAGAAAAAATAATTTTAAATACTCAAATAAAGCTCAAATAAAAAGTTTTGGAAGCCTTAATGGTCGAAAAGATCATAAAAATCAAGGTAAAAGAAGCCCTCAAAAGTTGAAGTCAAAAGGTCACTTATGCAAAAAATATGCAAAATTTTTGAAGGTTGAGGATTGAGCTGACTCAGTAAAAAACTAAGCTGGCTCAGTTACTGTAGCTTAGTTGGCTCAATGAAAAACTAAGCTGGCTTAGTCTTAATAAATAAAAAAAGTAAAAATAATATTTTCTTGAAGTTAGGAAACTGAGCTGACTCAGTGAAAAATAGAGCCAACCTAGTGACTATAATGACTAATTTTTTAGAACTTCAACTTTTTATCCACAATGACTCCCAACGGCTATTCCAATAGTTCCAATAGTCAAAACACATTCTCTAGTTATTTTCAAATATATAAAAGGCTAGAGACTCAATGAAAAAAGTAAGAAAGTGGATTAAAGATAAAAAATCTTCAAACTAAGAGAAGATTACTGAATATCGTTAAGAAAGAAAAAAAGAGAAGGATAAAGTGCATAGAATTGAGGGCTTTCCAAGAGTGATCTTCTCTAACATCCTCAACATCCTCTCAAGCATTGATAGAAGAAAAGCCAAGCTTCAAAAGATCAACATTCAGCTCCTTCTCTATGCTTTAAAGAGTTTTTATTTTCCATTTTCTTGTGCTGAAATTGTATTTTATTTTCTTTACAAGTTTCTTTGAGGGAAAGAAACTTGGGATCAATGCTAGTCCAAACCTATAATTGGATGTTGTATGATTTGATTGGTGAGCCAAGGTTAAAACCAATCAAAATTGATTGTTAGTTCGAAAAAATAATCATTGTATGGTTGTGGTTGATAAGCTAAGGTTAAAATCAACTTGATTGTTAGTGAGTCCAAAAAGTTAATGGTATAAGATTTTGGTTGGTGCTCCTGTTGAAAATCAACTGAATTTGTTTATGAGTTCGAAAAAATAAATACAATGTAATCAAGGGAGAATTATAGTAAAATTCCTAAGAGAAGTTTGGAGAGTGGGTGTAGGAGCAGGTTGCTTTACTTATTTTGTACTTGCTTAATCCTTACATAGTTTCATTTATACTTTGATTTTATCGCTATATATATTGATCATATCATAATCACTCAAATAAGTTTAAATTAAAGCACATTATTGATTAGATTTTAGATTTGACTAAAATTTTATAAGTACTCAATTCACCCTCCCTTGGGTAGCCATCCTTGGACAACAAGTGGTATCAGAGCAAGTGCTCTATTATTAATTATTGACTTAACGATCAAGAGTTAAAGATATTAGCAACCCAAAACAATTTTTTTTTTTAATAAAGGCTATCCCATAGATAGATCCTCATTTTTTAATGGCTTAAATTTTACCTATTGGAAAGTTAGGATAAAAATATTCATACAAGCATATGACTATCATTTATGAAAAATTATTATTGATGGCTCACACACCAACAATGCATTGATCAGGCATGATAAGAAAATAGCCCAACATAATGCTAAGGCCATGAATATACTTTATTGATCTTTAGATACTAATGAATTTAATATAATTTTCTTGTATATTTCAACTAAACAAGTTTGGAAGAAATTGAAAGCAACTTTTGAGGAAGCAAATCAAAGAGAAATATCAAGCTTTCAAGAAGAAAAAAAAGCTCACCCTAACTTATACCTCATGGTACATGAGGATGAAAAAAAAAGAGAAAAAAAAAGAAAAAAAAACATTGATTAAGGAGGAGCAAAGCAAAGAAGAGAGAAATGAGAAAGTGGAAGAAAGAATTACAAATTCTTTCCTTATGGCCAATGACGATGAGATAAATCTTAAAGATTCTTCTGATTTTACTTTCGATGAATTGTTTGAAGCCTTCAATGATTTAATAGATGAATTTAAAAAATTAAGGCTCAAAAATAAAGAACTTTAAAGGTCAAATCTTTTCTTAACTGTTGAAAATAGTAAATTATTGATTGAAAAAAAAGATATTCTGAAAGTAAAAAATTCTTTGGCTAAAGAAAAAGAAGCACTTCTTAAATCTGAAAAATCTTTGGTTGAAGAAAATATTAAGTTAAAAATAAAGTTTGAAAAATTAAAATTTTATATTGAAGAAAAAGAAAGCTTGCTGAAAGAAAAGAAGTCTCTTTTGGAAGAAAATATCAATCTAATAAAAGAGATTAAAATATTAAAACCTATGCTTAACAAGTTTATAATTGGCTCTTAAAAGCTTTAATCTATTTTAATCAATCAAAAAGCTATTTTCGATAAAGCTGGAATTGGCTATAATTTAATAAGAAAATAGAAATTTGTGAACAACATGTTTAGCAAAGCTTATTCTAAAATTTATTCTATAGTTTGCTTTAAATGCAATAAAGTTGACCTTAAAATTTTTGAATATAATACTAAAAGAATTGGTCATACTTTGATTAAGCAAATATGGGTTTCAAAAGCAATCTTAAGCTCTAACCTCAATGGACTTAAGATGACTTGAGTTCTAAAAGCTAGAAACTAATTTTTGTAGGTAAGCCAAGTATCCAATGAAGCAAAAGAAGCTAATTCTTATGGATGGATGGCTTGAACTTGAGAAAATGGGTGATGATATTTGGTAAAAGCTAAACCTTTCTCCATATCATACCATCAATATATACTAAATTTATTTAGAATGAATAATTGATTTTGATGATTTATTCATGCTTATAATGATTATACTCTATGTCTTGAATATTTTGATATGTTGCTTAACACTAGTATATCATTTTGATTGATTGTTTTTAAGCTTATATTGTTATCCTAAATTCAGCATGATATCCCAATTTTTTTCTTATCAATTATATATTTGAGAAACTTAAATCAATAAAAGCTTAACTACCTAAAATCTCTTAAGCAAAAAGGAAAGAACAAATATTAAAATTTGTATTAGAAAGTTTTTGATATATTTCACTTGAAAAACTTCATCTTTTGAAAACCTAAAGTGGTATCAATATGAATTTATCATAGGATATACTTAATTTAATATTAAATATACTCTAATATCTTTGAAAAGCTCTATCACTCAATGTATTTAGAAAATAATGTACTTAGAAAGGGAGAGCATAATATCAATATAAATTTGATATCAAACATGCTTATTTTGAAATTAGATTTTCTATATAGTTCAAATTTGATACTCTTTTAAAAATGAATTTTCTAAATTTGATAGTTAAATTATCTAAATTTAAAGATTAAATTTGGTATCAATTAAACTTATGATGAAAATGCTTATTTTGAAAGAAAAAGGGGAAGAAAAGTTGAAAAGTTATTTATGGCATTAACCATGAAAAATAGGAGAAGAAAATATTATTGAAACTATTTTGAAACTTAACAAAAATAAAAATTATTGATGATCATTTGTACTTTACTTGTTTTGATTGATTTGTTTCAAGTAATTATTTGTAATTCATGTATTTTAATTATATCATCATTCTCTTTAACAATTAATTGGTATCAAGATATTATTTTTGATCTTGAATTCTCAAATAATTATATTATGTTCCTTTTAATTTGAGCTTTCATATGATCTTGATCTCTTAATTTAATTCGATTAATTTGATTGCCAAATTATTTTTCATGACTAATTGAAGTTAAAGTAAATTTGAAGCATATTCTCACTCTAAACTAATTTGATTTAATTTGAGTTTGATAATCTGATTTACCATTTTGATACATACTTTCAATTTTAAAAATTTATTTGAAAATCTAAATATAATACTAAAATTTTAATGTGCATTAAGAATTTTCTATAAAATTACTTGTATCAAGAATTTTTTACTTAAGAAATAAGTTTAAATAAGTGATTCTCATTTGCCTTAATACTGCATACTAAAATCATTGACTTGCTCGATATATTTTCGATACATACCTTTCTTGAATTTAATTGATTGAATTTTTTTTAAAAAAAAGATTGAATATTAAACTATATATTATGCTTAAAAAGCTTTGTTCCTCTTAAAGCTTAAAAGTGCATATTTAAAAATCTGATTAAAAAGATCATATTCATTCAAAAAGGAGAGCATTTGATATTTGAATTCAACCTAATTTTTGAAAGTGAATGAAGTATTTTAAATATATTTTAAATCAAAAGATAAGTTTTCAAAGAGAAATAATTCACTTGACTTAATTTTTTTAAAAAAATTGATAGGTCTCTAAATTGATACAATTCTCATATATTATTGATTTTGATGATCTTTCTTCATTCTTTCTATAAGTTTATTGATGCTATCAAAAAGGAGAGAAAAATATTGAGTATATGCTTAAAGAATTAATGCTTAAGAAAATCAATGAATTTGATGCTTGAAATTTTAATACTCATTATTTTGAATTGAGGCATAAATTTGAAATGAGTATATAAAATATGTGCAATGAATTAATTATGTTTAATGAACCAAAAGATTAATTGAGAATATTCATAAAGTATTTATTTATATGTTTAATCTATACTTCATGATACTTCATGATACATTTTGATAAAATGCATTAAAATATATTATTTATTTTTATTATGCATATACTCAAGATTTTGTCATCATCAAAAAGAAAAAGATTGTTGACCCTAAGATTAATTTTAATGATTCTAAAATATTGAGTATAAATGATACTAATCATATATTTCAAGAATGTATGTAAAAATTTTTAAGTACTTAAAATGAAGAAATTATCCATAGAAGAAATTTTCTCAAAGAAGAAAAGTCAAAGAAAAGAATGATTTTAAATGCTCAAATAATGCTCAAACTAAAAGTTTTGAAAGCCTTAATGATGAGAAAGATCGTAAAAATCAAGATGGAAGAAGCTCTCAAAAGTTGAAGTCAAAAAGCTACTTATGCAAAAAATATACAAAATTTTTGAAGGCTAAGGACTGAGCTGACTCAGTGAAAAATTGAGCTAGCTTAGTTAATGTAGCTTAGTCGGCCCAGTGAAAAACTGAGCTGGCTCAGTCTCAGTGAACAAAAAAATAGAAAATCAGATTTCTTTAAAGTCAGGGAACTGAGCCGACTCAGTGAAAAATTGAGCCGACCCAATGACTGTAATGGCTAGTTTTTTAGAATTTTAACTTTTTATCCATAATGACTCAATGATTATTCCAAGAGTTTCAATAGTCAAAACTCATGCTCCAGTCATTTTCAAGCATATAAAAGGCTAGAGACTCAATGGGAAAAGCAAGAAAGTGGATTAAGAGAGAAAATCTTCAAACTAAGAGAGGGTTATTAAATATCATTAAGAAAGAAAAAAAGAGAAGGATAGAGTACACAGAATTTAGAGCTTTTTAAGAATGATCTTCTCCAACATCCTCTTAAGCATTGATTGAAGAAAAGTTAAGCATCAAAAGATCAACATTAAGCTCCTTCTCCGTGCTTTAAAGAGTTTTTATTTTCTATTTTTTATGCTAAAATTATATTTTATTTTCTTTACAAATTTCTTTGGCAAAAAGAAAACTTGGGGTCAAGGCCGGTCCAAGCTTGTAATTGGGTGTTTTATGGTTTGATTGATGAGCCAAGGTTAAAACCAATCGGGGTTAATTGTTAGCATAGAAAAATAATTATTGTATGGTTGTGGTTGGTAAGCCAAGGTTAAAACCAACTAGATTGTTAGCAAGCTCGAAGAACTAACGGTGTAAGATTTTGATTAGTGCTCCTATTAAAAACCAATGGGGTTTGTTTGTGAGCTCGAAAAAATAAATACACTACAATCAAGGAAGGATTATATTGGAATTCCTAAGAAAAGTTTGGAGAGTAGATGTAGGAGTGGGTTGCTCCAAATCACTATAAATTTCGTATATTTGTTATACCTTCTTTTTTATTTACTTGCTTTACTTATTTTGTACTAGCTTAATCCTTATATAGTTTCATTTATACTTTGACTTTGCCACTGCATATATTGATCATATCACAATCACTCAAATAAGTTTAAATTAAAGTACATTGTTGATTAGATTTTAAATTTGGCTAAAATTTTATAAGTACCCAATTCACCCCCCCTCCCCCCCCCCTCTTGGGTAACCATCCTTGGGCAACATTAGGCACTTCAATTAGCAAAGCTTCTATTGGTTTCTTCATCTTTGTAGCTATCAAGAAACATTATCCGGTGGGCTTTTGATCTCCATGCATTTCTCTAATTCCATTTCTTATTAGAAATCGAACCAACAAATGATAAGTAGTGACTATCACTTTGAGAATGTTAAGCCCAGGTCGGCCAAGAATGTATAGTAACTGATAGGGATCTCGTCCTACAGTAACAGACAATGTGACTTCTCCTTCAACAGCCACTGGATCTTCTGAGAATCCAATCAATGACATACCGACTTGCTTCAACTCATTTTGCATATTCATTTTTTGGAAAGCATCGTAGAACAATACATTGGCAGAGCTTCTATTATCCACTAAAATTCTTTTTACATTATATTTGGCTATTATCATAGCAACATCATTATGAGTTTAAACTCCTTAAATATCAGCATTAGAAAAAGAGACAATATTGTTAGTATGTTGCCTTTTTGGAGAAGGGCTCTCAATTGCCCCCAAAATTTCACTGAGGTTGGAGATCATTAATGGCTCCAATAGTTGGCCGATTATGTTCGGCACCATCATTGGGCTTCTGATGTTGCTCGATAGCCTGGTTTGTCCAATCTTTAACATACTTGCCAACATAACCTCGATGAATCAGCATCTCAATCTCATTCTTGAGTTGCCCGCACTTCTCAGCATTATGATCGTGCTCTCGATGTCAACAGTAATACTTATTCTTGTCTCTCCTTGTAGTGGGGCCTTCATGGGACTCGGCCATTAGAGAGATCCTTGATTTTCAATCTCCATCAAGATCTATGCACAAGGAGCAGACAAAGAAGCATAGGTATCAAACCACCAAGATGGACTTCGTGACCTCGAATTGTTCTAAGGTCAATTAGATGTATTTCCTTGATTTCTATAGTCTTCTTCATGGGGTCTCTTTTATTAATTTTTGTCCTTCCTCATCTACTTATTTAGTTTCTCTTCCTCCTCTGCCTGAGTGTATTTTCAGACCTGGTTTAGCATCTCCTCATAGGTATCTGAGAATTTTTTATTAAGAGAGAAGATTAGGCAATTACTTCTGAGCCCTCACTTCAAAGCAGACATAGCGACGGGCTCCTTGAAGTTCTTTACTTTCAGAATGGTTACATTAAATCATGCCATGTACTCACGAAGAAATTCACCCTCCTATTGAATCACAAAAAATAGACCATTCATATTCTTCAAGTGGAGTCGGTTGTTTCCAAAGAAGGTAATGAACAACTTGGCTAACTATTCAAATGAAGAAATAGACCATGGTTAGAGTCCAGAAAATCATACCCTCACTAACTTCTTAAGGATAATCGGAAAGGCTACACATAGTAGAGCATCAAACGCTCCTTGAAGCCTTATTATATCTCTATATCCCTCAAGATGATCTTGAGGGTTAATGGAACCATTGAATGATTCTATTGTTGACATCTTAAACCAGAAAGGAACTTGTTCATCCAAGATTTCTTTAGAAAAAGAGGATTTAAGATGGAAGTCTTTCTTACTTTGAGAACGACCTCCAAGTTGCACCTCCATCAATCTCTTTTCAAGATCTTGGAGCTTTTGCTCAAGATCTTCTTCCCACTATGGCTTCTTACTGTAAGGTGTAGATTCTTCTTCAAAAGACTACTCTTCTTGATCAAGAAAATGATCATGGTGAAGTTTTTGGCGAGTCTGCTAGTGACTATACTGAGACAAAGCTTTTTTGGGGATTGCTTCTTACCTCTGCTCTGTGGCATCTTGGAGCTATTGTACAGTGGTGATGAGAGCTTGGACTTGTTGAACCAGAAGATTAAATTGCTATGGATCAATCATGACTGGAGATTGGGGTTAAGCTATTTCCAGCATAACTCCTAGAGAAGATGGACTTAGAGAGTGATTCTGTGCCCTCTTATTCACCATTTCCATAAAATTTTAGGACAAATCCTTTCTCTAGCACCAATCTATTGCTACAAGGCTTCGAGAGTTGATGTAAGATCGTGCTGAAGAGTTGACTAAGGTCAAATCGAAATAGAACATGGATTGACCTGCAAAAGAAGTCCTAAGAATCGATGGAGTACTGTTGCCCAAAGATGGCTATCAAGGGGGGGGGTGAATTGGGTTTATAAATTTTTGGCCAAATTTAACTCTACACAAATATGTGCTTAACTTAATTCAATTCAATAAAATTAATTAATGTATGCAACGAAATTAAGTGTGAATGAACTTAACCAAGAGTTAATCCAAATTAGTAAGTAATTAGCAATTTAAAGCATGCAAGATATGTAAAGTAATAGAGAAGAAAATACAACATAAATGCACAAAGATTTTATAGTAGTTTGGTGCAACCCCATATCTACATCCACTCCCCAAGCTCTTCTTGAAAATTTCACTATAATCCTAGATTATAGTGCATTTATTTTAATCTAGGATCACAAACAAACCCAGTTGATTTTGCCGGGCTTACCAACTACAACCCTACACCAATAGTTTTTTTGAGTTCACTACCAATCCAGATGATTTTACAGGCTCACTTTTCAAAACCTACAAAATTCAATTTCGAGCTTGAATGGGCCTAATCCCTAAGTTTCTTTTCTCCAAAAAAACTTGTAAAAAAAATAAAATACAAGAAATAAATTTTAGTACAATCAAAAAATAAAAATTAAAACTCTTTGGAGCTTGAAAAAGTTGCTGTTGGATTGCTCAAATGATGCTTCAGCTTCTCTTTTTGATGCTTGTGAGGATGTAGAAGATGATGAAGATAAATCCTCTTAAAAGCCCTCTAATTTAGAAGCTTGATGTTAGATGTGTACCTTAGAAGCCACATTAGCTAAACACTTGTAACATACTTTTAAGGATAATTTTATAATTTTGACTATAAATTAATAAAAATATTATTTTCTATCATAGTGTGTATTTAAAGTATCTATGAGACATCCTTTGAGTTAATGGTAATGACAATTTATATTTTCAAGAGTTAAAAATTTAAGACATAAATTTTCATAATTAACTCATAAATTGCTCCTGATCGTAGGATCATCACGAGGATGGTGAGTGATCCAAAAGATTGGTGCACGATCCCTTCTTTAGGATAGATGAGTCTTAAATCTACGATGTGAAGACATCGGAGTGAGAGTATAAGTACTTGTTAAAGAATGAAGGCACTGAGCGTGACCACCTTAAGCAGTCATAAAGGAGTCTACCTTCTCATCGATGACTGGCTCAATGCTGTAGTGGTGTGTTTGGTTCTTTGATCTGAGGTGCATCGACAGTTCATCTTGAGGGTGTTATAATTTGACTACACCTTGGTCTCCTAACCATTCAAAATTCTGAGGTGTATGTTGGCTGTGGCATGTTCATTGTAGAAATTGGATTGCACCAATAGAGGATCTATCTACCTCGATAAATGAGGAGTAGCCCTATGATAATCATGAGATTGAGTCCTTAAGTCCATGGCCATGGCAGTATAAAGATGATAGAAAGAGTTTCTATTAGAATTTTACATCGAACTCAAATCGAATGATTAATTTATATGATAGATGTTGGATTTGACTAGTTTACCTTAATCCTAATCCTATCAGGGCTCAAGATAGAAGAACCCAATCACACAGGTAGCTGCACTGAGAGGTTCATTTTCAATTTTGGTGGCTTACCACCATATACTACTAGGTATCACTGGTGGATTTTGGAAGCAATTAGAATGATCTTGATGATCGATCATTCTAATCGTATGAATCAAAAAAGTTCTAGTCCATCGAAATGTGTTTCGATGATGTTAATGATAGAAATCACAACATATCTCATTACCATACAGAACTAAATCTAACTGGGTCATACAAATAAGGGTTTAGGTCTGGATGTCATCAATTGGGCTAACCCAGTTCAGTTGATTTGGATTAGATCTAATTAGGTTCAAGAAAATCATGCCAATACATGATTAAGCCTAACATTCTCCTTCTATAATCATTTTGGTTCGTATCGACTGAGCCAAATCTATTTGGGCTCACTCAAGAACCTTATCTTAGTTTTACTGAAGTTTGTCCAGATTAGAAAAGATTATCCTAATTTATTAGATGATTTTAAGACACCACCTATCAATTCCTATCACCTGCCATTTTTCTATTTCGGACATTGGTCAACGATTGACCCTGGACACTTGGACAAAGGGCCATATGGCATGCATCCATTGGAGAGCAGTTGGGGCTCTTGTCCTCCTACTAAAAGAGAAAAGAGAGAGGATGCATGCCACCCTAAGCGTGTGCCTCATGTGGAATAAAGGAGTCCCATACAGATGGGACTCCAGAGATATTTGATAGAGATGCACTCTTAGGTGCCAAATTCACTGGGTTTATCCAGTGTTGGTGCCACTTTAGTGGATTTTTGAGGAACACTTATCTGATGTGATCAGATGACATCACCACACTAATCAGATTTAGATCTGATTAAATAAAGGCCCCTAATTGGCCGAGGTGATGTGGCACTACATGGTGCAGCAGGGTCTATTTAAACCCTATCTGCGCCTAGGGTTCTAAGAGTTTCTCCCTTTCACCATGCCCCAAGGCTACCCTCCTCTCTTCCATGCCTCACTTTGATCCTCTCTCTCCCTTCTTCACATCCAAGGAGTTGGGCACAAGTCTAAGAGCCATCCAAGGAGCATTGGCGCCCGGATCAGGAAGAAGGCAACACTACTAAAAGAGAAGACTGCTGCTTCTTCAAAAGGAGCTTTTGAAAAACTTTAAGATCAAGTCTAGATCTGATGTTTGGAGTCTTGATTCAAAAGAAGAAAATCTCTAGATCCTGCCTGAGTAGACTCTGATAAAGGCCAGGCATGTGCGTGGCTCATTCCAGAACCTTAAGAACGATCAAGATCATCGCAGGATAATTAGATTATCCAAATAGATACTTAAATTTAATTTAATTTAATTTTATTATTAATTTTTAATATCAGATCTATAGAATCAGATCTAAGAAGTCTTAGATTTGATTAAAATTTGTTAAGATTTTTTTTAAAATATCCTTTCAGATCTGAACGATCCTATAGTAGAAAATTAGATTTTTCGTCAACTAGTATCAGAGCTAGGTTCGTAGTTCTTTAGATCCTTTTTTAATTTTTATTTATAGTTTAATATTAAAAAATTTTAGATATCACATCAAATGTGATAAGATCTGAAATTAAAAAAATTAAAAATTATATGATTTAGATCTGTAATATATGAGATGCATGACTAGACTAAGAATAGAATAGTTCTATGTATAGTCTAGTGTAATCATGTTGTTATTTTGATTAAATATGATTTTAGATCTATTTTATTTTTATTTTTTTATGTTATAAATGTTATAATTAGATCTAAAAATAAAAAATAGAGTTTTTAATTTTTAATTTATTAATATGAGATATGAAAGGTACATGCTTAGACTAGTTATAAAATAGTTTTATAAATTATCTAGAGTAGTTTTATTTTGATGTGATCAAATTTAAAATTTTATCTTTTAGATATAATATATGATATATCAGATCTGAAAGCATGCATGGTTGATTGAGTTATGATACATGAGATGTATGCAAGGCATGTATAAGTTAGATCATTGATTGTATATGTGATATATGATTTAAATCTAACTTGTATTATTTTAGAAAATATATTTTTGATAAAGGTATTCCCCTTGGCCGTCCAGTCATAAGAATAAAGTAGGATTTAAAGGTTCTCTCTTTCTATTCGATGGGATGTTCTTATAATATGTAAGGGTGCTGTACGTTTGTCTTTAATAAAAAATCAGAACTTATTTTCTACAAAATCTTAGATCCTAAAACTCTAGAATTTTATTATATATTTTATTCATGAATCCAAACTTAATTAAGAATTAAGATTATGAAATTAATTAGATCTAAAAATTATAAATTTTAGATCTAAGACACCTTCATAAAATTGAATTCAGGCTTGGGTAGCTCAATTAGGTCTAGCGGTTGATCAAACCGAATCAAGAGTTGGATAGATAGAATCAAAGAAAGCTTAGATTTGATCAGCCTAATAGGAGTAAGTCTGGCTCTAGGTTGAATCATATTAAGATGTGACTCGATCAAGTCAAGACTTGATTTAGCTCTACGGTTCGAGCCTGGATTGTAGGCTAATCCAATTGATTTTGATTCGATAATTTGGTGTCTAAGATAAGTCTGGTAGATACGATCGACTGATTTTTAATTGAGAGCTACTCGACCTGAATGCGTTCTTATTGAGTTAATGGCATATCTCTTCCACTCCAGTTCTGATTTGAGGTGGCTAACAATTCAAGCTAATCCATGCCACTAGGTTAGTCATAATATTTATGACTAAGTCAAGTCAAGTTTAAAGAGACCTAAATTAAATCTTCCTAAGAAAATATTAAGTCTAAGATCTTCCATCATTGTAGACTCAACTGGATACAGTGATTCAGTTGCACCAGAAAGACACAACCATATCTATTAGGCATTGGATGTTATAGGTTGGAGGATGAGTTGGGCTCAATATTTTGGATATGGTAAGAGACCTAATTAGAAATTCAATTCATGTAAATGGTGGGTCTGACTTAACTAAGGAGTGGAGCAATATTTTAGACATGGTGAGCTTCATTAATTAGAGACCAGGTTAGGATGCACCATGATTAGAGAATCATTGGATAAGAGTTGTCCACTCATCGATTGACCCATCATTAATAACTGTTAGATAAGGTGATGAGCCAGTCGGTGGGACCACACCATCCACTAGAAATCTATAATCATAAAGATTTTTGCATCTCTACCAAGGAAGTATAGAGATCTGAGTAAATAGTGGAAGCCTAATTTATTTAAAAATAAAATTTTTAAATAAATTGATTAAGTCTAATTACAAAATCTAACTAAAAACTTTAACTCTCTATAGAAAAATATCTGCATCCAACCTACTAGCCCATATCCTGGACATCCATAGATTGACTGGACCCAACTACAAGAATTGGCTCCAAAACTTCAAAATAATTTTGGATTCTAAGAAGTTGACTTATGTGTTGGAACAGGATCCTCCCACTTTACCAATCCATCCATCCATTGAACAGAGTGCATCTCTAAAAAAATGGATGGATGAAGATAATAAAACAAGGTATTACATATTGGGCTCGATGTCTGATGAGCTCTAGTGCTAACATGAAGATATAAAGACTAGCCACCAAATATTGGCTCACCTATAAGAATTGTTTGGTGAGCAGAATCATGCAGCCAAATATCAAGTCACTAAGAGACTTTTTAAGACTCAGAAGCATGATGGATAGTCAATCCAAGATCATTATCTAATGATGATCAAGGATTTAGAAGAGCTTGAGAAGCTCGATGTCAAGTTAGATCAGGATCTATATATTGATATAATTCTACAGTCCTTGATTGATGCATATAGGCAGTTCATCATGTTGGGTTTGATGTGCAGAGCGAAAGCATGGATTTCAAAATAAAATTATGAAATTATAAAATCAAACCCAAAATCTAGGACCAACTTATTAGAATTTAAATCATATAAAATATATTTATAACATAAATGAAGGAATTGGAACATACCTCTGATCGCTAAATTTCAACTTGACCTTGATCACCAGTAATAGTTCGTCAGGGGTTCCACCAGGTGCCCACGTATTCATCCTCCAATATTGATCCATACAAGGACTTGATCAAGACACCAGTACCTTTATTTATTTTAATTAAAATTCTTACGATAAGAACTTTAATTAATTTGAACATAACCTTCCTTAGCTTTTGTTGTCACCCTTCTTTCCTACCCTTTCTTATCTTTCTTTTTTTTTTTCTTGTCTTTTTTTGCAATCTTTCTAAGCCCTTGTCCTAAAGCAGGCCTTTTGTCCTTAATTAGGACTTATCTTAATAAGGGAAGGAAGAAAGAAATTGGATAACTATGAAGAGTGGTAAGAAAGAAAGAGTTCTCAAAATTCCCTTGACACTATGGAGTGCTCCCTACTCATAATGTACGTAAGGACGCCTCCTCATTTTTCTCACACCTATTCTCATTTAAAATCTCATGTACATCAGCCTATCTCATGCTCTTTTAGAAGAAAATGTCATGCAGAATACATAGAATTAATACGAAGAGGTGCCTTAAAGCAGAAGGACTCTTCATAAAATTTCTACGTAAGTTTCTTCCAAAGAGTTGCAAGACTTCAATATGTGGCACTATAAAACAAAGGATGAGAGCAAATGAGATGGCCATTAAATGGCCAAGAAAGGGGATGCCTCATCTGAATTTTAGCATGGAGAAAATTGGCATGGAAGAGTCAAAGTTTCAAAAGCTTTGACTTGGTCCAAGGGGCACCAAGGTGGTTGGGGTGGCAAGGAGTCTCCCTTATCCATCTTTCAGATAAAAAACACTAAAGTGTTTAAAACTTAGAGGGACTCTTAGTTTCCCTTCTATTCAGATTAGAAACCATGTAACAAATATTACGTAAAAAAGTAAATGGATAAGGCAAAAGAGGTTAGCGCCAAACAATCCCATGCGCACAAAAAACTCTTGCACATAAATTAAACCCCATGCGCCAAGAGAGAGAGTCTCAGGCATGTGGATTGCTATTAGATGGAACCAAGACCCTGATCATCAATCCAGGGGTTAACCCAATGACGATCAAATCTGATTTGACCTAAATTGAATCTAATTAGCCCAAATTGGAACCCATTTCGAATCCGATTCGAATATAGGTGCTAGGATTTGCAATACATGCTAGCATATTCAACCTGCAAACATGATCTAATCCAATTAGACCCTTGATCAATTTTCTTTATATGTGATCCATTGGGTTCCACATCTAGCCAGCAGTGGATCCAGGTGCGATTTGACCTAATCTAGTTAGAACTCAATCAAATCAATTTAGGTCAAAACTAGCTAACCCGATTCAACCAATTAGAACACTTTCTAATTGATGATCAAATTAAACTCTTTAATTCGATTGAACCCACGAGATAAGATTGACATCTAGCAACACATCATGTCTATCCAAAAGATATGAAATTTTGATAGAAATATCAAAAATATCCTTTAATAAAAAGTTACCGTGTAACAAGATCCTTCGATCATCTTGCATTCCGAATATGACTCTGGGTATGAAAATATGTCAAACACAATATCATATTTATATTTCTCTCAATCTTATGTTCATAATTCGATTAATGAAATATTAGAAATTATTTTTAATTTTTATCATGTTTTGATCAAAGACTTTCTGAATCATCATTTGATTGAAGCAGGTAGGATGCAATCTCCTCTAACCAGGAGTGATTGACTCTATGTTGACCTATTCATAACCATCATATATAATCCACCATATCCAGAACACCCCATACATGACTAAGTCATGAATGAGTATGAACCAAAATATGGATTCATACATATAAGATTCTATGATAGTCTCACGTCAAAGGATTACATGCATAACTCCCACTATGAGAACCATCTATTGACATATAGATAAGACTCCATTAGATGTTCTCGAGTTGGATCAAATTAGTGAACTCATTCTCTAATGAGCACCCACATCTTTGTATTAGTGTCATACACAAGTGATAGTGAGATCAATCATCCTTTTATCAAGCATACATAGGATGTACCAATCTTTCCGAAAATATTGATCTCCAACTCAATGTTCCATTGATTAGAAATATTTAAAATTAGGATTTTGAGGTTTTAGATCTCACAGGTATGATCTCATCATAATCCTAAAACCATAGCCCTAATTTATGGGATTCATCATAATTTTAAATAAATAATTAACATGCAACATATGATGAAATAAATATCTTTATTTATTTAAAAAAATCATTACATGAGTTTTGAAGACAAAAAAATAGTCCATCAAAATACAAATTTTGATTGGCTTAAGAACATATTCCTTTTAATCTTCCACTTGCACTAAAGCCAATCATCCTTATATTTTAATCCCATACAATCAAGGTGTTGATCGAACTATCGATGTGATAAAATCTTAGTGAACGGGTCTATTATGTTGTTCTTTATGTCTACTCATTTAATGACAATATCTTATCTCTCAATTATTTCATGAACGAGTTGGAAGCATCTTAGAATATGCTTAGATTTATGATGAGACCTTGGTTCCTTTACTTGAGCAACTGCTCCAGTATTATCATAGTAAAGTGATACTGAATTCTTAATTTCAGGAGTAATACCCAATTCAATGATGAACTTTTTCATCCAGACAGCTTTTTTGGTGGCTTCACTTGCAGCTATGTACTCTGCCTCGGTGGTTGAGTCAGCTATAGTTGGCTACTTGGTACTCTTCCAACTCATTGCTCCACCGTTCAGAGTAAAGACATACCCTGAAATAGATTTTCTATCATCTAGATCTGATTAAAAACTAGAGTCAGAATATCCTTCCAGTTTAAGATCAGATCCATCATATACCAAAAAAATATTCTTAGTCCTTCTCAAGTACTTAAGAATATTTTTCATAGCTTTCCAATGATCCTCTCCTGAATCAGTCTGAAATCTACTAGCTATGCCTAAAGCATAAGCAACATCAAACCTGGTACATAATATGGCATACATTATTAATCCTATAGTCGAAGCATAAGAAATAGAACTCATTCTATTTCTCTTTTTAGGTGTGTTAGGAGACATCTTCTTAGAGAGATGTATGCCTTGACTCATGGGTAAGTAACCTCTTTTACTCCTATCCATACTGAATCTTTTCAATATTAAGTCAATGTACCTAGACTGGGACAAGCCTAGCATCCTCTTAGATCTATCTCTATAGATTTTTATTCTAAGAATATAGGATACTTCTCCTAAGTCTTTCATGAAAAACTTAATTGATAGCCATAACTTAATCGATTGCAACATTGGGATATCATTCCTAATGAGGAGTATGTCATCTACATACAAAATCAAGAAAACTATGGCACTCCTATTAGTCTTCTTGTACATACATGGTTTATCCACATTCTTGAGGAAGCCAAACTATTTGACTGTAACATCAAAGTGGATATTCCAACTTCTTGATGCTTGCTTTAATCCATAAATGGATCTTTTAAGCTTGCATACCTTATTTGATCTCTTATTTGAGACAAATCTCTCTAGCTGTGACATGTAGACCTCCTCAAGAAAACCATTAAGGAAGACGGTCTTCATATCCATTTGCTATATTTCATAATCATGGTATGTTGTTATTGCAAGCATAATCCAAATAGATTTGAGTATGGCAATAGGTGAAAATATTTCATCATAATCAATATCCTATTTTTGCCTAAAACCCTTAGCCACTAATCTGGCCTTATAGGTTTCAACTTGACCATCTGCTCCAATCTTTTTCTTATAAACACATTTGCACCCAATAGGATTCACACCCTTTGGTGCATCCACCAAAGTCCATACTTTGTTGGTGTACAAGGAGTCTATTTTGGATTGCATGGCAGCCAGCCATTTGTCTGAGTTCCTACTCATGACAGCTTTTGTATAGGTTAGAGGTTCATCATTCTTAATGACTTAGGCTTCATTATTCTCAATAATAAATCCATAACTCATAGGTGCATGTCACACTCTATCAGACCTACATATTAGAGTTGTGTGTTCTGGTTCTTCCTTTTTTATGTATTTATTTGCTTGAGAAATATCTATTTATTTTTTTTGAACTTCACTAAGTTCAATGTTTCTCCCACTGCCTCTTTCTAGAATGAATTCTTTCTTCATGAAAGTGGCATGCCTACTTACAAACATCTTTTATTCAATAGGATGGTAGAATAGATATCTCATACTATCTCTAGGATATCCTACAAATAGACATCCGTCTGCTCTAATATCTAATTTATATCCATTTTTTTTTTTACATATGCTGGACAATCCCATATCTTAAGATACTTAAGATTAGATTTCTTTTTTCTCTGTATCTCATATGGAGTGCTAGATACAGACTTAGAAGGTACTCTATTCAAGATATATATTGCAGTCTCCAAGACAAGACCCCAGAAGAAAATAAGTAATTCTATGAAGCACATCATGATCCATACCATATCTAATAGGATATGATTTCTCCTTTCAGTTACACCATTTAATTATAGTGTATAAGGAGGGATCCATTCAGAGAGAATACCCTTTACTTTAAGATAGTCTAGAAATTCACTGGACAAGTATTTTCCTTCCCGATTAGATCGAAGGATTTTTATACTCTTTTCAACTTGTTTCTCGACCATACTTTGATACTCTTTAAATTTATCAAAGGCTTCGAATTTATATTTCATAAGATACACATATATCTAAACCTAGATAAATCATCAGTGAATGTTATAAAATAAGAGTATCCGCCTCTAGCTTGTGTTGTCATAGGATCACATACATCTGTATGTACAAGTCCTAATAACTCACTTGTCCTTTCTCCATGTCCACTAAATGGAGTCTTGGTCATTTTACCCATAAGACATGATTTACAAGTTTCTAATGATTCATAATCATAAGGATCAAAGAACTTTTCTTTATATAGCTTGTTAATCCTGATCTCACTAATACGACCAAGTCGACAATGCCAAAGTAAAGTATTATTTATGTCTTCTCTCTTATGTTTTTTATTTTCATCAACATGAAAAATATTGTCATCCAAACATAGAGTCAACAAGCCATTGTTAAAAATGCCAGAACGTATTATTTCATTAGAATATTTGATCGAGAAACCATTGCTTGTTACATCAAGACTATGACCTTATTTTAATAATAAGGATATAGATACAATATTTTTAATGATCTTAGATATATAATAATAATTTGTCAGCTCTAAGATCTTTCTAAAAGGTAACTTCAATATATTTGTCCCTACAACTTTCGCTTGGATGGACTTTCCTCCAGTGCCGTAGAGCTTGAAGTCACCTTTATTCAAACTCCTAATTTTCTATAGCCCCTACAATTATTTGTAGATATAAAAATCATAGTCGGTATCCAATATCCAAGAGATTGAAATGAAAGAATTTAATAATAAAATTGTATGTATCTCATACATACCTTTTGGTGCAACATTTGCACCGGTCTTCATAGTTGCAAGGTAAGCATTCCAATTCCTCTTCCAATGACTTGCTTTGCTACAGTGAAAACAAGTCATTTGTCTAGAGGCTTTCTTCCCCTTCTTCTTCTCATTTATGCCACCTTTAAGGTTCAACCTCCTCTTAGAATCCTTTCTACCTGCCTTCTTCTTGGAGATCCCATCTACAAGAAGAAGAGAAACCTTATCCTTCTTGATATGGCACTCTACTATTTTAAGCATATTTAATAGCTCAGGCAAGGAAGTATTCAATTTGTTCATGTGATAGTTCATGACAAACTGAGAAAATGATTTCGAAAGTGATTGTAGGATTAGATCCTGACTCAACTCTCCATCCATGATAAAATCTAATTGACTTAATCGAGTGATTATGTCAATTACCATCAGAACATGATTTTGCATGGATGAACCCTCTACCATCCTAGCATGAAATAACTGCTTAGATATCTCATATTTAGCAGTCCTACTTTGCTCTCCATAAAGTTCTTTTAGATTGAGCAATATGGATTGAGTATCCATGCCATCATGTTGCCTCTATAACTCGTTACTCATGGAGGCAAATATGATGCACTTAATAGTAAGAGAATCATTTTGTCACATCTTGTATATGAACTTTTCTTTCTCTATAGCATCTTCTCCTAATGGCTCAAGATCAAGGGCATCAAGAATATAGGAGACTTTTTCTTGATTGAGTACTATTTTTAGGTTTCTCAACTAATCCACATAGTTAGGATCGGTCAACTTATTTGAATCCAAAATTGAATGTAGTGAAAATAAAGAAGCCATTTATTCTACGTAATAAAGAACATTACATGAACAAATAACTCATGATGATGAACATAATTAAATTAGGACTTTAATTTAATTGTATCTTTCACTATTTTATCGAATATCATAATCCTCAAATATGATAATCGAGAAAACCTAATTATTTTTCTTAGTGGGATTGAGATCCTAATTTCTTATAAAAAAGTCTTATGGTTGCACAACAAATCTTTTTATAAGTTCAAAGATAGAAAACTCTTTCCAATTGCATCTCATACAATTCTCAATATATTCTTGACCTCTAAAATATTAATAGCCTTGTGTTAGCACAACAAACTATAATATTTTAGTTAAGCAAGATCCTTCATTTCTATACAGTCATAATGAAATATAACTGCTCTTATGGTTATAAAAATAAAATAGTATATCCAAAATATCATAAGCATCATTATGCACTAGATCAAAATTACATTAGTTCCATAATCGATCTTGTGGTTGTACAATAAATCTAATATGGTTTATGACATAATAATGAACTAGCATGAAGGAAGGCCTTTAATGTAGTGAATCAAAAGAATTCATCCGTTGAGCTAGCTCGGTCCACAGTCAAGCCGACTCAATAGTGTCTAGCCCAAGCACCACTTTCTTTTTGCCTGAGAGAGCTAGCCCGTATCTACCTCAAGCTGGCTCAATCTCACCCTAAGCTGGGTCGACTGTGTATCCGATCTAGCTTGATTGCGTATTGGATCCAAATTTTAATAGCAATGCCAAAGCACCCAATCTAGAATTAAATCAATTGAATCGGCCAAAAAAGTGGGAGAGAGGTGTGGGTCCTCTCGTTGCTTTTCTTAGACACCAATAAATTAGTCAGATCAGAGAATAGAATCAATTAAAAATCATGTTCTCTTTATCAATCATGAACCACTTTTCTAAATACCAATTGATCAATTTTACGTCCAAATTGATTCTACTATCGGTTGATTGCACTACAACTTAATATAATTTTTATAGAGGGCTTTAAATGGTCTCTTTGCACATTCTAATTTAAAATCATACTAAATACAAAAATATGTATCAATCATGATATATAACAAACATAATAGCATGTATAATCATTCTAAGACAACCATCATCACATAGTGACCATTTGTCACTATGTCAGGGCAACCTTATAGAATAATATACATCATAATCTAATTAAGAATAATTAAACATGATCTCATCACATAAAAAAATATGCTAAAATTTTAAATATGATCATATCATGTTGACAATTTTGCCATTAAAGTATAAACATAACAACATATGATTTAGTCTAATAAGATTTGCTCTGATACCACTGTTGGGTTTGGTGTGCAGAGCGAAAGCATGGATTTCAAAAAAAAAAAATTATAAATCCAAACATAAAATCTAGGACTACTTTATTAAAATGTAAATTATATAAAATATATTTATAAGATAAATGAAGGTATTGGAACATACCTCTGATCACTAAATTCCAACTTGACCTTAATCATCAGTAACAGTTCGTCAGGGATTCCACCAGGTGCCCACGTGTTCATCCTCCAATGTTGATCCATGTGGAGACTTGATCAAGACACCAGCATCCTTGTTTATTTTAATTAAAATTCTTACGATAAGAACTTTAATTAATTTGGGCAGAATCTTTCTTAGCATTTGCTGTCATCCTTCTTTCCTACCCTTTCTTATCTTTCTTTTTTTTTTGCTTGTCTTTCTTTGCAATCTTCCTAAGCCCTTGTCCTAAAGCAGACCTTTTGTCCTTAATTTGGACTTATCTTAACAAGGGAAGGAAGGAAGAAATTGGACAACTATGAAGAGTGGTAAGAAAGAAGAGTTCTTAAAATCCCCTTGACACTATAGAGTGCGCCCCTATTTATAATGTATGTAGGGGCACCTTCCCATTTTTCTCTTGCTTGTTCTTATTTAAAATCTCATGCCCATCAGCCTATCTTATGTTCCTTAAGAAAAAAATACCATGTGGAATACATAGAATTAATACGAAGAGGTGCCTTAAAGCAGAAGGACTCTTCGTAAAATTTCTACGTAAGTTTCTTACGAAGAGTCGCAAGACTTCAATATGTGGCACCATAAAATAAGGGATGAGATTAGATAAGACGGCCATCCAATGGCCAAGAAAGGGGATGCCTCATCTGAATTTTAGCATGGAGAAAATTGGCGTGGAAGAGTCAAAGTTTCAAAAGCTTTGACTTGGTCCAAGGGGCGCCAAGGTGGTTGGGGCGGCAAGGAGTCTCCCTTATCCATCTTTCAGATAAAAAATACTAAAGTGTTTAAAAATTAGAAGGACTCTTAGTCATCCTTCTATTTAGATTTGAAACCACGTAACAAATATTACGTAAAAAAAATAAATGGATAAGGCAAAAGAGGTTGGTGCCAAACAATCCCATGCGCATAAAAAACACTTGCACATAAATTAAACCCCACACGCTAAGAGAGAGAGTCTCTAGCATGTGGATTGCTATTAGATGGCATCAAGACCCTGATCATCAAGCCAGGGGTCAATCCAATTGAGGATCAAATCTGATTTGACCTTAATTGGATCTAATTAGCCCAAATTGGAATCCGTTTCAAATCCGATTCGAATATAGGTGCTAGGATTTGCAATATGTGCTAGCATATTCAACCTGAAAACATGATCTAATCTAATTAGACCCTTGATCATTTTTTTTTATGTGTGATCCATTGGGTTCCACATCTAGCTAGTAGTGGATCCGAGTGCAATTTGACCTAATTTGGTTAGAACTCAATCAAATCGATTTAGGTCAAAACTAGCTAATCCGATTCAACCAATTAGAATACTTTCTAATTAATGATCAAATTAAACTCTTTAATTCGATCAAACTCACAAGACAAGATTGATGTCTAGCAACATATCATGTCTATCCAGAAGATATGAAATTTTGATAAAACTATCGAAAATATCCTTCAGTAAAAAGTTACCATGCAATAAGATCCTTCGATCACCCTGCATACCAAATATGACTTTGGGTATGAAAATATGTCAAACATAATATCATATTCATATTTCTCTCAATCTTATGATGATGATTCGATTAATGAAATATTAGAAATCATTTCTAATTTTCATCATGCTTTGATCAAAGACTTCCTGAATCATCATTTGATTGAAGCAGGTGGGATGTGATCTTCTCTTACTAGGAGTGATCGATTCCATGTTGACCTACTCATAGCCTTCATATATAATCCGTCATATCTAAAACACCCCATATATGACTAAGTCATGAATGAGTATGAACCAAAATATGGATTTATACATATAAGATTCTATGATAGTCTTAGGTCAAAGGATTACATGCATAACTCCCACTATGAGAACCATCTATTGACATATAGATAAGACTCTATTAGATGTTCTCAAGTTAGATCAATTCAGTGAACTCATTCTTTAACCCACATCTTTGTATTACTATCATACACAAGTAATAGTGAGATCAATCACCCTTTCATCAAGCATACATAGGATGTGCCGGTCTTTCCAAAAATATTGATCTCCAACTCAATGTTACATCGACTAGAAATATTTTAAATTAGGATTTTGAGATTTTAGATCTCACAGGTATGATCTTATCATAATCCTAAAACCATAGTCCTAATTTATGGGGTTCATCATAATCTTAAATAAATAATTAAGATGCAGCATATAATAAAATAAATATCTTTATTTATTTAAAAATATCATTACATGAGTTTGGAAGACAAAAAATAGCCCATCAAAATATAAATTTTGATGGCTTGAGGGCATATTCCTTTTACATCATAAACTACCATACGCATAAACTTCAAATACCTTAGCTGAACTTATGAACATACTAGTTACTGCTGAGCTCTCTATGAAAGATTCAAAGGGCTCAGTGCTCGCTATGGAGTGGACTTCTTTCATGAGAAAGTCTTTTGGAAAGATGAAGAAGTCTATGAAGAAGCAGAAGATGGAAGGTGGGAAGAAGAAGAAGGTAGAGCCAAAGAAGAAAGCCACTGACAAGGAAAAATCTTTTCATTGCAACATTGATGGCCACTAGAAGTAGAACTACTCTCTTTACCTATCTAGCCTGAGGAACAAGAAGAAGACTGGTCCTTCTGGAGGTATGCTCCTTATAGAATCTAACTTTACAGTTTCTTCTGTATCTAATTGGGTGCTTGACTCTTGTTCTAGTAATCACCTATGCACTTCTATTCAGGATTTTAAAGATAGCAGGAGGCTGAGGGATGGTGAGAGAGCAAGAGTTGCTGCTGTGGTCATGGAAATCTATCCTCTTTGACTACCATCAGGATTAGATTTAGTACTTAGGAACTATTTTTATGTGCCTATAGTAAGCAGAAATTTAATTTTTATTTCATGTTTAGCACAGAAAAGCTATATAATTAGTTTTCTTAAGGACCATTGTAATATTCTTTTTGAAAAAATAAAATTGCTAGTGGTTTTCTTATAAATGATCTCTATCAGTTATATATTGATATTTTTATTTTTAATATCGAGAAAAATATGAATGCCATAGGATCAAAGTGACCTAGGGATAGTCTAAATGATGGATATCTTTAGCACCTTAGGCTAGGTCATATAGCTGAAGATAGGGTTAACAAATTGAAGAAATTTGGACTATTGAGTCCATTGATTTTCGAGTCATATCCGATTTATGAATCATGCCTTCATGGCAAAATGACCAAGCTTCCTTTTGTAGGACATGGAAAAATGGCCATAGACCTACTTGCCCTGGTACACATAGATATGTGTGGCCCATTTGATGTGCCAACCAAAGATAATTATATCTACTTCATCATTTTTATCGATGATCTATCTCGATATGGGTATGTGTATTTGATGTGACATAAGTCTGAAGCCTTTAAAATGTTCAAGGAGTTCAAACATGAACTAGAAAAATAAACAAAAAATCTATTAAATTTTTTTAATCAAATCAAGGAGGTGAATACCTTAATCAAAAATTTCTAAACTATCTTAAGAATAATGGCATAATCTCATAATGGACTCCACCTGAAATCTCTCAACACAACAGAATTTTAGAATGGAGAAATCGGATCTTATTAGATATGGTCCGATCCATGATGAGTTTTACAGACCTCCCTGAATTTCTTTAAGAACATAGTCTTATGATAGCAATATATTTACTGAATAGAATTTTTTCTAAAATCATTTCTACCACACTGTATGAGATATAGCATTGTAAGAAATCAAGTCTGAGTCATCTCAAAATTTGGGGTTGTCCGGCTCATATCAAAAGATAGCAGGCAGATAAGTTAGAATCTAGGTCTTTTAGAGCTTAATTCATTGGATATCCTAAGAAGTCATTAGAATATTATTTCTATATTCTAGAAGACCACAATGTGATTATGAGTCAACATGCCATCTTTTTTAAAAAATAGTTTATTTTAAATGGTGGCATCGAAAGATAGATTAGACTCGAGGAGAAAGTCTCCGATGAGCAACAAGCTAAGAAACCTATGGAGCCCAATCAGTTAGAACCAGTCCAAATACTACCTCCACCACCTCGTAGATCAAATAGAATTTTTCATCCTCTTGAAAGATACTTAGGTACTATTCAAGAGGATGTAGAGAAAATGTTTCTCATGAAAAATGGAATGTATGGTGATGATCTCAAAACTTATGATGAGGTGATATTAGATATCAACTTTTAGAAATAGTTAGAGGCAATGAGATCAAAAATTGATTCAATGCACTCGAACTAAGTCTGGATCTTGGTAGATCTACCTGAAGGTATAGTACTTATTAGGTATAAATGGATCTACAAGAGAAAGATAGGTGCCGATGGAAATGTAGAGACATTCAAAGCAAGGCTCGTAGCGAAAAGATATAGTTAACGTGAAGGCATTGACTATTAGGATACTTTTTCGTCAGTAGCCATGCTCAAATCCATCTACATATTGCTTACTATTATAGCCTATTTTGATTATGAAATATGATAGATGGATGTGAAAATAATATTCTTAAATGGATATTATGAAAAAGATATCTATATGGAATAACTGCTTGGTTTCGCATCCAATGATGGTGATCATAAGGTATGCAAGCTGCAAAGATCCATATATGAACTTAAGCAAGCATCTTAGATCTAGAATGCTCATTTCAAGAATGTAATCAAATCATTTGATTTCATCAAAAATGAGGAGAAGCCCTATGTATTTGAAAAGGTCAGTGAGAGAGCTGTTATCTGTCTTGTACTGTACGTAGATGATATCCTCTTAATTGAAAATGATATTTCCATGTTGACTATGGTCAAAATATGGTTATCTAAGGAGTTCTTTTTGACAGATCTAGGAGAGGCATCTTTTATTCTAAAAATTAAACTCTATAGAGATAGACCGAATAGAATGCTAGGTCTTTCACAGAAGATGTATATAGAGGAGGTGCTAAAGAGATTTAGCATGGAAAACTCCAAAAAGCGTTTAGTATCCTTTAGAAATGGTATTCATCTCTCCATGAAGATGTGTCCTAGCACACCTGAGGAGATTGAATGCATGAGCAAGATCTTTTATGCTTCGATAATAGGGAGCCTCATGTATGCCATGCTATGTACACGACCTGATATTGCCCATGCTGTGAGTGTCACAAACAAGTATCAATCGAATCTAGATGAAGAGCACTGGACTTCTATAAAATGTATCCTTACATACTTGAGAAGAACTAAGGATATATTTCTAGTCTTCGATAATGGAGAACTCTAGGTCTAGGGGTATATAGACTTGAATTTTATGTTCGACATAGATGATTGAAAGTCGACATCTGGAACTCTATTTATGTATAATGATGGAGTTGTTAGCTGGAAGAGTTCTAAGCAAATGATGATAGCTGATTCCACCATGGAAGTAGAGTACATCACTGCATCGGAGGCTACAAAGAAGGCATTCTGGTATAAGAAGTTCGCCATAGAGCTCAAAGTAATGCCATCAGATACCATCCCTTCATATTGCAACAATAATAGCACCATAGGCTTAGCTAAGGAGCCGAAGTCTCATCAGAAATCTAAACACATCGAGCAATGATTCTATCTGATCTACGATTATCTCGAGAAGGAATACATTGAGTTCAAGAGAGTCGACATTGCAGACAATGCGGCTGACCCATTAACAAAGCCACTGAGACAATAGAAGATCGAAGCCCACCTTAAGAAGATGGAACTTAGATTTATAGCCAATTGGCTTTAGGTCAAGTGGGAGTTCATTAGATGTGTGCCGTAGAAGCCAAATTGGCTAAACACTTATAACATAGTTTTAAGGATAATTTTATAATTTTGCCTATAAATTAATAAAAAAAATTTCTCTCATAATATGTATTTAAAGTATCTATGATATATCCTTTGAGTTAATGATAATGATAATTCATATTTTCAAGAGTTAAAAATTTAAGACATGAATTTTCATAATTAACTCATGTTGGTGCGAAATCTGATTGTCACCGAAATTGAGGCTGGAGTCGGAGAAGATGAGGTCACCATCGGTGATCTGCAAAATAAGTCTCATCCAGAGTCGAGGTGGTGGCTTCGGTAAGACCCTTCGATGATCAAGTCAGCTATTTTGGCCAATAGAAATAAAGTGCTCAAAGAGATTTTAGTAGAGTTTTTAGAAAGAAATCAAGAGCTTCAAGAAGAAGGCATATCTGGAGGATCCCTTATATAGGTAGAGCCCATAACAAACTAATAGTGATAGCTATAACCATCTGGTAGTAGGCCATTCAAGGCCACATGGGATTTGTTATTGAGGGACATGTCTGTTGTTGTGACATGCCAGTCCGCTAGAGTCTGACAACTCAAGTTCGGATGGGATAGCCATAGGTAATGAAAAATTCTTAGCTAACACCATTCCAGAGGAGTTCGGAGGTTGTTGAGATCAGCCATGCTTGGCCATCATTTTCCATATCATGAGTTAGTGCTAAGGCCTTTTCGGGAAATTAGTAAGAGAAGTTTGAGAGGAGCTCGACAAGCAGAGAAGCCTGGGAGGAGTTTGATTGGTGGTGAAGCCTGTCCGAAGTTCAACCATCGAAGGAGTCCGCTAGGAGTCTGACTGCTAAAGGAGTCTGATTGAAGGAGAAGTTCGGTAGGAGTCCGACTATTGAAGGAGAAGTTTGGTAGGAGTCCAACTGTTGAAGGAATCTGACTAAAGGAGAAGTCCGATAGGAGTCTAATTGCTGAAGAAGTTCGATTGAAGGAGAAGTCCAATAGGAGTCCAACTGCTGAAGGAGTCCAACTGAAGGAGAAGTTCGATAGGAGTCCGACTGCTGAAGGAGTCCAAGAGGTCTTACAAATTCAGTGGAAGCTCATCTCTGGCCGCTGATATTGGACGGGCTAATTCAAAGGTCAGACATTCTGGCCAAACTTTGATAGGAGTGGATTTATCCTCAATAATAGTCTCCCTACTCTTGAGTTCAAAATTCAAAAGAAGAGAGTATGGATGTGACTGCCGAAGTTCTTTTCCCACAGCTATCCGAAAGAGACATTTTAGCATTTACCGCATTGGCTCTTGGGCTCAAAAAATTCAAAATGACTTCGAGAAGATGGCCCTTCAAATTTTTCGCCATAACACTATCCTAGGTACGGCATAATTAAAGATCTACCCATTGCCACTCCCCTATCATGATGATTGGGATGCGATGCACATGGAAAGGTTGAGTAAGACTTGCAATCATAATCACCTCGGATTACCCTTGGTTATTTAAGGCCTTCTCCCCCCTCCAGAATTCATTCTTGTCGGAGTCTTCTTCCCTCCTGAGCCCTTGCCTTCTTCTTGCTTGAGAGCACCGATTCTTCCTCGCACCCTCTCTGATTTTCGGCACTTCTCCACTTGATTTTCATCACGCCCATCACTTTTTTGCCCCTCTTAGTCAACATAGGTCAGCCTCCTATCATCTATTTCGATTTCTCTAGCATCTTTTTTCTTCTTGCTCTTTTGGTTTCTCTAGTAGAAACTCTTTTAGTGTGTTTTTTCTTGATTTTTGGGAGTTTTTCTAGAGTTTTATTTTGATTTGAATGTCTTTTGAAACCTTCCATTCTGTCGATTCTTGGAGCTTGTCCGGACCAGCCTTCCTAGATTCTGCACCCCTAGCCAAGGTTGAGCCTAGGAACATGTCTCACCAATCTTTTATTTTGGATACCCTCCCCTCAATTTTGACTCCGAATGACCTTTCATTGATCCACATCCAATATGGGGTTCCTCCCAAGTACAACCTCGAGCTCCCTGGATCGAACGAACGTGCTAGCTCACCTCCGATCGATCGATTTTGCCTATACATAGAGACCTTGCATGCCGGGCTTCGACTTCTGCCGCCCTCCTTTGTAGTTGCACTCTTTCGATTCTTGAACATCTCCTTCACCTCTATTGTGCTGAACTCCTTTCGATTCATGATAGATTTTCTTTTCCTCTACCATCTGGCCGAAGTTTGATCGACCATCTCGTTATTCCAAAATTTTTATACCTTCAAACACCATCCTTCCATAAAGGACTGATGGTACTTCTTCCCTCTATTCGGTAAGAAGGGGTTACTGAAAGGTGCTCCTTCTTCCATTCATAACTAAAAGAAGAAGTACTTCTTCGTTCGATGTCCGATCTTAATGCTTGACCTTCCTTCCTGGGGCTTTCTTAGGAAGTTAGTTCGTCAAGCCCCTAGTTTAGATGGAGCTGACCTCGAGTCTTCTAACAAGCTCAAGGCATACCGAGCTCCTCTCCTTTCCGACCTTCTGAAGGAGTAGATTTTATTCAATCTTGGCCTAAGTCTTCTTAACCCTGCTGGTATTAAATATGTTTATATGCATGTATATAAATATACATATGAACTCTCATGAAGTTTCATATGTACCTTAGTTGATTATAGTTTTTTCTTCATTATAGAGATGGATACTGATGCTGTGGAGAGGCTCACCAAGGGCCTTTATGCCCAAAAGAAGAGGAAGAGGGCAACCCCAAGCAGGAGTTCAAAAAGAGCAAAGGTTGGCAGCCCAAGTTTTGAGGTTTTGGACATCCCCACGGCTGCTCCCGAAGTCGCTCTAAGCGTCGAGGTCCTTTCGATCACCAAGGGTAGCATCAAAGGCATGGGCTCTCAACCTCCCACATCCTCAAGCCTCCCTATAGGAGGATCGGTGTCGGAGCCCTCCACTAAGAGGGAAAGAGGGGATGGAGATGATAAGAAGAAGAAGAAGGCTGCCATCATGAAGGTGGTCCGTAAGGCTCGTCCGGGCGGATCAAGAAATAGCAGTGCTGACAATCTGGGGGTAGACCCCTTCAGTAATCTGGACATCATCCGATATCTGATCGATAAGTTCATTCTGTCCGAAGAGGTGGACCGTCGAGCTGACCTCGATCGGACGTAGTTCATCTAGGAGTTTCTTGAAACTTTTCTTAAGGTAATCATCTTGTCATACTTCTTTTTCATTTTTTCCTCCTTTTCTTTATCTTACTGTGACTTGTCCATGGCAGTTGGGTCACCACATACTGGCCCATCTCAAGAGGATAAATCACCAAGAGGTGGAAGCACCGAAGGTCCAGGGGGATCTTCGAGCTGAGATCGATTGCCTTCAGGAGAAGGTCGTCGAGGCTGAGCACTCACGGAGGAGAAGGTGGCAGAAAATGAGTCTTTGGGGAGCACTTCAAAAGGAGGAGCTCATCTCGATCGAGCTCAAGGCCACACTGACCCTGGAGGAGGAGAAAAAGAAGGAGGCCAAGATCAAGGTCGTCGAGCTACAATTTAGAATGTCGAAGTCTATTTTGGAGGCGGCAGCCCGAGCCATGGAGGAGTTCAAGGCCTCCTTCGAAATGAAAGACTTAAATACCACATTCAGCCAGAAGGTGTTCATAAAGGGCTTCGAATTCTATGAAGATAGGGTGGCTTAGAGGTTTTCTAAGCTTGATCTCAGCTACCTGGAAGAGGAGCCTGACAAAGAAGCAAGGCTGTCCGATGCTGCAGCTGACCCCTTCCCCATTGAAGTGGTCTTCGAATCCTTCGAGCCTACTGCTGAGGTGCCCAAGCCCATGTAGGAGCCTGAGGTTGTCTCCGAAGTGCCAATTGAACCCATTCCTGAGCCCGTGGCTACCACTAGAGTGTTGAGCTCCTCTGTTGCTTTTCCTTCAGAGGTTGGGGGTCTTTAGTAGTTGTATTTCTTTTTTTGCTTTATCCTATACTTGAAAATATTTTAATCAATGAAAGTAGAACTTTTAATCAATAGCTTAGAGTGCTTTTCATGCATTGGATGCAGTCCCCCATTGATGCCGAACCACTACCTTAGGAAATTTCTTTAAAATCGATAGTTAGAAATTTGAAGAAGAAAGTTCATCACTTGAGAAAGAAACTAAAAAAGGCTAAAGATGAACTTCAAAAATCTAGAAAGAATGTATCGGAGGCGATAATTGAGGTTACCTACCTTCATAAGCTACATATGAAAGATTTCGCAACCTTCGCCACCAAGAAGGATAGCTTCAAGAGGGAGTTAGCGGAGCTCAAGAAAAGTGCCAGCGATAAGTCTTGGGCATTGACAGTGAAGGTTGGCTCCCTCAAAGTTGAACTTTAGATAGCGAAAGAGAAGATTTAGCTATTGGATGGGAGTTTGCCATGGTCTTCTGATAAGATGCGATATGAGTGGGATTGATCGAAGAAGTTCTCCATGCTTCAGAAGTAGTTGCATGATGTTGAGCTCACTTATGATACCTATCGGTTGGGTTAGAGCGAGAGGATATTCAAGCTTGAGCAAAAGCTTCATGCTGCTATCAGCAAGGTAATTTGGCTCCAAAAATAACTCGATGATAGTCATCAATCCAGCATGACTTTTCAAGAACCCCATGACCTAGTCTAAGGATAACCAACTTGGGCAAGTAGGCCCATGACCTCCGAAAAGGGGAAGCAGAGAGTGGAGAGCTCCTATTCTGATCATGACTCTTCTTCTGAAGAAATCTTTCTCATCTATAGTTGAAAATCCTTCGAGACCCATGATCGAGATCAGGCCCTCAATCAAAAACTCCAAAAAATAGATTGATGGATTGAGGAACTCCATCATGCTACCCCAGGTAACCACGATAACATCTATACTGACCCTCCTTTCTCCCAGAGTATTATGTAGAAATCCATCCCGCCGAACTTCAAGCTCTCCCAATTCGAGAACTACAATGGAACCACTGATCTGATTGACCATCTGGAGGCCTTCCAAACTATGATGCTGCTCCATGGTGCACCAGATGTCATTCTATGTCGAGCTTTTCCATCAACCCTGAAGGAAGTAGCGGGGAACTAGTACTCGACCCTCAAGTTAGGTACTATCTTTTTCTTCAATCAGATGAGCCATTAGTTTGCGGCTCATTTCATCAGCAACTGATGTCCAAGGCGAGGGTCAAACTTTCTCATCAACATTAAGCAGTAGGAAGGAAAAACCATCCGTGCTTATGTCAACCACTTCAATGCCATTGCACTAGAGGTCCAAAATCTGGACCAGTCAGTTGCCATGGTCATGCTTAAGGGTGGCCTTCAGAAAAATGATTTATTATTTTTCTTGGAGAAGAAGTATCCCAGGAATTTTGCTAATATGCTAGCTTGGGCTGAAGGATACGCTCGAGCAGAAGAGGCCTTTAAGGCCAAGGATAGTAAAGCCGCTAGAGAGTAGCAAGCGGATGAATCGAGTAAGCCTGCTACTGAAGAAAGGCCGAGTGAAGCTCAGCCACACTCCCAAACTCCTTTGGAGCACTAGCAAGCCCGAACTCCTCCTCGGGTCTGCAGGCAAAGAAGCCCAGACAGAAAAGTATGGCAGGGCTACCCCTCAAAAGGTTCCACAACTATGCTCCCTTTAATGCTCCGAAGACCCAGGTGCTGATAGAAATGAAGGAGCAACTATCAAGATCGAAAAAGATGTGCACTCATCCTAGCAAGCACAATCATAAAAAATACTATCTCTACCATCATGATCACGATCATGATACTGAAGAATGCATTTAGCTCTAAGACGAGATCGAGGAGCTCATCAGGTGGGATTGGCTGGATCAATTTTTGAGACATCGACCAAAAGTGAGGGAAGATTGACTAAGGATGCCGCCGCAACCAGAGCCACCAAGGAGGAAGGAGCAATAAGGAGATTGACCCCTGCTTGGCATCATCAATACCATCTCTAGGGGACTTCGATGAGGGAAGGCTAGCGAACCAACGGAGCCCACGAAGAGGTGGAGGACTGAGGACCCCATCACTTTCACTGACGAAGATGCCTAAGGAGTTCAATTTCCATACAACGATGTGGTTATAATTTCTTTAAACATTACTGATTATGATGTATGTTATGTTCCAGTAGATAATGGAAGCTCTGCTGATGTTTTATTTTATGATGCTTTTTCTAAAATATCTATATCCAATGACCACCTAGGACCTATGAACTCCCCATTAGTGGGCTTTGTTGGTGATGCTATGCTAGTTGAAGGAATAATAACACTAACTATAGCTGCAGGGCAATACCCAAAGCAAGCCAAAGCCCAGGTCAACTTTCTGGTTGTGAAAGGTCCATCAGCCTATAATGCAATTCTCGACCAACCAGGCCTAAATGCACTCCAAGCTGTGGTATCGATCTACGACCTAAAAATGAAGTTTTCGATGAGCTATGGAATCAGGGAGGTTAGAGGAGATCAGATTTTGGCAAGGCACTACTACTCCATCGCTTTGCAAAATAATAGCCAACCCAACCCTTGCCTGGTTGATGGTCTGGATGCCCGTGATGATCTTACTGAAGAGCAGGTTGAACCCATGGAAGACCTTGTAGCTATCCCTCTGAATGACAGAAATGCAAAACACACAGTGCAGATCAGCTCCAACCTAGGGGATGAAGTTTGGGAACAGCTCATTGCCTTCCTGCAGAAGAATGTTGACATTTTCACCTGGGTCCTAGTAGATATGCTGGAAATTGACGTCGAGGTCATGGAACATCGATTGGCTGTTGATCTTAAGTGCAAGCTAGTGAAAGGGAAAATTTGGGGCCATGCATCAAAAAGACAAAAGGCGATAATGGAAGAAGTGGACAAACTCCTTAAGGCTGGATTTATTTGAGAAGTCTACTACCCGAGCTGGGTTTCCAATGTGGTTCTAGGCAAGAAGGCCAACGGCAAGTGGAGAATGTGTATCGACTTCAAGAAGCTGAACAAGGCTTGCCCAAAGGATAGCTACCCCTTGCCCAGAATCTGTTAGACATGTGTGCCCTAGAAGCCAAATTGGCTGACACTTATAATATACTTCTAAAGACAAAATTATAATTTTGACTATAAATAATAAAATAGATTATTTTCTATCATAGTGTGTATTTGAAAGTGTCTATGATACATCCTTTGAGTTAATGGTAATGATAGTTCATATTTTCAAAAGTTGAAAATTTAAGATATAAATTTTCATTATTAACTCATAAAATGCTTCCGACCGTAGGATCATCATGAGGATGGTGATTGATCCGAAAGGTTGGTGTACAATCACTTCTTTAGGATAGATGAGTCTTGAGTCTATGGTGTAGAGACATCGGAGCGAGAGTATAGCTACTCGTTAGAGAATGAGGGCACTGAACATGACCACCTCAAACAGTCATGAGAAAGTCTACCTTCTCATCGATGACTAGCTCAAAGCTACAGTGGTGTGTTGGATTCTTTGATCTGAGGTGCATCGATAGTTCACCTTGAGGGTGTTATAATTTGATTACACCATAACTCGATCTTCTAGCCATTCGGAACCCTGAGGTGTATGTTGACTATAGCATGTTCATTTTAGGAATTGGATTGCACCAATAGGGGATCTATCTACCTCGGTAGATAAGGAGCAGCCCTATGATGATCATGAGAATCAAGTTCATAAGCCCATGGCCATGGTAGAGTGAAATAATAGAAAGAGTTTCTATTAGGGTTTTCATATTGGACTTAAATCGAATGATTAATTCATATGATGGATATTAGGATTTGACAAGATCACCTTAACCCTAATCCGATCGAAGCTCAAGATAGAGGAACCTAATCAAATAAGTAACTACACTGAGAGGTTCGCTTTCAGTTCTAATAGGTTGCCAACATATGCTGCTAGTTGTTATAGGTGGATTTTGGGAGGAATTAGAATGATTTCGATGATCAATCATACTAATTGTCTAAATCAGAAAAATTCTGATTCATCGAAAGGTGTTTCGATGATGTCGATGATAGAGATCGCGATATATCCTATTACCATATGAAACTGAACCTAACTGGATCACACAAACTAGGGTCTAGATCTGAATGTCATCAATTATACTAACCCAGTTCAATTGATTTGAATAAGATTCAATTAGGTTCAACAAAATCATGTTAGCGCACGATTGAGCCTAATATTCTTCTTTAATAATCATTATAGCTTATCTCGACTGAGCCAAATGTGTTTGGACTCACTCAGGAACCTTTACTTGGTCTGACTAGAGCTTGTCTAAATCAAAAATGGATTATCTTAATTTATCAGATAAATTTAAGACAATACCTACCATTTTCGGTCTTCTACTAATTCTTATTTTAGGACATTGGTCAAATGTTAGCCCTGGACACTTGGACATCTGCCCATGTGTCATGCGCCTATAGGAGAGTACCTGAGGCCTTATCCCCTTACTAAATGTAGATAGAAAGAGGGTGCATGCCTAGGGAGGCATGTGCCCCATGAGGATAAAGGAGGAGTCCCATACAGATGGGACTTCAGGGTTGCTTCAGAGGATTAAACTTTGTGGTGCCAAGAACTCTTGTTTGACCCAATCTTGGCACCACCATAGGAGGGTTTTAAAGGTCTCTCATCTGATTGGATTAGATGATGTTATCCCATCAATCAGATTTAGATCTGATTACTTAAAGGGCCGTGATTGGTCGGGATAATGTGGCTTTGCATGGCGCAGTAAGGTCTATATAAACCCTATCTGTGCCTAGGTTTTAAAAGCTTCTGCCTTTAGCCCACGCCACCAAGCCTCTCTCCCTCCTTCTCCATGCCACCCTCTAGTCCTCTCTCTCCTCTCCACATCCAAGGGGTTTTGGACATGAATAAGATACGATCCAAGCAAGTGAAAGGCACCAGGAAAGGAAGAAGGCAGCAGTGCTGCAAGAGATAATGGCTATTCTTCAAAAAAAGTTTTGAAAACCTTCAAGATCAGATCTAAATCTAATTTTTGGAGGATTGATTGAGAAGGAAAAGATCCCTAGATCCTGTCTGAGTGGATATCGATAGAGGTCAGGCGCTTGCATGGCTACATCCAGAACCTCAGGCAAACATCGGGATCATTATAGGATAATTAGATTACCCAAAATAAAGATGTAATTAAATTAGATTTAATTTTTATTTTATTTTTATTATTAGATTAATAAGATAAAATCTAAGAAGTCTCATATCTAATTAGAATCTTAGAGAAAAAATTTTTGAAACATCCCTCCTGATCCAATCAGATCTGAACGAACCTGACCCAAAAAATAGGATTTTTTCTTCAATTGGTATCAGAGCTAGTTTTCATAATTTATTAGATTTGATTTTAATTTATTTTTAATCTAATAATTAGATGATTTTAGATATCACATTAGATGTGATTAGATCTAAAATTAAAAAAATTAAAAATTAAATAATCTAGATCTAAGATGTATGAGATGCATGACTAGACTAGGAATAGAATTATTCTATGTGTAGTCTAGCATAATCATAATTTTAATTTGATTAATTATAATTTTTAGATCTATTTATTTATTATTTTTTAATATTATAAATATTATAATTAAATCTAAAAAATATAAAATAAATTTATTTAATTTGTTCCTATGAGATATGATAGATGCATATTTAGACTAGTTGTAGAATAGTTCTACAAAATTATCTAGAATAAATTTTAAATTGATATGATCAAATTTAAATCTTATTTTTTAGATATTTATGAGATAATTTAAATCTGAAAATATGCATGATATGATACATGAGATGTATGCAAAATATGTTTTTAGTTAGATTAATTTTTATATATGTGATATATGATGTAGATCTAACTAGTTTTATAGATTTATCATATTTCTAATTAAGACGTGCCCCTTGGCCATCCGGTCATAAGAATGAAATAGAGTTTATAGGCCCTCTTCTCCCATTCGATGGGATGTTCTTATGATGTGTAGGGGTGCTGCGCATTCGTCCTTAATCAAAAATAAAAAAATATATTTTCTATAAAATTTTAGATCCTAAAATCTTAGGATTTTATATATATGTTTTGTTTATGAACCCTAAACTTAATTAAGAATTAAGATTATGAAATATATTAGATCTAAAATTGAGAATTTTTAGATCTAAGATATATTCATAAAATTGGGTTCGGACTTAGATCGCTCAATTAGATCTAGCGGTTGATCAAATCGAATCAAGAGTTGATTTGGTGGGATCAAGAGTGCTTAAATTGACCAGCCCAATAGGATTAAGTCTAGGTCAAGATCGAGTCACATAAGTGATCGATCGATTTAAGACCTAATTAGGCTAAGTGGTTAGAGTCTAGATTGTAGGCTAATCCAATTGATTTTGGCTCAATAATTTGGTGTCTAAGGTAAGTTTTGGCAGATACGACCGATTAATTTTTAATTAGAAGCTACTCGACTCGAATGCATTCTTGTCAAGTTAATGGCATATCCCTTCCATAGGTCTCACTTACCTGGCCATATTTGTCGGCCCAGTTCTGATCTAAGGTGGCTAACAATCCGAGCTGACCCATGCTACTAGGTTAGTCATAATGGTTATGGCTATGTCAAGTCATGTTTAAAGAGACCTAAATCAAATCTTCCTAAGAAAAGATTAAGTCTAGATCTTCCACCATTGTAGATGTGTGGACCCTTTTCGAGGTTGATTATTCTCGGCTGGTCACAGTGGTTCAATTGCACCGAAAAGATGCAATCATGTCTATTAGGCATTGGATGCTATGGGCTGGAGGATGGATTGGGCTCAATATTCTGGATACGGTGAGAGACCCAATTAGGAATCCAATCTGTGCAAATGATGAGTTTGACTGAACTAAGGAGTGGATCAATATTTTGGGCATGGTGAGATTCATGAATTAGAGACCAAGTCTGCGTGCACCATGATTAGAGAATCATTGGATAAGAGTTGTTCACTCATTGGCTAATCCATCACCAATAACTGTTAGGTGAGATGATGAGTTAGTTGGTGGGATTACACCATCCACTAGAAATCAGTAATCATGAAGATTTTTGCATCTCTACAGAGAAAGTATAGGGATCCAAGAAAACAGTGAAAGCTAATTTATTTAAAAATCAAACTTCTAAATAAATTGGTCAAGTCTTAATTATAAAATCTAACTAGAAACTTTAACTCTCTATAGGAAAAAGAAAAATATCTACGTCCAACCCACTAGCCCATATTCTGAACACCCATAGATTGATCGGACTTAATTACAAGGATTGGCTCCAAAACTTTAAAATTATTTTGGGTTTCAAAAAGTTGACTCATGTATTGGATCAGGATCCCCCCATCTTACCAGCTCGTTCATCCGCTGAATAGAGAGTATCTCTTGACAAGTGGATGGATGAAGATAAAAGGGTCAGATACTACATGTTGGGCTCGATGTTGATGAGCTTCAGCACCAACATGAAGATATCATGACTGCCCATCAAATATTGGCTCACCTGCAAGAGTTATTTGGTGAACAGAGTCGTACAGCCAAATATCAGATCACTAAATGACTGTTTAAGGCTAAAATGCGTGATGGGCAGTCAATCCAAGATCATTGTCTGATGATGATCAAGGACTTAGAAGAGCTTGATGTTAGACATGTATACCCTAAAAGCCAGATTGGCTGACATTTGTAATACACTTCTAAGGACAAAATTATAAATTTGACTATAAATAATAAAATAGATTATTTTCTATCATAGTGTGTATTTGAAATTGTCTGTGATACATCCTTTGAGTTAATGGTAATGATAGTTCATATTTTCAAGAGTTAAAAATTTAAGATCTAAATTTTCATTATTAACTCATAAAATGCTTCCGACCATAGGATCATCATGAGGATAGTGATTGATTCGGAAGGTTGGTGTATAATTGCTTCTTTAGGATAGATGAGTCTTGAGTCTACGGTGTAGAGACACCGAAGCGAGAGTACAAGAACTTGTTAGAGAACGAGGGCATTGAGCGTGACCACCTCGAGCAATCATGAGGAAGTCTACCTTCTCATCGATGACTGACTCGAAGCTGTAGTGGTATGTCTAATTCTTTGACCTGAGGTGCATCGATAGTTCATCTTGAGGGTGTTATAGTTTGACTACACCATAATTCGGTCTCCTAGCCATTCGAAATCCTGAGGTGTATGTTGGCTATAGCATGTTCATTGTAGGAATTGGATTACACCAATAGGAGATCTATCTACCTCAGTAGATGAGCAGCCCTATGATGATCATGAGAATTTAGTCCATAAGCTCATGGCCATGGCAGAGTGAAATAATAGAAAGAGTTTCTATTAGGTTTTCACATTGAACTTAAATCGAATAATTAATTCATATGACAGATATTAGGGTTTGATGCAATCATCTTAATCCTAATTCGGTCGGGGCTCAAGATAGAGGAACCTAATCACACAGATAATTGCATGAAGAGGTTCACATGAGCAAGATCCCTTATGCTTCAGCAATAGGGAGCCTCATATATACCATGTTATGTACACGACCTGATATAGCCCATGCTGTGAGTATCACGAGCAGATATCAATCGAATCTAGGTGAAGAACATAGGACTTCAGTGAAATATATCCTTAAGTACTTGAGAAGAACTAAGGATATGTTGTTGGTTTTTGGTAATGGAGAACTCCAAGTCCAGGGGTATACAGACATGGATTTTATGTCTGATATAGATGATCGAAAGTTGACATCTGGAAGTCTGCTTATGTGTAATGGTGGTGCTATCAGTTAGAAGAGTTCCAAGTAGACAGTGATAGTAGATTCCATCATGGAAGCAGAGTACATCGCTACGTCAGAAGCTATGAAGGAGGCATTCTAGTACAAAAAGTTCACCGTAGAGATTGGAGTAATGCCATCGGATGCCATTCCTCTGTACTGCAATAATAATGGTGCCATAGCCTTTGCTAAGGAGCTGAGGTCTCACTAAAAATCCAAGCACATCGAGCAGTGATACCATCTCATCCACAATTACCTCGAAAAAGATTACGTTGAGGTCAAGAGGGTCAACTTCACAGACAATACGGTAGACCCACTTACAAAGCCGTTGGGCCAGTAGAAGATCGAAGCCCACCTTGAGAAGATAGAATTTAGATTTGTAGCCAATTGGCTTTAGGTCAAGTAGGAGTTTGTTAAACATATGTGCCCTAGAAGCTAGATTGGCTGACACTTATAATACACTTCTAAGGGCAAAATTATAATTTTAATTATAAATAATATTGGAGATAAATTCCACTCCTATCGAAGTCCAGTCTGATGCTTAGCCTAATACAACTGGTAATTATGGAAGAGCTTGAATCAAAAATTCTTCCTCCAGTGATCGAATCCCAGCCGAACTCCTCCAATGGCCGAACCCCCCCCAAACTCATCCAGTAGCCGAACCCCTCCCGAACTCCTCCAGCGACCAAACTCCTTTCAGACTTCTCCTTCAGTTGGATTTCTTCAGGAGTCAAACACCTTCCGAACTTCTCCTTTAGTCGAATTTCTTAAGAAGCTGAACTCCTTCCATACATCTTCTTCAGTCGGATTTCTCTAGGAGCTAAATTTCTTCCGAACTTCTTCTTTAGTCAGATTTCTCCAAGAGCTGAACTCCTTCTAGACTTCTCCTTCAGTCAGATTCCTACAGAAACCAAACTCCTTCTAGACTTCTTCATCAATCGAACTTCATCTAGATTCCTCCAGTGGATTACTTCCAAATTTTAAGTAGTATTCCTCCCGGATGATCTCCTCTAGCCGTATTTCCTTTAGGAGTCCAAACTCCTTTGGAATTGAAATATATCAAAGCTCTTCACCAACCAATGCCTGCTTTCTTCGGATGGTTATGACTATCATTATCAATCTATTATGAGTGACACCTCTCTCCATAATAAATTTCACATGGCCCCGAGCAGTCCATTATCGGATGATTACAACAGGCTTCGTCTATAAAAAGGAAATCTCTAGATATATTTTCTTTAAGCTCTCTTCTCCTTCCCAAAAACTCTGCTGAATTCTTGCTTGAGCACTTCATTTCTATTGGCCCAAAGAGCTGACTTGATCATCGGAGGGTCCTATCGGAGCCGCCACCACCGACTCCAGATGCTGCAGGTCACCGACGGTGATCTTATCTTTTCCAACTCCAGCTCGATCCGACATCAACCAGATTCTACACCAATAGAATTGGTGCTAGAGGAAGGGCCCTCTATTCTTGAGGTTTCCTTATTCTTAAAGGAGTGCTCAGTAGCGATCTCTCTTTTTCCTCTCTAAAGTTCTTCCCAAAAAAGAAAATGCCTCCCAAGAAAGTTTCGACCCGACGATCAACGGCCTTTGCAGTCAGATTCCATCCAAATCTATCAATTCTCACTCCAGCTCTGATAACTCAAGCTCCACCTACAGCCATAGTGGATGCGGAGCAGTTCAACCTGCTAGTCCAGTAGGTTCGTGATCTCATAGAGATGGTGCAGGCCATACATCGATAGGCTCCGATGCTAATTCGACTAGAGCAGACTTTTTCGAAGCTCCATGATTCGATCGGAGGACGACCGACTCGGGCTAGCTGATCGATGACCCCTAGAAAGGAGAAATAAAGAGCAGAGGATTTTTGTTCGGATCATGATTTTCCTCCAAAAAGGATCTTCTCCATCTATAGCCGGAAGTCTTTCAAGATTTACGATTGAGATGACATTCTCGATCAAAAACTATGGGAGATGGATCGATGGATTGAGAAACTCCACCACATCACCCCGACTCACCATGACGACATCCGCACTGATCCCTCTTTCTCTTTCCAAATTATGCAAGAGCTCATTCTATCGAACTTCAAGCTTCTCCAATTTGAAAGCTACAACGGAACCTCCAATCCGGTTGATCACTTGAAGGCCTTCCAGATAATGATGCTACTCCATGGCGCACCAGACGCCATCTTATGCCAAGCTTTTCCATCTACCTTAAAGAAAGCAGTAAAAAATTGGTACTCGATGTTGAAGCTAGGTACGATCTTCTCCTTTGATCAGATGAGCCATCAGTTTGTGGCTCACTTCATCAGCAGCCTACATCTCCATCGAGATTCAAATTTTCTGATGAATATCAAGCAGAAGGAGGAAAAATCTTTTCGAGCTTATGTCATCCGATTTAACATGGCTGCATTGGAGGTCCAAAACCTGGATTAGTCTGTTGCAATGGCCACACTCAAGGGCAAACTTTAGAAGAATGATTTGTTGTTCTTTCTGAAAAAGAAGTATCCTAAGGACTTTGCTAATCTACTAGCTCGGGCTGAAGGATATGCTCGAGCGAAAGAAGCCTTCAAGTTGAAGGATGAGGAGGCCGGAGAAGAGAGCGGTAGATGGATGAGTCTAATAAATCCACAGCTGATGGAGGGCCAAATGAAGTTCAACCATGCTCACGGACTCCCTCTGAGCGCTTGCACGAGTGAGCCTAAACTCCTCCTCAAGCTCATCATCAAAGAAGCTCCGATAGAAGGGTGCAAAGAAGTTCTCCCCCCATAAGGTTCCACAACTATGCCCCCCTCAATGCTCCAAAAATGCAAGTATTGATGGAGATCAAGGAGCAACTGCCAAGGTCTAAAAGGATGCT
This sequence comes from Cocos nucifera, assembly GCA_006176705.1. Classification (NCBI taxonomy): domain Eukaryota; kingdom Viridiplantae; phylum Streptophyta; class Magnoliopsida; order Arecales; family Arecaceae; genus Cocos; species Cocos nucifera. The sequence goes on along the minus strand of QRFJ01003158.1, from coordinate 111,848 downwards.
CTCTCACCCTACTCCAAGATGAGATCGAGGAGCTACACCGACTGGGTCGATTTCTCAGACGTCGATTTGAAGCAAGAGAAAATCGACCAAGGGCACTGCCACAGTCAGAACCACTAATGAGGAGATCGGCCGCCTCTCTACATCATCAATACTATCCCTTGGGAATTTAGTGCTTCGGCGAGCCACCATCTCTCAGCCTCAAAGCTAGGGGAAGCTTGCCCCAAATTTTTAAGGCCCGTATGAAATAGAGGAGGTTGTCCAGCCCAGAACTTATCGCCTAAAGGAGCTTGGAGGAACAACACTCCCATGATCTTGAAATTCAGAAAATCTGAGGATGTACTACCAATAATTTTTCTTCAATAAAACTTCTTCAATTCAATATTATTGTTTCTTGGTGCAAAAACTATGTGATTATAGGAAAGAAGCAATAAAAAATGGCCATGTTAACCTCGACAAGTCGAAAGCCTCGTTCATTTTAGAGGAGATGAGGGGAGAGGCCTTGATAATGGCTCTTATGTGCCCCTACAGTCCATTAGGAATAGGAGAAGAATCTCGTTCTAACATGAGCAAAATCGAAGGCCTTATTCATTTTAGACAAGATGAGAGGAGAGGCTACAATGGTCCTTAGTTGCCCCTATAAGTTGTTTAGGAATAGGAGGAGAAACTCATCCTACATGAAGCAAAAATCGAAGGCTCTCATGTTTATTTTAGACGAGATGATGGGAGAGGCCTCGTGACAATGGCCCCTTATGGCCTACAAAGCGCCGTGTAAGAAATAGGGAGGAAAATCTCATCCTAATGTGAAGCAAAGTCGAAGGCCTCATTAATTTTAGACGAGATGAGGAGAAAAGCCCCGACAAGATCTCCTTCAACCTCGACTGGAGATAAGATCTCTTCCGAACTTCAACTTCAACAGAAAATAGGATCTACTTCAACCTCGATTGTAAATAAGATCTTCCCTAAGCTTCAACTTCAACAGAAGATAGGATTTACTTCAACCTCGACTGGAGATAAGATCTTCCATGAGCTTCAACTTCAACCTCAATAGAAGATAAGATCTCCTTCAACCTCGGTTGGAGATAATACCTTCTTCAACCTCGGTTGGAGATAAGATCTCCATCAAGCTTCAACCTCGGTTGGAGATAAGATCTCCTTCAAGCTTCAACCTCAGTGAGTGCAGAGTCCAAAAAAGGACTTTGGCAATCATCTTTTCTGTACTCCCTTCCTTCGAATTTTAAACTCGAAAGTGGAGGGACTATTGTTGGGGATAAACCCCACTACCGTCGAAGTTCAGTCTGATGCTTAGCCTAATGCAACTGGTAATCATGGAAGAGCTTCGATCGAAAATTCTTCCTCCAGCAATCAAACCCTAATCAAATTTCTCCAGCAGCCAAACTTCTTTCGGACTTCTCCTTCAGTCAGATTTCTCCAGGAGCCAAACTTCTTTCGGACTTCTCCTTCAGTCGAATTCCTTCAGGAGCCAAACTCCTTCCATACATCTCCTCCAATCAAATTTCTCTAGGAGTCGAACTCCTTCCGAACTTCTTCTTCAGTCAGATTCCTACAGGAGCCGAGCTTCTTTTGAACTTCTCTATCAATCAAACTTCATCTAAATTTCTCCAGTGGATTACTTCTAGATTTTAAGTAGTATTCCTCTTGGATGATCCCCTCTAGCCGTATTTTCTTTAAGAGTCTGAACTCCTCTAGAATTAAAATATGTCAAACCTTTTCACCAACTAATGCCTGCTTCCTTCGGATGGTTATGACTGTCATTATCAATCTATTATGAGCGACACCTCTCTCCATAATAAATTTCATATGGCCCAGAGTGGCCCACTGTCGGATGGTTACAACAGGCTTCGTCTATAAAAAGAGACCCTCCAGATACGTTTTCTTTAAGCTCTCTTATCCTTCCCAAAAATTCTGCTGAATTCTTGCTTAAGTACTCCATTTCTGTTAGATAGAAGAGCTGACTTGATCATCGGAGGATCCTACCAGAGTCACCACCACCGACTCTGGATGGAACTTTATTTTGCAGATCATCAGTGGCGATCTCCTCTTCTCCAACTCCAGCTCGATCCGACGTCAACCAGATTCTGCACCAACAAATAATAAAATGGATTATTTTCTATCATAGTGTGTTTTTGAAAGTGTCTATGATACATTCTTTGAGTTAATGATAATGATAGTTCATATTTTTAAGAGTTAAAAATTTAAAACATAAATTTTTATTATTAACTCATAAAATGCTCTTGACCGTAGGATCATCATCAGGATGGTGATTGATCTAGAAGCTTGGTATATGATCGCTTCTTTAGAGTAGATGAGTCTTGAGTCTACAGTGTAGAGACATTGGAGCGAGAGTATAGATACTCGTTAGAGAATGAAGGCACTTAGCATGACCACCTCGAGCAATCATGAGGAAGTCTACCTTCTCATCGATGACTGGCTCGAAGCTGCAGTGTTGTATCTGATTCTTTGATCTAAGGTGCATCGACAGTTTACCTTAAGGGTGTTATAATTTGACTACACCATAACTCGATCTCCTAGCCATTCAAAATTTTGAGATGTATGTTGGCTATAGCATGTTCATTGTAAGAATTAGATTGGACCAATAGGGGATCTATCTACCTCGATAGATGAGGAGCAGCCGTATGATGATCATGAGAATCAAGTCTATAAGCCCATGGCCATGGCAGAGTGAAATAATAGAAGGAGTTTCTATTAGGTTTTTCACATTGGACTTAAATCAAATGATTAATTTATATGATGGATATTAGGGTTTGATGAGATCATCTTAACCCTAATCCGATTGGAGCTCAAGATAGAGGAACCTAATCACATAGGTAACTGCACCGAGAGGTTCACTTTCAGTTCTGATGGGTTGCCACCATATGCTGTTAGATTTTATTGGTGGATTTTGGAAGCAATTAGAATGATTTGGATGATCGATAATACTAGTTGTCTGAATATGAAAAGTTCTGATCCATCGAAAGATGTTTCGATGATGTCGATGATAGAAATCATGACATATCCCATTACCATATGGAACTAAACCTAACTGAATCACACAAACAAAGATTTGGATTTGAATGTCATCAATTGGACTAACCTAGTTTAATTAATTTGAATAAGATTCAATTAGATTCAAGAAAATCATGCTAGCACACGATTGAGCCTAATATTCTTCTTTAATAATCATTAAAGCTTGTCTCGACTGAGCCAAATGTGTTTGGGCTCACTCAAAAATCTTTACTTGGTCTGACTGGAGCACGTCTAGATCAAAAAAGGATTGTCATAATTTATGAGATAAATTTAAGACAACACCTACCATTTTCGATCACCTGCTAATTTCTGTTTTCGGACATTGATCAAATGTTGACCGTAGATACTTGGACATCTGCTCATATATCATGCACCTATAGGAGAGTACCTAGGGCCTTGTCCCCCTACTAAATGCAGATATAAAGAGGGTGCATTTCTAGGGAGGCGTGCACCCCATGAGGATAAAGGAGGAGTCCCATACAGATGGGACTCTAGGGTTGCTTCAGGGGATTAAACTCTATGGTGCCAAGAACTCTTGTTTGACCTAGTCTTGGTGCCACCTTAGGAGGATTTTGAGGGTCTCTCATCTAATTAGATCAGATGATGTCATTCCATCAATCAAATTTAGATCTGATTGCTCAAAGGGCCATGATTGATCGGGATGATGTGGCACTGCATGGCATAGCAGCATCTATATAAACCCTATCTATGCCTAGGTTTTAATGCTTCTACCTTTAGCCCACACCACAAAGCCTCTCTCCCTTGTTCTCCATGCCACCCTCTAGTCCTCTCTCTCCTCTCCACATCCAAGGGGTTTTGGGCATGAATAAGATGCGATCCAAGTAAGTAAAAGGTGCCAGGAAAGGAAGAAGGCGGCACTGCTACAAGAGATAACGATAGTTCTTCAAAAGAAGTTTTGAAGATCTTCAAGATCAGATCTATATTTAATTTTTAAAGAATTGATTGAGAAGGGAAAGATCTTTAGATCCTGTCCAAGTGGATATCGATAGAGGTTAGGCGCTTACATGGCTACATCCAGAACCTCAGGCAAACATCGGAATCATCACAGGATAATTAGATTATCTAAAATAAAGATATAATTAAATTAGATTTAATTTTTTTTATTTTTATTATTAGATCAATATGATCATATCTAAGGAGTCTCAGATCTAATTAGGATCTTAGAAAAAAAAAATTAAAATATCTCTCCTGATCCGATTAGATCTGTACGAATCTGATCCAGAAAATAGATTTTTCCCTTCACTTGAGAAGCTCAGAGTGAAGTTAGATCAAGATCTGCAAAATGATATAATTCTATAATCCTTGACTGATGCATATGGGCAGTTCATCATGAACTACCGTATACATAAACTTTAGAATACTCTGATCGAGCTTATGAATATGCTGGTTGCTGCTGAACTTTCTATGAATGGTTCTAAAAGCTCAGTACTTGCTATAAAATAGACTTCTTCTAAGAGAAAGTCTTTTGGAAAGAAGAAGTCTATGAAAAAGCAGAAGATGAAAGGTGGAAAGAAAAAGAAGACAGAGCTAAAAAAAAAGATCGCTGACAAAAAAAAGTATTTTCATTGTAATACTGATGGCCACTGAAAGTAGAACTGCCCTACATACCTAGCCACCCTAAAGAATAAGAAGGAGACAGGTCCTTTTGAAGGTATTCTCGTTATTGAATCTAACCTTATGGTTTTCTTCTACATCTAGTTGGGTGCTTGACTCTGGTTCTAGTGCTCATTTATGCACTTCCATATAGGATCTTGAGGATAGCAGGAGGTTGAGGGATGGTGAGATGATCCTACGCATCAAAAATGGAGCAAGGGTTACTGCTATGGCCATGGGAACCTACCCTCTTTGACTACCATCTGACTTAGATTTAGTACTCAAGGATTGTTATTATGTGCCTGCTGCAAGTAGAAATTTGATTTCTATTTCATGTTTAGCACAAGAAGGCTATATAATTAGTTTTCTTAAGGATCATTGTAATATTCTTTATGAAAGAAATAAAATTGCAAGTGGTTTTCTTATTAACGGTCTCTACCAGTTACATATTCATGTATCTATTTTTAATATCGAGTAAAATATGAATGCCACAGGATCAAAATGACCCAGGGATAGTCCAAATGATAGGTATCTATGGCACCTAAGGCTAGGTCATATAGCAGAAGATAGGGTTAACAAATTAGAAAAAATCAAGCTATTGAGTCCGTTGACTTTCGAGTCATATCCAATTTGTGAATCATGTCTTCATGGCAAAATGACTAAGCTCCCTTTTGTAGGACATGGGAAAAAAGCCATGGATCTACTTGCCCTAGTATATACTAATGTGTGCGGCTCATTTGATGTGCCAGCTAGAGGTAACTTTGTCTACTTCATAACCTTTACCGATGATTTATCTTGGTATGGGTATGTGTATCTTATGAGACACAAGTCTTAAGCCTTTGAAAAGTTTAAGAAATTCAGACATAAAGTGAAAAAGCAAATTGAAAAACTCATTAATGTTCTTCAATTAGATCGAGGTGAATATCTTAGTCGAAAATTTCTGAATTATCTCAAGCAATATGGCATAGTCTCTCAATGGACTCCATCTAGAATATCTCAACTCAAAGGGATTTTAGAATGGAGGAATCGGATCCTATTAGATATGATTCGATCCAAGATGAGCTTCACAGACCTTCCTGATTTTCTTTAGGAGCATAGTCTGTTAACTGCTATATATTTACTAAATAGGGTTTCCTTTAAAATCGTTCCTACCATACCGTATGAGATATGGCATGGTAAGAAACCAAGTCTGAATCATCTTAGAATTTAGGATTGTCCGGCTCATGTCAAAAGACAACAAGCAGACAAGTTAGACTATAGATCCTTTAGAGCTCGATTCATAGGATATCCTAAAGTGACGTTAGGATATTATTTCTACATTCCAGAAGATCATAATGTGATTGTGAGTCGGCATGCCATCTTTCTTGAAAAATAGTTTATTTAAGATGGTGGTATTAGAAAGTAGATCAAGCTCGAGGAGAAAGTCTTCCAAGAGCAATGAGCTAAGGACCCTATGGAACCAAATTAAGTTGAGCTAATACAATCACAACCTCCTCCACCTCGTAAATCGAAAAGGATTCTCCATCCCCCTGAGATGTACTTAGGTACTATTTCAGAGGAAGTAAAGAAAATATTCCTCATAAATAATGGGATTCATGGTGATGATCCCAAAATCTATGATGAGGTGATATCGGATATCGACTCTAAAAAATAGTTAGAGGCAATGAAGTCAGAAATTGATTTGATACACTCAAACCAAGTCTAGACCTTGGTAGATCCACCTAAAGGTATAGTTCCTATTGAATATAAATGGATCTACAAGAGAAAGATTGGTGCAGATGAAAATGTGGAAACATTCAAAACTAGATTAGTGGCAAAAGGGTATAGTCAGTGCGAAGGCATTGACTATCAGGATTCCTTTTCGCTAGTAGCCATGCTAAAATCCATTCACACATTGCTTGCTATTGCAACCTATTTCGATTATGAAATATGGCAAATGGATGTGAAAATAGCATTCTTAAATGGATACCTTGAGGAAGATATCTATATGGAACAGCGGCTAGATTTCACATCCAGTGATGCTGATCACAAAGTATGCAAGCTGCAAAGGTCTATATATGAACTTAAGAAAGTATCTCGAAGCTGGAATACTCGTTTTAATGATGTGATCAAATTATTTAGTTTCATCAAGAATGAGGAGGAACCATATATTTTTAAAAAGATCAGTGGGAGCGCTATTATCTTCCTCGTGCTGTACGTGGATGATATCCTTCTTATTGAAAATGATATTCCCATATTGACCATAGTTAAAATATGGTTATCTAAATAATTCTCTATGAAAGACCTAGGAGAAGCATCCTTCATTCTAGAAATTAAGGTCTATAGAGATAGATCGAATAAGATGCTAGGTCTTTCATATAAGATGTACATAGAAGAAAAGCTAAAGAGGTTTAGCATGAAAAACTCCAAAAGGAGATTGGTACTCTTCAGACATGGCATTCATCTCTCCAAGAAAATATGTCCCAACACACCTGAGGAGATTGAACGCATGAGCAAGATCCCTTATACATGGGATTGTGATCAGATCTGAAATCAGAAAAATTAAAATTAAATAATTTGATCTAAGAAATGAAGAATGCATGACTAGTTCTAGGAATAGAATATTCTATGAATAGTTATTGCATGTCTTTGATTTAATCTGATTAAATATTATTTTTAGATCTTTTATTTATATTTTTGATATTATATTTATAATAAATCTATAAACAAATAAAAATTATTTTAATTTGTTTCATATGAGATATGATAGATGCATATAGACTAATTGTAGAATAGTTCTACAAATTATCTAGATAGAAATTTATTTTGATTAGATCAATTTAAATCTAATTTTTCAGATTATTATGTGATAATTTATCTTGAAAAATGCATGATTGATACATGAGATGTATGCAAAATATGTTGATTAGATTAAATTTATATGAGATATATGATTAGATCTATAACTGTTTTTAGATTACATTTCTATTAAGGCGTGCCCTTGGCCTCCGGTCATAAGAATGAAGAAGGTTTAAAGGCCCTCTCTTCTCATTCGATGGGGTGTTCTTATGAGTGTAGGGGTGTGCGGTTCGTCCTTAATCAAAAAAAAATTATTCTGCAAAATAGATCCTAAACTTAGGATTTATTTCATATTTTGTTTATGAACCCTAAACTTAATTAAGAATTAAGTTATGGAATTATAATTAGGTCTTAAATTGAGAATTTTAGATCTAAGAATATTCATAAATGGGTTCGAGCTTGGTAGGCTAATTAGGTCTAGCGGTTGATCAAATCGAATCAAGAGTTGTTGTGGGATCAAGATGCTTAAATTGACCAGCCCTAATAGGATTAAGTTAGGTCAAGATCTAGTCACATAAGCAAGACCTAATTAGGCTAGAGGTTAGAGTCTAGATGTAAGGCTAACCTAATTGTTTGCTCAACAATTTGGTGTCTAAGTAAGTTTGGCAATACGACCGATTTTTTAATGGAAAGCTACTCGACTCGAATCGTTCTGTGCAGTTAAGGCATTATCCTTCCACGGTCTCACTTACCTGGGCCATATTTGTCGCCAGTTCTGATCTGAGGTGGTCAATAATCCGAGCTGACCCATGCACTAGGTAGTCATAATGTTATGACTAAGCAAGTCTAGTTATGAGACCTGAATCAATTTCCTAAGAAAGATTAAGTCCGAGTCTTCCACCATTGTAGAGTGGGGCCCTTCGAGTTGATTTTCTCGGCTGGTCACAGTGGCTCAATTGCACCGAAGATGCAACCATGTCTATTAGGCATTGGATGCTATGGGCTGGAGGATGAGTTGGGCTCAATATTCCGATACGGTGAGAGACCCAATTAGGAATCCAATCTTGCAAATGTGGAGTTGACTTAACTAAGGAGTGGATCAATATTGGGCATGTGAGATTCATGAATTAGAGACAAGTTGCGTGCACATGATTAGAGAATCATTGGAAAGAGTTGTTCACTCATTGGCTAACCATCACCAATAACTGTTAGGTGAGTGATGAGTTAGTTGTGGGAACATCCACTAGAAATCAGTAATCATGAAGATTTTGCATCTCTACAGAGGAGTATAGGGATCCAGAAAAGTGAAGCTAATTGTTTTAAAAATAAAATCCTAAAAAATTGGTCAAGTCAAATTAATTATCATAACTAGAACTTTAACTCTCTAAGGAAAATGTCTCGTCCAACCCACTGGCACTATCCTAGACACACATAGATGACTGACCAATTATAAAGGATTGGCTCAAAAACTAAAAATTGTTTTGGGTTTCAAAAGTTAACCATATTTGGATCAGGATCCCTCCCACCTTACAGCTCGTCTCATCCAGCTGAAATAGAGCAGTCTCTGAAAAATGGATTGAGAAGAAAAAGGCAGATACTACATGTTTGGCTCGATGTTGATGAGCTTCAGCCAACATGAAGATTATCGACTGCCCTCAAATTTGGCTCACCTGCAGAAGATATTTTGGTGAACAGAGTCCGTACAGCCAAATATCAAGTCACGAAATGACTTTTAAGGCTAAATGCGTGATGGCAGTCAGATCCAAGATCACTGTCTGAAGATGACAAAGGACATGAAGAGCTTGGAAGGCTCGGTGTGTGAAGTTGGACTTGGATTTGCAGACGATATTCTATCTGCAAATCCTTGACTGATGCATATGGGCAGATTCATCATGAATTACCGTATCATGCATAAACTTCAAAATACTCCTGTCCGAGCTTATGAATATGCTGGTTGCGCTGACTTTCTATGAAAGGTTCTAAAGGCTAGTTTTGCATATGGAATGACTTCTTCAAAAGAAAGTCTTATGGAAAGAAAAAGAAGTCTATGAAAAAGCAAAAGTAGAGAGATTCAAATGATGAAGAAGCCGAGAACTGAAAAAGAGGTCAGATGGCAAAAAGAAAAGTGTTTCCATTGCCAACAGCGACGGGCCATTGGAAATAGCGGAAAACTGCCCTACTTACTATAAAATCGAGCAGTATCTAAGCCTTGATTGACGATCAAGGTTGAAAGTTGATGTCGAACACTATCAGCTCAATAGTCTACTTCGCTATGCTTCAAAAGGCACCTATTCGATGAAGAACTACCTTGATCGATTGATCAGTGAGGAGTTGTTAGATATATGTGCCCTAGAAGCCAGAATTGGCTGACACTTGTAATACACTTCTAGGGGCAAAATTATAATTTTGACTATAATTAATGAAATGGGTTATTTTCTATCACACCTATGTATTTAGTGTCTGTGATACATCCTTTGAGTTAATGGTAATGATAATTCATATTTTCAAGAGTTGAAAATTTAAGACATAAATAATCATTATTAACTCATAAACAGCTCCCGACCATAGGATCATCACGAGGATGGTGATTGATCCGAAAGGTTGGTGTACGATCGCTTCTCTTTAGTAGATGAGTCTTGAGTCTACGGTGTGGAGACACTGGAGCGAGAGTACAGGTACTCGTTAGAGAACGAGGGCACTGAGCGTGACCACCTCGAGTAGTCATTAGGGAGTCTACCTTCTCGTCAATGACTGACTCGATGCTGCAGTAGTGTGTCTGGTTCTTTGACCTGAGATGCATCGGTAGTTCACCTTGAGGGTGTTATAGTTTGACTACACCATTACTCGGTCTCCTAGCCATATGGAACCCTGAGGTGTATGTTGGCTATAGCATGTTCATTGTAGGAACTGGATTGCATCAAGATGGGATCTATCTACCTCGGTGGTAGAGGAGTAGCCCTATGATGATCATGAGAATCAAGTCCAGAAATCCATGGCCATGGTAGAGTGAAATAATAGAAAGAGTTTCTATTTAGATTTTCACATTGGACTCGAATCGAATGATTACATCATATGACAGAGACTAGGGTTTGACGAGTTCACCTTAACCCTAATCTGATCGGGGCTCAAGATAGAAGAACTGAATCACACAGGTAGCTGCACCAAGAGGTTCGCATTCAGCTCTGATGGGTTGCCACCATATACTGCTAGGTTTCACTGGTGGATTTTGGGAGCAATTAGAATGATTTAGATGATCGATCATTCTAGCTGTTCGAATCAGAAGAGTTCTGATCCATCGAAAGGAGTTTCGATGATGTCTATGATAGAGATCATGACATATCCCATTACCATATAGAACTGAACCTAACTGGGTCACACAAACAAAGGTTTGAATCTGGTGATCATCAATTGAACTGATCTAGTTCAATTGATCTGAATGAGATTCAATTAGGTTCAAGGAAATCGTGCTAGCACTCGATTGAACCTAACGTTCTTCTTTTACTATCACAAATAAGTTATCCTGACTGAGCCAAAGGAGTTTGTGCTCGATCAGAGGCCTTCATATGGTCTGACTGGAGGTTGTCCAAGTCAGAATAGGTTGTCTTATTTGTAAGACATTACCTGCCATTTTTGGTCACCTGCCATTTCTTGTTCTTTGACTTTGGTCAAAAGTCTACCTTTGACTGGTCAAACGTTGACCATTGACCCTTTGACTTTTGACCACATGTCATGCATCTATTGGAGAGCTGGTGGGGGCCTGTCCCCCTGCCAGAACCTGGCAAGGAGAAGGGCGCACGCCAAGGGTGGCATGAGCCCAAGTAGGAGGCGCCTAGGAGTCCTTGTTGGACAAGGACTCCACCTCCCTTTTGGATTCCAATCAGAGTTCTACTAAGAATCTAGTTTGACTGGTCTTAGGCACCCTCTAAGGAGGAATCCAGGGGTCTCTATTCCAACCAATCAGATTTAGATCTGATTTCACAAAGGGTTGTGATTGGTTGAGAGGAAGAGGAGTTGGATCACAAGAGGTCTATAAATAAGACCCTGCGCCCAACCCTAATTCCAATGCTATTAGATATGCCCCAAGGCTGCCTCTCCCCTCCTTCTCCATGCCATAGTCTCTTCTCCTCTTGCTCTCCACGTCCAAAAGGTGTTTTGGACTTAGTTTGGTGCGATTCAGATCAAGGAAAGGCGATCAAAAGCAAGAAGGCTGCGCTGCTGCAAAAGGACGACTGCAGATCTTCAAAAGAGTTTTGAAGATCCTCCAGATCAGATCCAGATCTAATTTTTGGAGGTGTGATAGAGAAGAAGAGGTTCTCCAGATCCAACCCGAGTGGATACCGGTAGAGGCCAGGCGCTTGCGTGGCTTAGATCCAGAACCTTCCGCTGTAATCAAGATCATCTACAGGATAACAGGATTACCCAAATCAGGTAAATTGAATTTGATTTAATTTATCTTATTTTATTTTATTTATTAAAATAATAAGAATCAGATCTGAAATATATCAAGATCTGATTGAGATTAAGAGAAAATTTTTGAAATATATCTCTTGATCTAATCAGATCTGGACGAACCTGGACCGGGAAATCAGGATTTCCCTTCAACTGGTATCAGAGCCATGGTTCTAAAATTGTTTAGATCTGATTTTAATTTTATTTTAATTAGAAAATAAAGTGATTTCAGATGTCACATGAGATGTGATCAGATCTGAAATCAGAAAAATTAAAATTAAATAATTTGGATCTAAGAACATGAAGATATGCATGACTAGTTCTAGAATAGAATAGTTCTATAGAATAGTTTTGCATGTCTTTGATTTAATCTGATTAAATCATATTTTAGATCTTCTTATTTACTATTTTCTGATATTATAAGTGTTATAATAACATCTGATAAACAGCAAATAAAAATTATTTAATTTTAAATATCATATGAGATATGATAGATGCATGACTAGACTAATTGTAGAATAGTTCTACATAATTATCTAGATTAGAATTTATTTTGATTAGATCAATTTAAATCTAATTTTTCAGATTATTATGTGATAATTTGGATCTGAAAACATGCATGATTTGATACATGAGATGTATGCAAAATATGCCTTGATTAGATCTAAATTTGTATATGAGATATATGATATAGATCTATAACTGTTTTGTAGATTTACATGTTCCTGATTAAGGCGTTCCTCTTGGCCGTCCGGTCATAAGAACGAAGAAGGGTTTAAAGGCCCTCTCTTCCCATTCGATGGGGTGTTCTTATGACGTGTAGGGGTGCTGCGTGTTCGTCCTTAATCAGAAACCCAAAACTTACTTTCTGCAAAACCCTAGATCCTGAAACCCTAGGATTTATTGTGCATATTTTGTTTATGAACCCAACTTAATTAAGAATTAAGTTTATGGAATATCAATTAGGTCTAAAATTGAGAATTTCAGATCTAAGACATATTCATAATACTGGGTTCGGGCTTGGGTAGCTCAATTAGGTCTAAGCGGTTGATCAAACCGAATCAAGAGTTGGTTAGATGGGATCAACAATGCTTAAATTGACCAGCCTAATAGGATTAAGTCTGGGTCAAGATCGAGTCACGATCAAGCAAGACCTAATTAGGCTCAGAGGTTAGAGTCTGGATTATAGGCTAACCTAATTGGTTCTGACTCAACAATTTGGTGTCTAAGGTAAGTTTGGCACAGACGACCGACTGGTTTTTAATTGGAAGCTACTCGACCTGAATGCGTTCTTGTGCGAGTTAACGGCATATTCCTTCCACCGGTCTCACTTACCTGGCCATATCTATTGACACAGTTCTGATCTGAGGTGGTCAATAATCCGAGCTGACCCATGCCACTAGGTTAGTCATAATTGTTATGACTAAGCCAAGTCTAGTTTAATGAGACCTGAATCAATTCTCCCTAAGAAAAGATTAAGTCCGAGGTCTTCCACCATTGTAGACGTGCGGGCCCTTCCCGAGGTTGATTGTTCTCGGCTGGATACAGTGGCTCAGTTGCACCGGGAAGATGCAACCATGTCTATTAGGCATTGGATGCTATGGGCTGGAGGATGAGTTGGGCTCAATATTCCGAATACGGTGAGAGACCCAATTAGGAACCCAGTCTATGCAAATGGTGGGTCTGACTTAACTAAGGAGTGGATCAATATTCTGGATACGGTGAGATTCATGAATTAGAGATCAAGTTTGGGTGCACCATGATTAGAGAATCATTGAACAAGAGTTGTTCACTCATTGGCTAACCCATCACCAATAACTGTTAGGTGAGGTGATGAGTCAGTTGGTGAGACCGCACCACCCACTAGAAATCATCAATCGTGGAGATTTTCGCATCTCTACAGAGGGAGTGTAGGGATCCGAGAAAATAGTGGGAGCTAATTTGTTTAAAAATAAAATCCCTAAACAAATTGGTCAAGTCAAAATTACAGTATCTAACTAGAATCTTTGACTCTCTACAGGAAAATGTCTGCGTCCAACCCACTGGCACGTATCCTAGACACACATAGACTGACTGGACCCAATTATAAAGATTGGCTCAGGAAACTACAAAATTGTTTTGGGTTCAGAGAAGTTAACACATGTTTTGGACCAGGACCCTCCCACCTTACCAGCTCGTCCATCCACTGAACAGAGAGCGTCTCTGGAAAAATGGATTGACGAAGACAATAAGGCCAGATACTACATGTTGGGCTCGATGTCTGATGAGCTCCAGCGCCAACATGAAGATATCGGGACTGCTCGCCAAATGTTGGCTCACCTGCAGGAGATGTTTGGTGAACAGAGTCGCGCAGCCAAATATCAAGTCACGAAATGACTTTTTAAGGCTAAGATGCGTGATGGGCAGTCAGTCCAAGATCACTGTCTGACAATGATCAAGGACATGGAAGAGCTTGAGAAGCTCGGTGTGAAGTTGGACTTGGATTTGCAGAACGATATTATTCTGCAATCCTTGACTGATGCATATGGGCAATTCATCATGAATTACCACATGCATAAACTTCAAAATTCCTTGGCCGAGTTGATGAATATGCTGGTTACCGCTGAGCTTTCTATGAAAGGTTCTAAAGGCTCAGTTCTTGCTATGGAATGGACTTCTTCCAAAAGAAAGTCTTATGGAAAGAAAAAGAAGTCTGTGAAAAAGCAAAAGGTAGAAGGATCAAAGAAGAAGAAGGCAGAACTGAAGAAGAAGGTCGATGGCAAAGGAAAGTGTTTCCATTGCAACAGCGACGGCCATTGGAAGCGGAACTGCCCTACTTACCTGGCCACCCTGAAGAACAAGAAGGAAGGTCCTTCTGGAGGTATGCTCGTTATTGAGTCTAACCTTACGGTTTCTTCTGCATCCAGTTGGGTGCTTGACTCTGGTTCTAGTGCTCATCTGTGCACTTCTATACAGGGTCTTGAGGATAGCAGGAGGCTGAGGGATGGAGACATGATCCTACGCATCGGTAATGGAGCAAGAGTTGCTGCAGTAGCCGTGGGAACATACCCTCTGCGATTACCATCTGGTTTAGACTTAGTTTTAAAAGACTGTTATTATGTGCCTGCAGCTAGCAGGAATTTGATTTCTGTTTCATGCTTAGCACAAGAAGGTTATGTGATCACCTTCTTTAAGGACCATTGTAACATTCTTTATGAAAGAAATAAAATTGCAAATGGTTTCCTTGTTAATGGTCTTTATCAGTTGCATATTGATGTACCTGTTTTAACTATCGAGCAAAACGTGAATGCCAAACGACCTAGGGATAGTCCAAACGACAGATATCTATGGCACCTGAGATTAGGTCATATAGCAGAAGATAGGATTAACAAATTGGAGAAAAATGGGCTATTGAGTCCATTGACTTTTGAGTCATATCCAACTTGTGAATCTTGTCTTCAAGGCAAAATGACTAAACTCCCTTTTGTTGGACATGGGGAGAGGGCCACAGATCTCCTTGCCCTAGTACATACTGATGTGTGCGGCCCATTCGATGTGCCGGCTAGAGGCAATTTTGTCTACTTCATTACCTTTACCGATGATCTATCTAGGTATGGGTATGTGTATCTTATGAGACACAAGTCTGAAGCCTTTGAAAAGTTCAAAGAATTCAGACATGAAGTAGAAAAACAAACTAGAAAACCCATTAAGGTTCTTCGATCAGATCGAGGAGGTGAATACCTTAGCCGGGAATTCCTAGACTATCTTAAGGAAAATGGCATAGTCTCTCAATGGACTCCACCAGGAACACCTCAACTCAACGGGGTTTCAGAACGGAGAAATCGGACTCTATTGGATATGGTTCGATCCATGATGAGCTTCACAGACCTCCCTGATTTCCTTTGGGGACATTCATTATTAACTTCAATCTATTTACTGAATAGGGTTCCCTCTAAAACCATTCCTACCACACCGTATGAGATATGGCACGGTAAGAAACCAAGTCTGAGTCATCTCAGAATTTGGGGTTGTCCGGCTTATGTCAAAAGACAACAAGCGGATAAGTTAGAGTTTAGGTCCTTTAGAGCTCGATTCATAGGATATCCTAAAGAGTCATTAGGATACTATTTCTACATTCCAGAAGACCACAATGTGATTGTGAGTCGACATGCCATATTTCTTGAAAAATAGTTTATTCAAGATAGTGGCATTGGAAAGCAGATTAAGCTTGATGAGAAAGTCTCACAAGCAGAACGAGCTAAGGACCAAGTGGAACCAAATCAGGTTGAGCCAATAAGAACACTACCTCCTCCACCTCGTAGATCGGAAAGAGTTTTCCGTCCCCCTGAAAGATACTTAGGTATTATTTCAGAGGATGTAGAGGAAATGTTCCTCATAGGTAATGGTGCTCATGGTGATGATCCCAAAACCTACAACGAGGCGATATCAGATATCGACTCCGAGAAATGGCTTGAGGCAATGAAGTCAGAAATTGACTCGATGCACTCAAACCAAGTCTGGACCTTGGTAGATCCACCAGAAGGTATAGTACCTATTGGGTGTAAATGGATCTTCAAGAGAAAGATTGGTGCAGATGGGAATGTGGAGACATTCAAGGCTAGATTGGTGGCAAAAGGTTATAGTCAACGTGAAGGCATTGACTATCAGGATACCTTTTCCCCGGTAGCTATGCTAAAATCCATCCGCACATTGCTTGCTGTTGCAGCCTATTTCGATTATGAAATATGGCAAATGGACGTGAAAACGGCATTCCTAAATGGATATCTTGAGGAAGATATCTATATGGAACAAGCCGCTAGGTTTCACATCCAGTGATACTGATCACAAGGTTTGCAAGCTGCAAAGGTCCATATATGGACTTAAGCAAGCATCTCGGAGCTGGAACACTCGTTTCAATGATGTGATCAAAAAGTTTGGTTTCATCAAAAATGAAGAGGAACCATGTGTTTTCAAAAGGGTCAGTGGGAGCGCTGTTGTCTTCCTCGTATTGTACGTGGATGACATCCTCCTTATTGGGAATGATATTCCCATGTTGACATCAGTCAAGATGTGGTTGTCCAAGGAATTCTCCATGAAAGACCTAGGTGAAGCATCCTTTATTCTAGGAATTAAGGTCTATAGGGATAGACCGAATAGGATGCTAGGACTTTCACAGAAAATGTACATAGAGGAAGTACTAAAGAGGTTTAGTATGGAAAACTCTAAGAGGGGATTAATACCCTTCAGACATGGTATTCATCTTTCCAAGAAGATGTGCCCCAGCACACCTGAGGAAATAGAACGCATGAGCAAGATCCCTTATGCTTCTGCAATAGGGAGCCTCATGTATGCCATGCTATGTACACGACCTGATATAGCCCATGCTGTGAGTGTCACAAGCAGATATCAGTCAAATCCAGATGAAGAACACTGGACTTCTGTGAAATGTATCCTTAAGTACTTGAGAAGAACTAAGGATATGATGTTGGTCTTTGGTAATGGAGAACTCCTGATCCAGGGATACACAGACTCGGACTTCATGTCCGATAAAGATGATCGAAAGTCGACATCTGGCAGACTATTTGATGCTGGAAGAGTTCCAAGCAAACGGTGATACCATCTCATCCGCGATTACCTTGAGAAAGGTTACGTTGAGGTCAAGAGAGTCAACTCCACAGATAATGTGGCAGACCCACTTACAAAGCCGTTGGGCCAGCAGAAGATCGAAGCCCACCTTGAGAAGATGGGACTTAGACTTGTAGCCAATTGGCTTTAGGACAAGTGGGAGATTGTTAGATATATGTGCCCTAGAAGCCAGAATTGGCTGACACTTGTAATACACTTCTAGGGGCAAAATTATAATTTTGACTATAATTAATGAAATGGGTTATTTTCTATCACACCTGTGTATTTAGTGTCTGTGATACATCCTTTGAGTTAATGGTAATGATAATTCATATTTTCAAGAGTTGAAAATTTAAGACATGAATAATCATTATTAACTCATAAACAGCTCCCGACCATAGGATCATCACGAGGATGGTGATTGATCCGGAAGGTTGGTGTACGATCGCTTCTCTTTAGTAGATGAGTCTTGAGTCTACGGTGTGGAGACACCGGAGCGAGAGTACAGGTACTCGTTAGAGAACGAGGGCACTGAGCATGACCACCTCGAGTAGTCATTAGGGAGTCTACCTTCTCGTCAATGACTGACTCGATGCTGCAGTAGTGTGTCTGGTTCTTTGACCTGAGATGCATCGGCAGTTCACCTTGAGGGTGTTATAGTTTGACTACACCATTACTCGGTCTCCTAGCCATATGGAACCCTGAGGTGTATGTTGGCTATAGCATGTTCATTGTAGGAACTGGATTGCATCAAGATGGGATCTATCTACCTCGGTGGTAGAGGAGTAGCCCTATGATGATCATGAGAATCAAGTCCAGAAATCCATGGCCATGGTAGAGTGAAATAATAGAAAGAGTTTCTATTTAGATTTTCACATTGGACTCAAATCGAATGATTACATCATATGATAGAGACTAGGGTTTGACGAGTTCACCTTAACCCTAATCTGATCGAGGCTCAAGATAGAAGAACTGAATCACACAGGTAGCTGCACCAAGAGGTTCGCATTCAGCTCTGATGGGTTGCCACCATATACTGCTAGGTGTCACTGGTGGATTTTGGGAGCAATTAGAATGATTTAGATGATCGATCATTCTAGCTGTTCGAATCAGAAGAGTTCTGATCCATCGAAAGGAGTTTCGATGATGTCTATGATAGAGATCATGACATATCCCATTACCATATAGAACTGAACCTAACTGGGTCACACAAACAAGGGTTTGAATCTGGTGATCATCAATTGAACTGATCTAGTTCAATTGATCTGAATGAGATTCAATTAGGTTCAAGAAAATCGTGCTAGCACTCGATTGAACCTAACGTTCTTCTTTTACTATCACAAATAAGTTGTCCTGACTGAGCCAAAGGAGTTTGTGCTCGATCAGAGGCCTTCATATGGTCTGACTGGAGGTTGTCCAAGTCAGAATAGATTGTCTTATTTGTAAGACATTACCTGCCATTTTTGGTCACCTGCCATTTCTTATTCTTTGACTTTGGTCAAAAGTCTACCTTTGACTGGTCAAATATTGACCATTGACCCTTTGACTTTTGACCACATGTCATGCACCTATTGGAGAGCTGGTGGGGGCCTTGTCCCCCTGCCAGAACCTGGCAAGGAGAAGGGCGCACGCCAAGGGTGGCGTGAGCCCAAGTAGGAGGCGCCTGCAAAGGAGTCCTTGTTGGACAAGGACTCCACCTCCCAAGAATTTTGGATTCCAATCAGAGTTCTACTAAGAATCCAGTTTGACTGGTCTTAGGCGCCCTCTAAGGAGGAATCCAGGGGTCTCTATTCCAACCAATCAGATTTAGATCTGATTTCACAAAGGGTTGTGATTGGTTGAGAGGAAGAGGAGTTGGATCACAAGAGGTCTATAAATAAGACCCTGCGCCCAACCCTAATTCCAATGCTATTAGATACGCCCCAAGGCTGCCTCTCCCCTCCTTCTCCACGCCATAGTCTCTTCTCCTCTCTTGCTCTCCACATGCCCAAAAGGTGTTTTGGACTTAGTTTGGTGCGATTCAGATCAAGGAAAGGCGATCAAAAAGCAAGAAGGCTGCGCTGCTGCAAAAGGACGACTGCAGATCTTCAAAAGAGTTTTGAAGATCCTCCAGATCAGATCCAGATCTGATTTTTGGAGGTGTGATAGAGAAGAAGAGGTTCTCCAGATCCAACCCGAGTGGATACCGGTAGAGGCCAGGCGCTTGCGTGGCTTAGATCCAAAACCTTCCGCTGCAATCAGGATCATCAACAGGGTAATAGGATTACCCAAATCAGGTAAATTGAATTTGATTTAATTTATCTTGTTTTATTTTATTTATTAAAATAATAAGAATCAGATCTGAAACATGTCAAGATCTGATTGAGATCAAGAGAAAATTTTTGAAATATATCTCTTGATCTAATCAGATCTGGACGAACCTGGACCGGAAAATCAGGATTTCCCTTCAGGAGTGTTATGGTATACCATTGAAAGTACGGCCAAAGTCTCCTGGCTAGAATCAAAAGTACGTAAGTTAATTTTTTCAATTTAGTGTATCTGATCTTCGCATCTCTCAAGACTCAGCCCATATAGTAGATCGATCGTTGCACTTTTGCCTCTTTCTTGACTAGGACTACTGCCAGGGCTGCAGGAGAAACCGCCAGGTGTAGGAATAATTCTTCTTCAGGATCGAGCTTTGCCAATTATGGGGACAAATTGAGGTAGTTCTTGAGTTCTTCGAATGTCTATTGGCACTCTATCATCTAGCAGAAGTTCTTTGGTTGCTTGAGGATCTGAAAGAAGGGCATACACCATTTAGACGACTTTGAGACAAAGTGGTTTAAGGATGCCATCTTTTCGATTAGGCGCTAGACTTTTTTTATCGATTTTAGGGTGGTCATCTCTTGAATGGCCTGGATCTTCTTCGGATTAGCTTCGATCTCCCATCTTGAGATCATGAACCCCAAGAATTTTTCTGAGGTCACTTCGAAGGCGTATTTAGTTGGGTTCAACTTCATCTTATATCTTCAAAGGGCATTGAAGGTTTCTTCCAGATCAGTAATGTGATTGGATGAGGTCTGGCTCTTGACAAGCATATCGTCCATATAGACTTTCATATTGCGATCGATCTATTCCTTGATGATCTTATTGATCAAGCATTGATAGGTTGCATCTACATTTTTAAGCCCAAAGGACATAATCCTATAACAATAAAGATCATGGTCTGTAATAAAAATAGTTTTCTCCTCACCCTCTAGTACCATCTAGATTTGATTATAGCCGAAGAAGGCATCCATGAAGGTGAGGAGCTCATGGCCCAAGGTTGCATCCACCAACTGATCAATTCTAGGTAGAGAGTAGCTATCCTTTGGATTGGTCTTATTCAGCTTCTTGAAGTTGATACACATTCTCTACTTATCGTTGGCCTTCCTAACTAGGCCCATATTAGAGATCCATCTTGGGTAGTGGACTTTTCAGATGAATCCAATTTTGAGGAGCTTATCCACTTCCTCTGCTATTGCCTTCTGTCTTTCTGATGCATGGCCTTAAATTTTCTCTTTCACTGGCCTGTACTTAGAATCGACGGCCAACCAATGTTCCATGACTTCAGCATCAATTCCTAACATGTCTACTGGGATCCAAGTGAAGATGTCAGCATTCTTCCGTAAGAAGGCAATGAGCTGCTCTCGGACTTCATCTCCTAAGTTGGAGCCGATCTGCACTATATGCTCCGTGCTTCCATCATTCAGAGGGATGGTCACAAGATCTTCCATGGGCTCACCTCGCTCCTTAGTAAGATTATTGTGGACATCCAGCCCATCAATCGAGCAAGGGTTGGGTTGGCTTTCTTTTTGTGAGGCGATGGAGTAGCAGTGCCTGGTCAAAGCTTGATCTCCTCTGATCTCTCCGATTCCATAGCTTGTCGAAAACTTCACTTTCAAGTAGTAGGTCGACACCACAGTCTGGAGTGCGTTTAGACTTGATCGATCGAGAATTGCATTATAGGCTGATGGAGCCTTCACTACCAGAAAGTCAACTTGTGCTTTGGCTCGCTTTGGGTATTATCCTACAGCCATAGTTAGTGTTATTATTCCTTCAACTGGCACAGCATTACCAGTGAAGCCCACTAATGGAAAGTTCATAGGTCCTAAGTGGTTATTGGGTATAGACATTTTAGTAAAAGCATCATAAAATAAGATATCGATAAAGCTTTCATTATCTACTAAAATATGGCATACATCATAATCAGCAATGTTTGAAGAGATTACAACTGCATCGTTGTATGGGAACTGAACTTCTTGCACATCTTCATCACTGAAAGCTATGGGCTTCTTAGTTCTCTGCCTCTTCATAGGCTCCACTGATCCACTGGCCTTCCCTCATCGAAGTCCCCCAAAAATGGTGTTGATGATGCCAAGCGGGTATCGATCTCCTTATTGCTCGTCCCTCCTTGGTGGTTCTAGAGGTGGGGGGTCTCTCGGTCGATCCTCCCATCCCCCAGGCCGATGTCACAGAAATCGATCGAGCCTATCCCGTCTAATGAGCTCCTCAATCTCATCTTGAAACTGAATGCATTCTTCAGTATCGTGACTGTGGTCACGATGGTAGAGACAGTATTTGTTGGGATTGCACTTATCAGGATGAATGTGCATCCTCTCCAGCCTTGATAGCTGCTCCTTGATCTCCATCAAAACCTGAGTTTTCAGAGCATTGAGAGGGGTGTAGTTGTGGAACCTTCTAAGGGGGAAGCCCTATCGTGCCCTTATGTCAAGACTTCTTTAACGACGAGCTCGAGGGGAGTTTGGGCTCGCTTGCTCTTAGGAGGAGTCTGCGAGCACGGTCAAACTTCATTCGACTTTTCTTCAACTGTGGGCCTGCTAGATTCATCCGCCTGCTGCTCTCTCATGGCTTTCTCATCCTTCAACTTGAAGGCCTTCTTAGCTCGAGCATAACCTTAAGCTCGAGCTAGTAAATCAGCAAAATTTTTGAGGTACTTCTTCTCCAAGGATAATAGCAGATCATTCTTTTGAAGACTGCTCTTAAGTCCGACCATGGCAACCGACTGATCCAAATTTTAGACCTCTAGTTCAGTGGCGTTGAAGCGATTGACATAGGCTTGGATGGTCTTCCCTTCCTGTTACTTGATACTAATGAAGAAGTCTGAGCCTCATCTTGAATGTTGATTGTTGATAAAATGAGCCACAAACTGATGGCTAATTTGATCGAAGAAGAAGATCATATCCAGCTTCAGCATCGAGTTTCAATTTCTCGTTGCTCTCTTCAAAGTAGAATAAAAAGCTCGACATAGAATAGCATCCAATGCATCATGGAGCAGCATCATAATCTGGAAGGCCTCTAGATGGTCAACCGGATCAGTGGTCCCATCGTAGCTCTCGATCTAGGGGAGCTTGAAGTTCGGTGGGATCAATTCCTGCATAATTTTTTAGGAGAAAGAAGGGTCAATGCAGATGTCATTGCCATAGGAGGAGGAAGCATGATGAAGTTTTTTTAATCCATTGATTCATTTTCTATATTTTTTTATTTAGGAGATCCTCACGATCGTGGATCTCCAAAGTCTTCTGGCTGAATGGGGATAGAGTTCCTCTGGAGGTTGAGTCATGATTAGAGCAAGGGCTCTCCATCCTCTACTTCTCCTTTTCGAAGGTCACCGACCAACTTGCCTAAGTTGGTCATCCTCAAACTGGGTCCTGAGGTTTTGGAGAAGCCTACTCCAGCTGAATCGATGCTGGAGGCTGCTACTGCTGCATGGCCTGCACTGCTTCAATAAGGCCACGAACCTGCTGAACCAGCAGGTTGAACTACTTTGCATCCACCATTACAACTAGTGGAGCTTGAGATGTAGGAGATAAAATAGGGGTGGGCAGATCTGGATGAGATCTGACCATGGAGGCGGTTGACTGTCAGATTGAAGCCTTCCTGAGAGACATCTTTACTGGGAAGAAAACTCTAAATTGAAAGAAGAAAAATCTCTATTGGGCATCCCTTTAAGAATAAGAGAACCTTAAGAATGAGAAGGGCCCTTCCTCTAGCACCAATCCTATTTGTGTGAAATCTGATTGTCATTGGAATCGAGGCTGGAGTCGAAAAAGATGAGGTCATTATCGATGACCTGTAAAATAAGTCTCATCCAGAGTCGAGGGTGGTGGCTCCGGCAAGACCCTTCGATGATCAAGTCAGCTCTTTCGGCCAACAGAAATGGAGTGCTTAGTGAGATTTTAGTAGAGTTTTTAGAAAGAAATCAAGAGCTTCGAGAAGAAGGTGTATCTAGAGGGTCCCTTATATAGGCGGAGTTTGTAACAAACTGATAGTCACAACCGTAACCATCTGGTAGTGGGCCATTTAGGACCACTTGGGGTTTGTTATGGAGGGTCATGTATGTTGTTGTGACGTGCCAGTCCACTGGAGTCTGACAACTCAAGTTCGAATGGGATAGCCATAGGTAATGAAGAATTCTTAGCTAACACCATTCCAAAGTTTGGAGGTTCTTGAGATCAGCTGTGCTTGGGCCATCGTTTGCCACATCAAAGTTGGTGCTGAGGCCTTTTTGGGAAGCTAGTAAGAGAAGTCCAAGAGGAGCTTGACAGGTAGAGAAGTCTAAAAGGAGTTTGACTGATGGTGAAGCCTATCCAAAGTTCGACCGTTGAAGAAGTTTGGCTGAAGGAGAAGTCCAATAGAAGTCCGACTGCTGAAGGAGTTTGACTGAAGAAGAAGTCCGATAGGAGTTCGACTACTGAAGAAGTTTGGCTAAAGAAGAAGTTTGACAGGAGTCCAACTGCTGAAGAAGTCTGGCTGAAAGAGAAGTTTGACAAGATTCTGACTGCTGAAGGAGTCTGGTTGAAGGAGAAGTCTGGCATGAGTTCGACTAAAGAAGGAGTCTGGGAGGTCTTATGAATTTGATGGAAGCTCATCCCTGGCCGCTGATATCAGACGGGCCAATTCAAAGGTCAGACATTTCGGTCGAACTTCGGCAGTAGCGGGTTTATCCCTAATAACTCATAAATTGCTCTTGACCATAGAATCATCATGAGGATGGTGAATGATCCAAAAGATTGGTGTACAATCGCTTCTTTAAGATAGATGAGTCTTAAATTTATAGTGTGAAGATACCAGAGCAAGAGTACAGATGCTTATTAGAGAACAAGAGCATTGAGCGTGACCACCTCAACTAGTCATAAGGGAGTCTACCTTCTCATCGATGACTGGCTTGATGCTATAGTGGGATGTCTAATTCTTTAATCTGAGGTGCATAGGCAGTTCACCTTGAGGGTGTTATAATTTGACTACACCATAACTCGATCTTCTAGCCATTTAGAATTCTGAGGTGTATGTTGGCTACAGCATATTCATTATAGAAATTGGATTGTACTAATAAGAGATCTATCTACCTCAGTAGATAAGAAGTAGCCCTATGATAATCATGAGATTGAGTCCTTAAGTCCATAGCCATGATAGTGTAAAGATGATATAAAGAGTTTCTATTAGGATTTCACATCGAACTCAAATCAAATGATTAATTCATATGACGGATGTTGGGTTTGACGAGTTTATCTTAACCCTAATCCTATCAGGGCTCAAGATAGAAGAACCCAATCATACAGATAGCTGCACTGAAAGGTTCATTTTTGGTTCTGGTGGCTTGCCACCATATAGTGCTAGGTATCATTGGTAGATTTCGAGAGGAATTAGAATGATCTTGATGATCAATCATTCTAATTGTATGAATCAGAAAAATTCTGATCCATTGAAAGATATTTCAATAATGTCGATGATAGAGATCGTGATATATCTCATTATCAGATGGAACTGAATCTAACTGGATCATACGAATAAGGGTTTGGGTTTGGATGTCATCAATTAGACTAACCTAGTTCAGTAGATTTGGATTAGATCTAATTAGGTTAAAGAAAATCGTACTAGCACACGATTGAGCCTAACATTCTTCTTTTATAATCATTTTGGTTCGTATCGCCTAAACCAAATCTATTTGGGCTCACTCAGGAACCTTATCTTAGTTTGACTTGTGCAGGTCAAAAAAGAATTGTCTTAATTCATTAGATGATTTTAAGACACCACCTGCCAATCCTATCATCTACCATTTTTCTATTTCGAACATTGGTCAATAGTTAACCCTGGACACTTGGACAAAGGGCCATGTGGCATGCACCCATTGGAGAGCAATTGGGGCTCTTGTCCTCCTGTTAAAAGAGGAAAGAGAGAGGGTGCACGCCACCCTAGGCATGCACCCTATGTGGAAAAAAGAAGTCCCATATAGATGGGAGTCCAGGGATTTTTGATAGAGATGGACTCTTAGGCGCCAAATTCACTAGGTTTATCTAGTGTTAGCACCACTTTAGTGAATTTTTTAGGGACTCTTATCTGATGTAATCAGATGACATCACCCCATCAATCAGATTTAGATCTAATTAAATAAAGGCCTCTGATTGGTCGAGGTGATGTGGCACTGCATGGCGCAGCAGGATCTATTTAAACCCTATCTATGCCTAGGGTTCTAAGAGCTTCTCCCTTTCACCATGCTGCAAGGCTGCCCTCCTCTCTTCTATGCCTCCCTCTAATCCTCTGTCTCTTTTCCACATCTAAGGAGTTGGGCACAAGTCTAAGAGCCATCCAAGGAGCATTGGCACCCAGATTAGGAAGAAGGCAACACTGCTGAAAGAGAAGACTGCTGCTTTTTCAAAACGAGTTTTTGAAGAAGTTCAAGATTAGATCTAAATCTAATCTTTGGAGCCTTGATTTAGAAGGAGAAGACCTCTAGATCCTGTCTGAGTAGACTTCGGTAGAGGCCAGGCACATGCGTGGCTCATTCCAGAATCTCAAGAACAATCAAGATCATCATAGGATAATTAGATTACTCAATTAGGTACTTAAATTAAATCTAATTTAATTTTATTGTTAATTTATAATATCAGATCTATAGGATTAGATTTGAGAAGTCTCAAATTTGATTAGAATTTATTAAAATTTTTTTAAAAAAAATATTCTTTTAGATATGCTTGGGTCTGAATGATCCTGCGGTGGAAAATCAGATTTTTCTTCACTTGATTCCTCTCTATTCTCTCTCTTTTCAATGATATTCAATATTTCCTCTAAGAAATGATGATTTTTCTTTTAAATCCTCTTGGCTTCTTTTTTCATTAAGTCTTTAGCCTTTTATATACTTGAAAGTGGCTGGTGAAGAAGTTTTGGCCATTGGAAGGATTGAAATAGCCATTGAAGTAAAAAATTAGCTATTTGAAGTAATGCAGAAAACTAGCCATTACAGTCACTAGGTCAGCTCAATTTTTGACTGGGTCAGCTCAATTCAAACTAAGTTAGCTCACTTTTCAGCTAGGTCAACTCAGTCTCCTGGGTCTTGAAAATTTGACTTTTTGTACTTTCTATTTTTTGCTTCCATTAAGATTAGGTCAGCTCAATTCCAGACTGGGTCAGCCCAGTTTGTGTGCCATGTATGCCAAAAACTATTTTAAGATCCTTGGCTTATTGAATTACTGTTACTTTTGCTTTCCAAGCCTTTGGTAAGGATCTAAGAATTTTGCATACAAGATCACTGTTAGAATAGTCTTTTCCAAGACTCTTTAATTCATTTATAATTTCAGTAAATCTTGTAAACATATCACTTATTATCATGAAGTTTCATTTTGAACAACTTATATTTATGAACTAACATATTTATTTTAGATTTTTTGACATGACTTGTACTCTCATAGGTCACTTCAAGTCTATCCCAAATTTCTTTTGCAGATAAATATATTGATATTCTATTGAATTTATTATAATCTAAAGCATAATATAGAATATTAATAGCTTTTGTATTTAATTGAGCTAGCTTTTTATCTAGTTCATTTTATTTTTTTTTGATTTAGGTACACATATATCATTGACAATCATTATGGGTGTGTGAGGACCATTGAGTATGACATTCTACATGTCATAATCTTGTGCTTGAATAAAAATTCTTATTCTAGTTATCCGATAAGTATAGTTGATGCCATTGGAAAAAGATCTAATGGTTGAGTGTCCTTCACTCAATAAAGAGCCAAATGGGTCAGCCAAAAGATCTTTAGCCCTAGAATAAAGAAAAAATTTAGAGCACCCGCTCTGATACCAATTATTACCCAGGTGTGGCTACCTAAGAGGGAAGGATGAATTGGATATTTTAAAAAATAAATGACTAATATGCAGATTTTTAATGATTTAAACTAAGTAATTTGCACACGATAAATAATATAATCTTTTATATAAAGAGCAATAGAAAGATAAAAGATGTAAAGAATAAGAGCAATAAGCACAAATATAAATACACAAATTTTATAGTGGTTTGGTGCCAAACTCAGCACCGACGTCCACTTTTTAAATATATCCCTTGGGAATTCAACTATAATTCATAACTAGAATTGCAGTCCGATTATTTTTCAGACTCATAATCAAATTCAATTATTTTTTTCTGGCTCACCAATCAAAATCGTATAAGATTATTTTCTAAGCTCACAATCAATCCAGTTGGTTTTTCCTGGATCACCAACCAAAATCTCATAAGTGATTATTTTCTCCGGGCTAACAATCAATCTCAATTGATTTTAACCTTGGCTCACTAATCAAATTATTATAACGTCCAACTCTAGGCTTGGACCAACCCAAGTTTCTCATCCTAAGAAACTTAAAATAAAATATAAAAATATAAAGATTAAGTTTAGAAAAATAAAAACTCTTTGAAGAATTAGAAGAAGCTCGAATGATGATAGTTGAATGCTTGACTTCTTCTTGAATGCTTGAGTGATGATGAGGCTTCTTGATTCTTGACTTAATTGCTTTCTTACTTCAATTTACTCTTGTTCTCACTTGCTTGAGGATAATTTATGGTGAAAGGACAAAGGTCAACTTTAAAATCAACTTCTTCTCTTCTCTTTTCAACTCACTTATTTGGCTTTCTTCAATGAATACTCAATGAAACTTTCAAAAAAATTCTCTTCAATGCTCAAAATATTTTTTTATATATCCTTAAGATTTTTTATCATTTAAATTAATTTTGGAGGCCTTCGGAAGTGATCTAGCCGATAGAAATAAAAAAATAGCTGTTGAAAAAAGTTAGGATTGAAAAAGTATAGTTTTGAAAAAACTAGTTGTTATAGTGGACTTAGTCGACTAAGTTTTTTTGAGTCGACTAAATCTTAGTCTGCTCAATCTGACTTAGTCTGCTAAGTGGATAAAGCTTGAAATCTATCTTTCTATCCTATTGTTGCTCTTTGAGACTGAGTCGACTAACTTTCTGACTTAATCGACTAAGTCTTCTAGATCCTAAATTTTGATTTTTTTGTACTTTCTGTCTTCTTTATTCTCTAAGACTGAGTCAACTAACTCCTGGCTTTGTCGACTAAGTTCCATGCCAAGCATGTCATGAGGTTTTTAGCAGCTTTTTTTTTCTAAATTTATTTGTAGGCTAGACTTGCTTTCTAAACTTGATTTAACTCTCATTAACTAAGGTGTATTAAGTCTAGTTTTTTTCTTCAATGACCTCTTGATTGACGGTACTTAATTTAATTGATGAAAATCACTTAAAGCATTATGAACACTTGAAATTTAAACTACACATCCTCAAAAATAATATTAGTAACATAACAAATTATACTCAAAACTTTTTGTCACCATTAAAATCATTCTTTAGATCAACAATGAGCCATCAAATTACCTAGCATAACTATAAGGATGGTAAATTACCGATGTCATCTGTATAAATGGATGAGAAGCTACAAGACTAGTATCCCATTACTATGAGTTAGTTGCCATAACACTAGATTAATAGTTGTTTCAGGTCGATATTCAATCAATCTGAACCTAAAACTAGCTATGTTATATTGCCATCATAATACCATCAGATCAGTGACCTTCTTGATATTGCCACATGGCTAGAGGCGATTAGTTGTACCAACACATACTAATAAACAAGTGATACCAAATATTTTTCAAAGAAACTATTCAAATATAATATCAATAGATTTAATATAGCAAATGAAATAATAAAATATTTTAAACTCTACATATTTATGTTGAAAGAGACTAGTTTCACTAAGATGTGGAATATATACTACTGATTTTGATTTGCAAAAACAAGATTGCCTAAAAGAGAAAAAGTCTATATTTTAAAGGTGTTTATTTTATGCATGAAATAGGTTCAAAATTGTATGGGTTAATGATATGTGACAATATTTTTCCACAACCTAAGAATTAAGATTTGTCAAATTATATATATATCAATATATATGTATATACATATATACATACATATGTGTGCATGTATGTATGTATGTATGTCTGCCTCTATGTATATATGTGTATTATAATGTGAGGATCATGAGCAATAAAGAAGATTCTCAATTAAGTTATCCTATTATATATTGCATACTAGGACAATAAAAATTGTACGTTCTTGTATGACATTGACATAAGTATTAGAGATCTCTAAAGACGCTTTTAGTATTTTGGATACTAAATTTTTACCCAATATTTAATATTTAGTGCATATTACACATTTTAAGTACATGAGAAAAAACTTGAAAAGTCGATAAAAAGGTCTATGATATTCAGAATAAAAAGCTATATCGTTAAACTTGGTCCTCATATTTAAGAATTGGTGCAACCCCTTCCTCTACCCCATCCCACGCCCCACCATATTGGAAAGAAAAATCATATGTTCTGAAGATCTCTACCTTGTATATTGAGTAGGCACTAAAAGTAAATAATTTGAAAATTATGCCATGCCAATGTCCTCTCAAAAGAATTGCGCTTATGTGCTAAAATACAATATAGGGTATGTAAAATTGGATCCATTTCATTATCACTGCATATCTTAAAACATGGACATACCTGAACTCAATAGATTTTGTTAATTAGATCATAATAAAATTTGGTATCATACTGAAACTTTCTATTTGTGTACCAACTTGATGCTTAGTTTAAAAGCAACCACAAATATGATTTCATTTGTTTCTATTTTTCTTTATGGCGTATATCATGTCTAGTGGCTTGTAGTTTTTATTTGGATTGTCTAGTATTAGCTTCAAATTATCATTTCATTAAAGAGTTAACATTTAGTGTGTTTGGGTCGTATCTGTGTACATTTTTATGTGTACATGTTTGTTTAAGGAAAAAATTATCTAAATAGAATCCAAAAGTTTGAATTTTGTCAATACAAAATGGATCCGAGAGACTCCTTCATTAAACCAAATTTGAAAAAAACAAAAAGCTTGCTCTAAATCCTTTTCATAAATTAATAGAACTATGAAATAGTTTGTCAATTTGTGCATCATGTGGTTCACATTTTTCCCTTGGATCATAAAACTTTTGATTGGGAGTCCTAGATCTCTTGATACCAAGCATGAACGCACCTTGTTCAAATGAGTAAATACTATTTACAATATTGTTAGATATATTGACTCGACAGGCCAATTTGGTGTCCAAACAATGAATCATAAGTCGGCCTCACCAACCTATGATCGTTACTATCGACTGAACAACGAATGGATTGCCGATTGATGACAAATCATAATGAGTTAAGAAAATCCCACGATGATCGATCATTGGTCGACCTACCGGATGACACTCAGCCTCCTTCAACCAACAGTTAATCGACTTACTGACTGATGACCAGTCTTCAATCGATCATCGCTCGATTCACCGACTTTCAATTATCAATCTCTCGGTCAATGATTAGTCAGTGTCTCCTGACCTATTCTACAAACCAAATGATTCCAAGAACAGGCAATCATTGACTAATCAAAATATCAGCCAAATGCTGATATATGATCGGATTGACCGACATACAGTCGGCATGACCTACATTCTCAGTGCAGAATGCATGTAATGGCTTCTCCACGATCATGTAGTGAGCATTAACCACTCCTTCAATGTCGGAATAAGCGGGATCCCATAATTTACAATCGTTACAGACAGTTACTACTACATCCATCTATAAAAAGAGGATAAATCGAGTACTTTAGTAAGGAGATTCTAAGCTGAAACTCTGCCTAATTCTATTTTGATTACCTTGTTCGCCAATCCTCCACTGACTTAAGCATGAAGGATCTCCATCGAAAAATATTTCGATCAATGTGGACTTTTTTTTAGGTAATCTCGTTCGACGATAGGTGCATCAAATGATTGGTCATAATAGATTGGTGTGCAAGGAAGGGGATGGAAGAAACAAATTGCTCTAACAAAGATGCCAAAAATGTAAGCCTAATATTTTACCGACTCTACCAGATAGTCTTCCCACCAAGAAGATAACCTTCCCCCTCCACCTCCAGAGTCCAATATTCTGCATCCACTTACTCCAACAAACGCCCAAACCTAATCGCTCACTGCTTTAACGTAGCAAATGCAAATTCTAATGGACGTCGTACATAACCTCCAACAACAGCAACAATCGGTGATGGAACAACCACCAGCACAAGTGGTGCCATCAAGGCACAGTCGTCGCTCCCCATGGTGATTCCCATCTCCTTCCCCAGAACGATGATCGATACGACATTCTCGTTGTTTTGGGGCACCATCGTTGTGGCACTCTCATCATGTCACCCACCACTCTCGACAATCGGCCTTCTTGTCCCTTCGATGTAGCATTTACAAGGGAAAGAGGCCATACACACCATCAATTTCTCCATCTTCAACTTCTTCGGGGATTCTACCCCAAGCCTCTCACACCTATGGTGGCTTGATGACCATGAATGAAAGTTCAAGAAAATCGATTGCCAACTCATCTGACTAAAAGCAAATAATTAGAAGGATCCTAGCAACCTCAACATCCAGATAGCCTTCCCATTTTCTCAATGAATCATGGATGAACTAATTCCAAGTCAGTTCAAAATGCCTCAAGTGGAGCTGTATGATAGCTCCACAGATCTAGTTGATCATCTAGAGAGTTATAAAACTCTCATAATGATCCAAGAGATTTCTAACGCCCTTCTGTGCAAAGTTTTTCTGGAAACTCTTTAGAAAGCTGCTTGAGCCTAGTATTCTGGGCTGCAGCTGGGAAGCATTCATTCCTTCGAGCAGCTAGAAGATTCATTTGCAGCCCACTTCAGCACCAGCTAGAGAATGCCACAAATATCCGACAGTCTCTTGTCCATTAGACATAACGAAGAAGAGACACTATGAGATTTTGTGGCATGTTTCAATACTGCCACACTTGAGGTCAAAGATCTCAATGAAGATATGGCTATTTCGACCATGAATAGGGGTTTGAAGGAATCCAAGTTCACTTACTCACTAGATAAAAATCACCCTTGGACCTATGCTGAACTTTTGGAACGTGCATTCAAACATATCCGTGCAGATGAAGCCGCTTCTAACTGGCACCAAGCAGAAGATGAAAGTCAAAAAAAGAAATAGAAGAAAAGTAGAGCTTCTACCGAGTCGAGTCGGCAATCGACTGATAAAAGAGCTTCGCCATCCCGATGGAGTCCAAGGCTGAATAGATTTGGCATGAAATTCAACTCCTATATTCCATTAACTATTTCTCGTGCATAAATTTTAATGAAAATTAAAGGAGCAGAATATGTTCGACGCCCCTCATCGATGAAAGCACCGCCAAGGAGCCATGATTGGAAATAGTACTATTGGTTTCATCATGATTATGGTCATGATACCGAACAATGCATCCAACTTAGAGATAAAATCGAAGACCTGATATGCTGAGAATTTCTTAGCAAATTTTGATGCGATCCTCCGGCTCCAATCGATCGACAACTATAATGTCAACTGGAGGAAGCGAACGACAACCGACTTACGACCAGAGTCATCAACATGATCTCTAGGCAATCTAGAGAATGGGGGGCAACTTTCAAAGAGGAGTTGACTAAAAAATAATGGAATGATTATGTAATTTTCTTTTCGGATGATGATGTAAGAAAAATTCAAACTTCCTATAATGATGCTGTCATTGTATCGATAATGATAGCTAATTATGATATAAAAAAAATTCTTATGGATAATAAAAGTTCGATAGATGTTTTGTTTTACTTGACTTTCTCTCAAATACGTCCACCAACTGATCGATTTCAAAAAATCTCGATTTCGTTAGTTGGTTTCACTGGAGACATAATCAACGTGGAAGGAGAAATTATTCTTCCCCTCACTATAGGGATCGAACCATAGCAAAGTACCATCCTCGTTACTTTCATGGTTGTCCGAGTTTCTTTAGCCTACAATGCCATACTCGAACGATCTGCTCTCAATGCACTAAGAGCAATGGTGTCGACTTTTTCACCTATTGGTCCGATTTTCTACCTGACAAGGAGTCAGTGAAATGCGGGGGATCAACAATTGGCATGGCACTGCTTCATGATCTCCATCGAAGGGGCAAAATCAAAAGATTCTCTAACGATCGATAAATTGGATCAGACAAAAAATAAATAATGAGGGAAACTAGCTAAACAATTAATTCTGATTCCCATACATAAAGCAGATCCAATAAAAACAGTCTCGATCAGATTCCAACTATTCGATCAAGAGTGAAATCAAATAGTAGAGCTACTAAGAGTGAATGCCGATATATTTATCTGGTCAGCAACCAGCATGTCAGGCATTTCTCTAGAAATCATAACTTACTGACTGAATATCGATCCAAAAGTTAAGCCGGTGAGATAGAAGAAAAGATCATTCACCCCTGAAAGATAGAAAGCTATCGATGAAGAGGTAGACAAATTTCTTGCTGCCAACTTCATCAGAGAAACTCATTATTCTGATTGGCTAGCTAATGTTGTGATGGTGAAAAAAGCCAATAAGAAATGACGAATCTACATCGACTATACTAATCTGAATGAAGCTTTTTCGAAGGATAGCTTTTCCTTGCCGAAGATCAATTAGTTAGTTGATGCAATATTGGGACACCAACTTTTGACCTTCATGGATGCCTTCATGAGTTACAATCGGATCCGAATGATATCAAAAGATGAAGAACACACAGCTTTCATAACCAACAAAGGCATTTACTGTTATAAAGTAATACCATTCGATTTGAAAAATACCAGAGCGACTTATCAATGACTAGTTAACAAGATATTTAAAAATCAAATCAGATGAAACATGAAAGTCTATATCGACGACATGTTAGTGAAAAGTGCTTTGACCAATGATTATGTTCGAGATTTAGAGGAGGTGTTCAACACACTTCGACAACATTGGATGAAGATGAATCCGACTAAGTGTGCTTTTAGCATAACTGCCAAAAAATTTTTAAGGTTTCTTGTGTCGCAACGTGGAATCAAAGCTAACCTAGAAAAAATAAAGGCCATTATCGACATGAAGCATACGACTTTCAAAAAGAAGATACAATAGTTGAATGGTAGAATTGCCACACTCAGCTGATTCGTCTCAAAGTCAGCTGAGAGATATCTACCATTCTTCAAAGTTTTACGATAAGTGAAGAATTTTTTATGGTCAGATGAATGCCAATGCTCCTTTGAAGATCTAAAAAATTATTTGATGTCTCCACCATTGCTTGCAAAACTGGAGGTGGGAGAAATATTGTATCTCTATATTGCTACATCGACGAAAGTGGTAAGTTCGGTCTTTGTTAGAGAAGATGAAAATCAAATTCAATGATCAATTTACTATACTA
Source organism: Cocos nucifera (assembly GCA_006176705.1). Taxonomy (NCBI): domain Eukaryota; kingdom Viridiplantae; phylum Streptophyta; class Magnoliopsida; order Arecales; family Arecaceae; genus Cocos; species Cocos nucifera. The sequence goes on along the minus strand of QRFJ01003158.1, from coordinate 76,723 downwards.
GCAAAGTATTTCGTAACGTCAAAGTCCAATATTCAAAGGCTGTGAAACTGATCTATATCTTGATCATCTCAGTACAATGGCTCCGACCATATTTTTAAGCCCATTCGATCATAGTACTAATCGATCAACCATTGAAAGCGATCCTACATCAATTGGATACTTCAGGTAGAATGGCAAATGGATGATCAAACTTAATAAATTTGACATTCAATATCATCCACGACCATCAATGAAGGCACAGATGTTAGCCGACTTTATCGTCGAGTACACAGCAATTGACAACAAACCAAAATAAGAAGTCGATGATAAATCAAAAATAAAGGAAGGATCTGAGGCTGACTATGAATCAACATGGATACTCATGTAGATGGAGCATTCAACACTCAAGAAAGTGGAGCTAGTCTCATCCTCACCAACTTCGAAGGGACTATTGTTGAATATGCTCTTCGATTTAACTTTAAAGCTTTCAATAATCAAGTCGAATATGAAGCATTGCTAGCTAGCTTGAAAATCACCAAAAAGCTCGACATGAATAATTTGAAGATATTTACCGATTCATAATTAATAGCCAGACATGTCAAAGATGAATATGAAATTCGAGATCCAACTATGACAAAATACCTTCAGAAAACTAAGGATCTCATATCGATATTCGGACATTTTGAGATCTCTTACATTCTAAGATTGAAAAATGATTGAGCCGATGCACTTTCTTGACTCGCGACAACATCTTCTGATCTACTCGATCGAACATTCATCGAGTATCTTGAACAATCGAGTATCAACAAAATCGATGAAGTGCTACAAATAAGTAATGAGTCGAGTTGGATGGATCCAATCATCTGATATCTTACCGATGTAACATTGCCCGATAATCCTTTAAAAGCAAAATGACTCAGATGGACTGCTTCATAATACATTCTGATGGATGAACATCTCTACAAGAGATCATTTTTGCTTCCACTGCTTAAATGCTTGGGACCGACTGATGCTGACTATGCCCTTCGAGAAGTCCATGAAGGAATTTGCAAAAATCACTTGAGAGGCAAATCTTTGGCCTACAAGATTCTGCGATAAGAAAACTATTGGCCGACTATGAGGAAAGATGCAGTTGACCTTATCCAAAGATCTGATCCATGACAGAAATATGCCAACATTCAACACCAACCGACAAACTAACTGACATCAATAATCACACCATGGCCATTCGCACAATGGGGAATGGACACCCTTGGCCCTTTTCATTTCACGTCTAGTCAAAGAAAGTTTTTGATGGTTGCAGTGGATTACTTCACCAAATGGATAAAAGCCAAACCATTAGCACAAATCAATGAAAGCAAAATGGAATATTTCATTCAAAAATCAATCATATACCGACTCGGATTGCCGCACACCATCATCATCGATAATCATCATTAGTTTGATAATCAAAACCTCAAAGATTTCTGTGTGTAGTTTCACATCACGCATAAATTAACATCAGTCGGTCATCCTCAATCCAATGATGAAGTGGAAGTCACGAATCGAATGATTTTACATGGACTTAAAATATGATTGAATGAAGTGAAAGGCCTTTGGATAGAAGAGTTACACTCGATCTTATGGGCATATCGGACAATCCCTCAAGTTCCAACCAGAGAGTCACCATTCAGCTTAGCATACGGAATAGAAGCAGTGATTCTAGTGAAAATTGATCTACCATCCAAGAGAGTTGAGCATTATGCCGAACCAAACAATTTCGAAGCAAGAAGAGCTGACTTAGATCTGCTCCTTGAAGTTTGGCAAGAAGCTCAAATTTGGATGGCTACATACCGATAGAGAGTCATCCGATATTACAACATGAAGGTCAAGCTGAAGATATTTCTTCTTGGAGACTTAGTGTTAAGAAAAGTAGAAGTTTCTAAACCTCTAGATCAAGAAAAATTATCTCTAAATTGGAAGGAATCCTACAGAGTGATCGAAACACTTCATTCAGGCACCTACTGACTTGAGACTCTTAACAGGATAACTATTTTACGAACTTGGAACGTAGATAATTTAAAAATATATTATCAATAAAGTTGTCCAAGTGTTTAATGAAATGATCAGGATCCGACTTCTCTTTAATTCCACTAAATTATGTTTGATTACAAGGCCGACATATCATCAGCTGACGAACAACAATCCTACAACTAAAGTTGAAAGGATCATTCTTGCTGACTTATAATCGGAGGACTTGATGATATGCTGATTTAGCTATGGCTAAATGGAATATTATGTTGATTCAACCAAAGTTGATTGAAACCTTATGCCTACTTAATGGAAATATACTGACTTGATTTCAATCAGTCGAAGGATATTCAACTTGCCCCCGTTTATCAAATATTAAAAAATTTTGTGCCTAAAATCCGATCGATTAATGTTCCATCAGACAGCATACCTATCAACTATCCAATCCGACACTCAGTAAGTAAACTACAAAAGAAGAAAAATCACCAGTACTTAAAAAAAATTTCAACACTTAAAAAGGTTTCAACATTCCACACAGAAAGAAGAAAAAAATAATACTTAGAAAAATTTTCTTCTATCTCATTCATGGTAAAAGTCTTTATAAAATTTTGGTCGAAGCTGAATTACAAAAGTTAGATTTATCCGATAACAAAAATCAAAAAAAAAAATGCAGAAGCTGATCAATGATCAAGGTCATCGACTGCGACCGCATCAATCACAGCCATTGTCGATGCCATTTCTTCTGCAGAAGGAAGAGCTTCTAAAGTAGTCCCTCCCGAAGCTAGAGCAGGCTCTTTGGTTGTCAGCATTGATCCGATTGGAACCGCTTCCACGATCAGAGCATCTGTAATCAGAGTAGCTTCCGCCGACTCATTCTCCTTATCGACCTCTTCTCCATCAGAATTAGGAAGGGAGACATGACTCAGATCCAGGTCAGGATACACTCGGCCAACTACATCCCTGCCATCCTAATAGCCAATCAGATAAGCAAGATAGCTAGCTACGAGGAATTCTTCTTTGAAGTCTTTCGATCCTCGGAACTCCTCCAATGCTTGCTCCTTCACCTGATCCAAAGCCACCTGGACTGATGCCACTTCAGCTTCGAAAACTTTCAACTTCTTCCACTCATCCAGTTCTTTGAGGCAGCTATCCCGTTCCTTTTGGAGCCGGCTAGCTTCATGCCTCTTTCTTTAAATCTGAGACTCCTAGGTCTCAATGATTCATTCGGCCAACTCTTTATCGGCCTGAATCGATGCTAGCTCAGATCGCATGGCCCCCAATTCGCTGTGCACTGAGTCTAGGTCATTATTTGCCGACTCCAAGTTGGCACGTGCCGACTCCAATTCGATCCTCAGATGAAAATTCTCCTCTTCAAGTTTCTTCTCCCGCTCTTCCATCTCCTTCTCTTTGTCGAAGATAGCTTGAAGACGTTCACGGGCGGCGTCTCTCTCTGCAACAACTATCGCCATGATCCAACCATTTCTTGCGAGTGTCAGCATATGATTGGAATCCGTTGTCCAATGTTGACACATCGTGGGCAACCTGAAAGGAAAATAATAAATTAGTATTAACATGATGAAGAAAACATCAAAGCAAAAGAAAAAGAAAAAGATAGCGACTTATCAAAATCATTGCATAGTAAAAAGAAGAAAAATTTTGGCCAAAGTTCGATTCTTCTAGATCCGCTTGTCGGTCAGGAGGAGTATGGCTTCGATCAAATGCCTTGCCAACGTCGGATTCTGCAAAGTCGACTCTCCAACTGGAATCTAAATATTTACAGATCCTGAAGAACCACTCGGGTCCAACTTTCTATCGGGTCCCCACTCCCAATAGAGGTGGCTAGAGCTTTACCTTGCCATTAACTTGGTGGCCTCTCTACTAGAGTTGATGACTAATCCAGCGATGGAGGAACCTGAGTCACCATGGGTCGCTGACCTTTCGATCCAATCTCGAACATTGATGGCACCCGAGATATGGTCGGCTCAGTTGGGATGGTTGGAGCTTCAATGATGACCATTTCATCATCCTACTCCTCAATAGTCGGTGGAATTCCCATCAGTGCATCTTGAGTCAGAGCAAGAGCCGCCAAAGCGATGATCACCTCCCTGATTAAAGTAGGGGCTGTGATCGATGGGACATTGGTCAATCTAGCCCCGACCGACAGTAAGTTAGTCTGCTCTGCTATTGCCATCGGTACATCGGGCTTCTTCTTCTTGGCCGCCCTTGAAGTCCTTCACCGACGACTGATTTGTGCTTGCCCATGTATCGATGGATGTCATTTGCCGAAAGAAAAGATGGAGGATGCATGGCTGCAAACAAAAAGAGAAATCAATTAGAATGAAAATTAATTATAGATAAAAGAAGAAAAAGTCTACTTTGTATGTCGGGATATACCAACTGTCGACGCTGGACCAAGCCCGGCATTGTACAGAGCTTGATCGGTCAATAACTCCCTTTGCATCGGGACTTTCATGTCCTTTAACTTTAGGAAATCTTCCCGATCAGCTAGATTGACTCACTTGTTGTCATTTGAGCTGGTGTTTGGAGCTTCCAAGATGAATAGAAAATCCTAAGAAAGAGTGGACGATACAAAGAAGAACTGAGTCTTTCAATCATCGATAGACGATGGAAGATCAAAAATAAAAGAAAGCTCTTTTCTCAGAGCAAACATCTACCAGCCATCGATCTTAGGATGAGAACAGAAGATGAAAAATGAACGAAATAAAGAAAGACGAGGAGAGGTCAGAATGGAATGACAAAGAAGAGCGAAAGAAACTAAAAGCCAAATAGAATTCGGCATGAGTTGTGCTGGACAAATCCAATAATAGTCTCAAACATTCTGAATGAACTCTGGGACTAAAAATCGAAGGCCCGACCTAAGATTTTCAACATAAAAGACCATCTGACCGATCGGTAGGGAGGTCACTTGACCATTCGAACCAAGGGTGAAGAATTGGAACTACTCCAGGACCTGGTACTATTCTTGAAGCCGATCAAACAACAGAGGAAGATAGCGAAGAGATCTCCACTATCAGACCAAGGGAAAAGATGGTTGCTGGACCAGATGCTCGACCACCACCACCTACTGCTCTACCCCTACCTCTACCAGCCATTACAAAAACTAGTGAAAAATCCTAAAAAAGCAAAGAAAAAGGAAGAGGGAGAAACCTAACCTAAAGAATAGGAAGAAAAGCTTAGAACACCAAAGCACCAGCAAGAAAGTCATGGTAAAAACCTTAGGAAGGGTAACAGTGGTCCTACATGTAGGTGAAGGAGAAATTCTGATTTTTCGAATCAGGTTTGTTCAAATCTGATTGGATCAAGAGGCATATTTCAAAAATTTTCTCTTAGATCCAAATCAGATATGATATTTTTTAGATCTAATTTTATGATCTGATAAATAAAAAAATTAAATTAAATTAAATCTAAATTAGTTTTACCTTGATATGGGTAATTCGATTACCCGTTGATGATTCTGCTGATTGCCTGAGGTTCTGGATCTAGCCATGCAAGCGCCTGGCCTCTATCGGTATCCACTCATACTGGATCTGGAGATCTTCTTCTTCTCTTTCTTTTCTCCAAAAATTAGATTTGAATCTGATTTAGAGGATCTTCAAAACTTCTTCTGAAGAACAGCAGTCATCTCTGCAACAGTGCTGCCTTCTTCTTTTCTTGTCAGTCTTTTCTTACCTGGATCACACCAAATTGAAGGCCCAACTTCCTTGGGCATGAAGAGGAGAGAGATGATCAAAAGATGGCATGAAGGAGGGAGAGAGGCAGTCTTAAGGCATGGGCTAAGAGGAACTCACAAAAAGTTGGGCACAGATAGGGTTTATTTATAGACCCTGCTACGTCATGCAGTGCTGCATCATCTCGGTCAATCGCATTACTTTGTGCAATCAGATCTAAATCTGATTGGTGGAATGACATCACCTGATCCAATCAGATGAGAGTCTGATATATTCATCCTTAGATAGTGCCTAAGACTGGTCAAAGTCTATAGGTAAGGGTCACCTAGTTTGAATCCAAGAAGCAACCTGGAGTCCCATCCATATGGGACTCCAGTGTTTATCCACATAGGACGCACGCCATCCTAGGCATGCACCCTCCATCTACCTACCAAATGGTAGGTGGACTTGGTCAAAAAGTCTCTCCTATGAGTGCATGACACATGGGCAGATGTCCAAGGATTAAAGGTCAATGTTTGACCAAAGTCAAAGGACAAGAATTAGCAAGTGACGAAAAATGGCAGGTGTTATCTCAAATTTATCTTATAAATTAAGATAATCCTTTTTTGACCTGGACAAGCTCTAGTCAGACTAGGT
>QRFJ01003158.1:0-69409 GCA_006176705.1 Cocos nucifera | reverse complement strand
AAAAAGCAAAAGATGGAAGGATCAAAGAAGAAGAAGGCAGAGTCGAAGAAAAAGGCCGATGTCAAAGGAAAGTGTTTCCATTGCAACAGCGACGGCCATTGGAAGCGGAACTGCCCTACTTACCTGGCCACCCTGAAGAACAAGAAGAAAGGTCCTTCTGGAGGTATGCTCGTTATTGAGTCTAACCTTACGGTTTCTTCTGCATCCAGTTGGGTGCTTGACTCTGGTTCTAATGCTCATCTATGCACTTCTATGTAGAGTCTTGAGGATAGCAGGAGGCTGAGGGATGGAGACATCCTTTATTTTAGGAATTCTCCATGAAAGACCTAGGTGAAGCATCCTTTATTTTAGGAATTAAGGTCTATAGGGATAGACTGAATAGGATGCTAGGACTTTCACAGAAGATGTACATAGAGAAAGTACTAAAGAGGTTTAGTATGGAAAACTCTAAGAGGAGATTAATATCCTTCAGACATGGTATTCATCTTTCCAAGAAGATGTGCCCCAGCACACCTGAGGAAATAGAATGCATGAGCAAGATCCCTTATGCTTCTACAATAGGGAGTCTCATGTATGCCATGCTACGTACACGACCTGATATAGCCCATGCTGTGAGTGTCACAAGCAGATATCAGTCAAATCCAGGTGAAGAACACTGGACTTCTATGAAATATATCCTTAAGTACTTGACAAGAACTAAGGATATAATGTTGGTCTTTGGTAATGGAGAACTCCAAGTCCAGGGATATACAAACTCAGATTTTATGTCTGATATAGATGATCGAAAGTCGACTTTTGGTAATCTATTTGTGTGCAATGGTGGTGCTGTTAGCTGAAAGAGTTCCAAGCAAACAATGATAGCAGATTCCACCATGGAAGCAGAATATATCGCTACATCAGAGGCTGCGAAAGAAGCATTCTGGTATAAGAAGTTTGCTGCAGAAATCAGAGTAATGCCATCAGATGCCATTCCTCTATACTATGACAACAATGGCGCCATAGCCCTTGCTAAGGAGCCGAGGTCTCACTAAAAATCCAAGCATATTGAGCGGTGATACCACTTCATCCGCGATTACCTCGAGAAGGGTTACGTCGAGGTCAAGAGAGTCAACTCCACAGATAATGTGGCAGACCCACTTACAAAGCCGTTGGGCCAACAGAGGATCGAAGCCCACCTTGAGAAGATGGGACTTAGACTTGTAGCCAATTGGCTTTAGGACAAGTGGAAGATTGTTAGATATATGTGCCCTAGAAGCCAGAATTGGCTGACACTTATAATACACTTCTAGGGGCAAAATTATAATTTTGACTAATATCAATAAAATGGATTATTTTCTATCACATATGTGTATTTAGTGTCTGTGATACATCCTTTGAGTTAATGGTAATGATAATTCATATTTTCAAGAGTTGAAAATTTAAGACATGAATAATCATTATTAACTCATAAATTGCTCCCAACCATAGGATCATCATGAGGATGGTGATTGATCCGGAAGGTTGGTGTACAATCGCTTCTTTTTAATAGATGAGTCTTGAGTCTACGGTGTGGAGACACCAAAGCGAGAGTACAGGTACTCATTAGAGAACGAGGGCACTGAGCATGACCACCTCTAGTAGTCATTAGGGAGTCTACCTTTTCGTCAATGACTGACTCGATGCTGCAGTAGTGTGTCTGGTTCTTTGATCTGAGGTGCATCGACAGTTCACCTTGAGGGTGTTATAGTTTGACTACACCATTACTCGGCCTCCTAGCCATATGGAACCCTAAGGTGTATGTTGGCTATAGCATGTTCATTGTAGGAACTGGATGGCATCAAGATGGAATTTATCTACCTCGGTGGTAGAGGAGCAGCCCTATGATAATCATGAGAATCAAGTCCAGAAATCCATGGCCATGGTAGAGTGAAATAATAGAAAGAGTTTCAATTTAGATTTTCACATTGGACTCGAATCGAATGATTACATCATATGACAGAGACTAGGGTTTGATGAGTTTACCTTAACCCTAATCTGATCGGAGCTCAAGATAGAAGGACTGAATCACATAGGTAGCTGCACCAAGAGGTTCGCATTCAGCTCTGATGGATTGCCACCATATACTGCTTGGTGTCACTGGTGGATTTTGGGAGCAATTAGAATGATTTAGATGATCGATCATTCTAGCTGTTCGAATCAGAAGAGTTCTGATCCATCGAAAGGAGTTTCGATGATGTCGATGATAGAGATCATGACATATCCCATTACCATACAGAACTGAACCTAACTGGGTCACACAAACAAGGGTTTGAATCTGGTGATCATCAATTGAACTGATCTAGTTCAATTGATCTGAATGAGATTCAATTAGGTTCAAGAAAATCGTGCTAGCACTCGATTGAACCTAACATTCTTCTTTTACTATCATAAATAAGTTGTCCTATCTGAGCCAAAAAAGTTTGTGCTCAATCAGAGGCCTTCATATGGTCTGACTGGAGGTTGTCCAAGTCAAAAAAGGTTGTCTTATTTTGTAAGACATTACCTGCCATTTTTGGTCACCTGCCATTTCTTGTTCTTTGACTTTGGTCAAAAGTCTACCTTTGACTGGTCAAACGTTGACCATTGATACTTTGAGTTTTAACCACATGTCATGCACCTATTGGAGAGCTGGTGGGGGCCTGTCCTCCTGCCAGAACCTGGCAAGGAGGAGGATGCACACCACCCTAGGCATGTACCCAAGTTGGAGGCGCCTAGGAGTCCTTGTTGGACAAGGACTCCATCTTCTTTTTGAATTTCAATTAGAGTTCTTCTAAGAACCAACTTTGACTGGTCTTAGGCGCCCTCTAAGGAGGAATCCAGGGGACTCTATTCCCACCAATCAGATTTAGATCTAATTTCACAAAGGGTTGTGATTGGTTGGGAAGAAGAGGAGTTGGATCACAGTTAGTCTGTAAATAAGACCCTGTACCCAACTCAAAGGGATAAGAGTTTTCATATGCCAAAAGGCCTTTTCTCCTCTCCTCCTCCATGCCAAAGCTTCTTCTCCCTCTCCTCTCCACGTCCAAAATAGTTTGGGAGCTTGGTTGGTGCGATCCAGATCAAAGAAAGGCGATCAAAAGCAAGAAAGCTGCACTGCTGCAAAGGACGACTGTTGATCTTCAAAAGGAGTTTTGAAGATCCTTCAGATCAGATCCAGATCTAATTTTTGGAGATGTGATAGAGAAGAAGAGGATCTCCAGATCCAGCTCAAGTGGATATCGGTAGAGGCCAGGCGCTTGCGTGGCTAGATCCAGAACCTTCCGCTGCATACAGGATCATCAACGGATAATTAAATTACAAAATCAGATAAATTAAATTTGATTTAATTTATCTTTATTTTATTTTATTTATTACGATAATAAGAATTCGATCTAAAATATCTTAGATCTGATACAGATCAAAGAGAAAAATTTTTGAAATATATCTCTTGATCTGAGCAGATCTGAATGAACCTGGATCGAAAAATCAGGATTTTCCTTCAGAGAGCCCCATAGATTCATCCTTAGATGATGTCTAAGATTGGTCAAATTCTATAGGTAAGGGTCACCTAGTTTGAATCCAAGAAGCAACCTGGAGTCCCATCCGTATGAGACTCCAGTGTTTATCCACATAGGGCGCACGCCATCCTAGGCGTGCACCCTCAATCTACCTACCAAATGATAGGTGGATTTGGTCAAAAAGTCTCTCCTATGGGTACATGACATATGGGCAGATGTCCAAAGGTCAAAGGTCAACGTTTGACCAAAATCAAAGGACAAGAATTAGCAGATGATGAAAAATGGCAGATGTTGTCTCAAATTTATCTCATAAATTAAGACAATCATTTTCTAACCTGGACAAGCTCCAGTCAGATTAGGTAAAGATATCTGAGTGAGCACAAACACATTTGGCTCAATCAAGACAACTCTTAATGATAGAAAAAAGGAGAATGTTAGGCTCAATCATGTGCTAGCACGATTTTCTTGAACCTAATTGAATCTAATTCAAATCAATTAAACTGGGTTAGTCCAATTGATGATATCCAGATCCAAACTCTTGTTTGTGTGATCTAGTTAGGTTCAGTTCTGTATGATAATGGGATATGTTGTGATCCCTATCATCGACATCATCGAAACTCCTTTCGATGGATCAGAACTCTTCTAATTCAGACAACTAGAATGATCGATCATCTAAATCATTCTAATTGCTCTCAAAATCCATCAGTGATATCTAGCAGTATGTGGTGGCAGCCCATCAAAACTAAAAATAAATCTCTCGGTGCAGCTACTTGTGTGATTCAGTTCTTCTATCTTGAGCTCCGATCAGATTAGGATTAAGGTGAACTCGTCAAACCCTAATTTTTATCATATGATTTAATCATTTGATTCAAGTCCGATGTGAAAATCTTAATAGAAACTCTTTCTATTATTTCACTCTCTGCCATGGCCATGGGCTTATGGACTTGATTCTCATGATCATCATAGGGCTGCTCCTCATCCACCGAGGTAGATAGATTCCATTTTGGTGCAATCCAATTCCTACAATGAACATGCTATAGCCAACATACACCTCAAAATTCGGAATGGCTAGGAGATCCTACAATGAACATGCTATAGTCAAACTATAACATCCTAAAGGTAAACTCTCGATGCACCTCAGGTCAAAGAACCAGACACACCACTATAGCTTCGAGTCAATCATCGACGAGAAGATAAACTTTCTTATAACTACTCGAGATGGTCATGCTCGATGCCCTCGTTCTCTAATGAGTATCTATACTCTCGCTCCGGTGTCTCTATACCATAGGCTTAAAACTCATCTACTATGAAGAAGCGATTGTATACTAACCTTTCGGATCAATCACCATCCTCATGATGATCCTACTGTTAGGAGCCTTTTATGAGTTAATGAATAAAAATTCATGTCTTAAATTTTCAACTCTTGAAAATATGAATTATCATTATCATTAACTCAGATATGTATCACAGACACTAAATACACATATGTGATAGAAAATAACCTATTTTATTATTTATAGTTAAAATTATAATTTTTTTCTTAGAAGTGTATTATAAGTGTCAGCCAATTCTGGCTTCTAGGGCATACATATCTAACAGTAGGAACCACCGACAGCCAAAATCATTTCGATAAAATTAAGGCTGTCTAGATTTTCGTCATTTAACAGAATCTAAGCCTTTGAATGTTCGGATACTTCAACGCACCTCTGCTCGGATCATGCCACGACATTGCAATCCATGAGAAAGGCCAAAGACTAATGATGACTCAACACGTGGCATTATCAGATTGAGCCAAAACCAAATCAATCAGAATGTCAAGCTGTCAAATCATCTTCTTAGTCGAGTCATGCTAATGATGGCAGCATGATCATCAAAATGATAAAACAGTGGAAACCCTTCTCACTGAACATGTTAATAACTATTGCACGATCATTAAAATAACTAGCTATCCCTTGATTTACGAGGCAATCATTAATACCGAAAGAAGAGTAGCTGCCAAATCAAAGTTCAAGACAATTGATGAAGATTCTTATCGACCAAAATGCCAAACTACGTAGCAAGCCATGTATCTCCATTACTTTGAACTCAAGAATGTGGGACAATTGTTGGATATTGACTCGACAAACCGATTTGGCATCCAAACGATGAATCATAAGTCGGCCTCACCGATCGATGATCGGCACTGTTGACTAAATGATGAATGGATTGCCGATTGATGACAAACCATAATGAGTTGAGCAAACCCCACGATGATTGATCATTGGTCGACCTATCGGATGACAGTCAATCTCCTTCAACCAGCAGTTAATCGATTTATCGACTGATGATCGGTCTTCAACTGATCGTCTCTCGATTCACCAGCTTTCAACTATCAATCTCTCGGTCAATGATTAGTTGGTGTCTCATGGCCTATTCTACAAATCGAATGATTCCAAGAATAGGCAATTACTAATTAATCAAAATATTAGTCAGATGCCAATATATAATCGGATTGATCGACAAACAATCAGCATGACCTATATTCTCAGTGCAGAATGCACGTAACGGCTTCTCCACGATCACGTAATGAGCATTAACTGCTCCCTCAATGCCGAAATAAGTGGGACTTTATGATTTACGATCGTTATAGACGGTAACTACTACATCCACCTATAAAAAAAGAATAAATTGAGTACTTTAGTAAGAAGATTCTGGACTGAAACTCTACCTAATTCTATTTTGATTATCTTATTCGTTAATTCTCCACTAACTTAAGTATTGAAGGATCCCCACCAAAAAATATTTCGATCAATGTGGAATTCATTTTTAGATAATTTCTTCTGATGACAAGCGCATCAGAGGATTGATCATAATAATTATTTAAAAATAAAAAGTTAATTAAAAATATTTTGTTTGAATGCATATATCGAATGCTTACTAAAAAGAAAAATGCTTATACTAAATGTTAAAAGAAATCAAGAGACCTAAATTCAACATAAAATAGAAGAAATTTTATACATTATGTTTCCTAGATTCCATCCATGAAATAGACTCAGATTCCCCTGCTTCTTCAACAATTAAAGCAAAATCCGATCAAGACAACGAAGCCACCACCAAATACTAGATACACCAAACTTCTAACAATATATATATATACACACACGAGATACCAAACAAATGCGCGAGCCGAAACCGGTTCACAGAGCACACTCGAACCGATTCAATTCGAACCACTTCGTTTCTCGTCCATGAACCGCTTGATTACCCGCATTAACTCGTTCGCCGGCTCGGACCACGGGTCGATGGTGAAGAACCCGTGCTGCTGCCCCTGGAACTCCGCCAGCTCCACCGGCTTTCCCCATTCCCTGAGCCTCTTCGCGTACGCGGCGGCCCGGTCCCTCAGAAGATCCCGATCCCCGACCACCACCAGCATCGGTTCGAACTCGAGCGGCTCGAGGTCCGGGCTTCCCGGCCCGAACGGGTTCACCAACGGGTGGTCCGCCGTCGCGCCACGCGGCAACGAGAGCCTCCAATACCGGTCGTTCAGCTCCAGGTTCAAGAACGCGTCCTTGGGACACTCCGCCTCGGATTTCGTCCGCCGGGTCCCGCCGAAGAACGGCATCAGCTGAACGAACCCGCGGATCCGGACCGGCTCCAGCTTGGCCCGGCCGGCGGCCGAGCCGAACCGGACCGCCAGGTGGTGGGCGATGTTCCCCCCGGCGGAGTCGCCGGAGATGAACACTCGGCCGAAATCGACCGCCTCGGCGAACCAGGGGTCGGGGTCGGGCGAGGCGGCCTGGCGGCGGAGCCACTCCACGGCGGCGGCGCCGTCGTCGATGGCGGCGGGGAGGTGGTGCTCGGGGGCGAGGCGGTAGTCGGGGGCGACGACGACGGCGCGGAGCTCGGAAGCTAGGCGGAGGCAGTAGTTCTGGCAGTTGGGCCAGGTGCGGGAGCCGATGCAGAAGCCGCCGCCGTGGAAGTAGTAGAAGACGGGGAATTTGGGGCCGTCGGAGGCGAGGCGGTGGCGAGGCTTGTAGAGGCGGAGGTGGAGGTCGTGGGCGGCGTCGAACTGGGCGTCCTTCCAGTCGACGGAGCCATCGTCTTGGACGGGAACGGGGAAGCTGGGGTTGGGGGAGCGGACAATGGAACCGTCGCTGAACACGCGGAGGACGCCACGGCACTCATCGACCTCATAGGCGGCGAAGGAGGACATGGCGTTGGAGGTTGGGTTGGGGATTTTTGGGGCGACGTTTATAGTAACGGGAGGGGGAGGAGGCGAAGGAGTAGGACCGGAAGGTTGAGGGTGGGGGGCTTGGCGTTTGCGTAGGATTTTGGTGCATGATGTCACTTGCTGCTCATTCTTGTAGTTTGTTTTGGGATATTTGCTTTTGGCAATTAGGAACTAATGGGATCGTCCGGCCAAACAATAATTGGATGGGGACCAGGAAATCGTGCTAAATACTGCATTGGGCATGCTTCGGGACGCAATGCTATAATTAGTCCACGTTTCTTGCATACGTTATCATCGATTAAGGTGGTTTCTGCTATGCGGCTCTTGCGGTACCCTCGCATGGTGTCGCCGTCAAAATCTGGCCTGACGAATCTCGGTGGGCTGGCGCTAAAATCCACCCCGATGAGATTGGATGGGTTATCTCAAATGGTGAGCGATGGTTGATCGGCTTCTAATTTGCTCCGACTGGAAGGATGGCTCAAAGCAAAGAACCCGACCTGCAGATTGAAAGAAGAAATACCGAAGCTTACCAGACTTATCCTGTAAGGAACAAGTTACAATGGCAACGTAAATATTTCAGATTGACTGGATTGGCAGCCGAACCATCTCGAACCCATATAGAGACAACAATACGTTGAGGTAAGGAATTTATCCTCATATCCCTCCATTCGAAAGATGAGCCAAGGCGTGCTTTCAAACTATTTTCTTCGACAATAGCTCGTTAGCATTTAAGCCTCTTAAACCATCTCAGATCAGCAACCCTCTAGCATATTCAACGATCCTCTCCGAGGATAAGCAATGATCCAGCTATAATCCAATCATGATCAAATTATTTTTCATTCTACCTAAATTTATGGGATCGGATAAGGCATCCTGATTATGCCAATAACAACCTCCTTATTTTAGAAAAATGATCTTAATCTCGAAATGACGTGATTAGCGGACTAAGATTAGTGAAACAGCATAATATCCGCTAGACATTTCTCCTACAAATATTGCAAACTCCGAAGATTTAGGTAAGCAAGAAATTGATTGCTTCTTTATTTTCTGCTGACTTGAGTTAGAGAAACATCGTCGGAGTCAAATCTTTCAGCTCAGACTTTGTTTTACAGATCACTATAGCACCCCTATGCGAGACTGACCACTCTACTTTTGAAGTAAACAATTTCAAGCAACAACAGATAAAGGAAGGACAAACTTTTAAACATGCCACCAAAGAAAGCATCATCTCGTCTCACCGATGCCACCGTCTCCATCAGGGCGATTTTCAGGCTGACGATCCTGCTTAACCTCCGATGGTAGAAATTTCTTCACTTCCTCAATCAGTCCCAATAATGATGGATCAATTCAACCTGCTCCTTTAGTAGGTCAATACCTTGATGGACGCTGTTCAAGCAATCCAGACTGCTTTCGTGCCTTCCCCAATGGCACCGCAGCTAAGTCAGGCTGCCCCTGCACTACCCTCTATGGTGTAGCCTATACTTCCTTCGATGATTCCGACTGCGCCCCTAGCAATGGCACCACCTCAACTACTGGCCTTCCTGTTAGGATTTGACGTCTCGAATTCGATTCCAAGCAAAAAGAGAATCAGTTTTCAGCATAGTAGTCGAGTCGGCTTCGATACGCGGTCGAGTAAGCTCGGATTGAGATCGAGTTGGCTCAAACCATAGCTGAGACGACTCTCTTAGGCAGACAGACAGCGGGAGTCCGGACGAGACGCAGTCGAGCCAGCTCGATTCTTGATTGAGCTGGCTCGACGGAGGCGAACAGAACACGATGGGATTTTTTCTGTTTGGACTCGGATTGTGATTAATCCAAGGAGTTTACGAAAGTTGCGCATGAATCATAAGATCTAGCGGCCATAGAGGATTGCGGTCATGATCTGAAGGTCAAAAAATATTCTAAGATTTTAACAAGAACATGGTCGACTCATATTAGGAGAATGAGCCCTGTTAGGACTCCTGTGAACTACTAAGAAGAGGATTCTCATCCTATTTAAAGGGCTGAGATGCTGTGGAATAAAAATGATGGTGCATGTGACATAAGAGGCACGTAAAGAGGCTCAGGCAGCTGCGAGAGGAGCTTAATAGAGGACCGAGTACGTGCAGCCCGCAAGAGAGAAGCAATAGATGCATAGCATCCGATGAGAAGGCTGTGAGGGCAGAGTATCTTATAGCTTCTGTGGTCTTCTTGAGATTCTAAGAGAACTTTTGTGAAGGTAGCTTCTAATTGAGAGAGATTTATGTACAGTGAGTTGAGAGTGGATATTCTCCTCTTGTACCTATTTTTTTCTTTCATAGTGAAACTTTGCATGCCCCATGGAGACGAGCCTTTAGGCTGATTCACGTACTTGATTATTTTCTTATTTTATTTTTTTCTTCTTCCTGCGTAATAATTTAGTACTAGATCCTTAACAAGCAGTATTAAAATAGCTGATATCCCAATAGTTTGATATCAGAATGAATTGATACCACAATAATGTTAGATAAATGTGCCCTAGAAGCCAGAATTGGCTGACACTTGTAATACACTTCTAGGGGCAAAATTATAATTTTGACTATAATTAATGAAATGGGTTATCTTCTATCACACATGTGTATTTAGTGTCTGTGATATATCCTTTGAGTTAATGGTAATGATAATTCATATTTTCAAGAGTTGAAAATTTAAGACATGAATAATCATTATTAACTCATAAACAGCTCCCGACCATAGGATCATCACGAGGATGGTGATTGATCCGGAAGGTTGGTGTACGATCGCTTCTCTTTAGTAGATGAGTCTTGAGTCTACGGTGTGGAGACACCGGAGCGAGAGTACAGGTACTCGTTAGAGAACGAGGGCACTGAGCGTGACCACCTCGAGTAGTCATTAGGAAGTCTACCTTCTCGTCAATGACTGACTCGATGCTGCAGTAGTGTGTCTGGTTCTTTGACCTGAGATGCATCGGCAGTTCACCTTGAGGGTGTTATAGTTTGACTACACCATTACTCGGTCTCCTAGCCATATGGAACCCTGAGGTGTATGTTGGCTATAGCATGTTCATTGTAGGAACTGGATTGCATCAAGATGGAATCTATCTACCTCGGTGGTAGAGGAGCAGCCCTATGATGATCATGAGAATCAAGTCCAGAAATCCATGGCCATGGTAGAGTGAAATAATAGAAAGAGTTTCTATTTAGATTTTCACATTGGACTCGAATCGAATGATTACATCATATGACAGAGACTAGGGTTTGACGAGTTCACCTTAACCCTAATCTGATCGGGGCTCAAGATAGAAGAACTTAATCACACAGGTAGCTGCACCAAGAGGTTCGCATTCAGCTCTGATGGGTTGCCACCATATACTGCTAGGTGTCACTGGTGGATTTTGGGAGCAATTAGAATGATTTAGATGATCGATCATTCTAGCTGTTCGAATCAGAAGAGTTCTGATCCATCGAAAGGAGTTTCGATGATGTCGATGATAGAGATCATGACATATCCCATTACCATACAGAACTGAACCTAACTGGGTCACACAAACAAGGGTTTGAATCTGGTGATCATCAATTGAACTGATCTAGTTCAATTGATCTGAATGAGATTCAATTAGGTTCAAGGAAAATCGTGCTAGCACTCGATTGAACCTAACGTTCTTCTTTTACTATCATAAATAAGTTGTCCTGACTGAGCCAAAGGAGTTTGTGCTCAATCAGAGGCCTTCATATGGTCTGACTGGAGGTTGTCCAAGTCAGAATAGGTTGTCTTATTTTGTAAGACATTACCTGCCATTTTTGGTCACCTGCCATTTCTTGTTCTTTGACTTTGGTCAAAAGTCTACCTTTGACTGGTCAAACGTTGACCATTGACCCTTTGACTTTTGACCACATGTCATGCACCTATTGGAGAGCTGGTGGGGGCCTGTCCCCCTGCCAGAACCTGGCAAGGAGAAGGGCGCACGC
Organism: Cocos nucifera; assembly: GCA_006176705.1. Taxonomy (NCBI): domain Eukaryota; kingdom Viridiplantae; phylum Streptophyta; class Magnoliopsida; order Arecales; family Arecaceae; genus Cocos; species Cocos nucifera. The sequence goes on along the minus strand of QRFJ01003158.1, from coordinate 57,737 downwards.
CAAGGGTGGCGTGAGCCCAAGTAGGAGGCGCCTAGGAGTCCTTGTTGGACAAGGACTCCACCTCCCTTTTGGATTCCAATCAGAGTTCTACTAAGAATCCAGTTTGACTGGTCTTAGGCGCCCTCTAAGGAGGAATCCAGGGGTCTCTATTCCAACCAATCAGATTTAGATCTGATTTCACAAAGGGTTGTGATTGGTTGAGAGGAAGAGGAGTTGGATCACAAGAGGTCTATAAATAAGACCCTGCGCCCAACCCTAATTATAAGTCAATGAATGCAATTAGCCCACGCCCCAAGGCTGCCTCTCCCCTCCTTCTCCATGCCATAGTCTCTTCTCCCTCTTGCTCTCCACGTCCAAAAGGTGTTTTGGACTTAGGTTGGTGCGATTCAGATCAAGGAAAGGCGATCAAAAGCAAGAAGGCTGCGCTGCTGCAAAAGGACGACTGCAGATCTTCAAAAGAGTTTTGAAGATCCTCCAGATCAGATCCAGATCTGATTTTTGGAGGTGTGATAGAGAAGAAGAGGATCTCCAGATCCAACCCGAGTGGATACCGGTAGAGGCCAGGCGCTTGCGTGGCTAAGATCCAGAACCTTCCGCTGCAATCAGGATCATCTACAGGGTAATAGGATTACCCAAATCAGGTAAATTAAATTTGATTTAATTTATCTTATTTTATTTTATTTATTAAAATAATAAGAATCAGATCTGAAACATATCAAGATCTGATTGAGATCAAGAGAAAAATTTTTGAAATATATCTCTTGATCTAATCAGATCTGGACGAACCTGGACCGGGAAATCAGGATTTCCCTTCAACTGGTATCAGAGCCATGGTTCTAAAATTATTTAGATCTGATTTTAATTTTATTTTAATTAGAAAATAAAGTGATTTTCAGATGTCACATGAGATGTGATCAGATCTGAAATCAGAAAAAATTAAAATTAAATGATTTGGATCTAAGAACATGAAGATATGCATGACTAGTTCTAGAATAGAATAGTTCTATAGAATAGTTTTGCATGTCTTTGATTTAATCTGATTAAATCATATTTTAGATCTTCTTATTTACTATTTTTCTGATATTATAAGTGTTATAATAACATCTGATAAATAGCAAATAAAAATTATTTAATTTTAAATATCATATGAGATATGATTGATGCATGTCTAGACTAGTTGTAGAATAGTTCTACATAATTGTCTAGATTAGAATTTATTTTGATTAGATCAATTTAAATCTAATTTTTTAGATTATTATGAGATAATTTAGATCTGAAAATATGCATGATTTGATACATGAGATGTATGCAAAATATGCCATGATTAGATCTAAATTTGTATATGAGATATATGATATAGATCTAATAACTGTTTTGTAGTATTACATGTTCCTGATTAAGGCGTTCCTCTTGGCCGTCCGGTCATAAGAACGAAGAAGGGTTTAAAGGCCCTCTCTTCCCATTCGATGGGGTGTTCTTATGACGTGTAGGGGTGCTGCGTGTTCGTCCTTAATCAGAAACCCAAAACTTACTTTCTGCAAAACCCTAGATCCTGAAACCCTAGGATTTATTGTGCATATTTTGTTTATGAACCCAACTTAATTAAGAATTAAGTTTATGGAATATTAATTAGGTCTAAAATTGAGAATTTCAGATCTAAGACATATTCATAATACTGGGTTCGGGCTTGGGTAGCTCAATTAGGTCTAAGCGGTTGATCAAACCGAATCAAGAGTTGGTTAGATGGGATCAACAATGCTTAAATTGACCAGCCTAATAGGATTAAGTCTGGGTCAAGATCGAGTCACGATCAAGCAAGACCTAATTAGGCTCAGAGGTTAGAGTCTGGATTGTAGGCTAACCCAATTGGTTCTGACTCAACAATTTGGTGTCTAAGGTAAGTTTGGCACAGACGACCGACTGGTTTTTAATTGGAAGCTACTCGACCTGAATGCGTTCTTGTGCGAGTTAATGGCATATTCCTTCCACCGGTCTCACTTACCTGGCCATATCTGTTGACACAGTTCTGATCTGAGGTGGTCAATAATCCGAGCTAACCCATGCCACTAGGTTAGTCATAATTGTTATGACTAAGCCAAGTCTAGTTTAATGAGACCTGAATCAATTCTCCCTAAGAAAAGATTAAGTCTGAGGTCTTCCACCATTGTAGATGTGCGGGCCCTTCCCGGGGTTGATTGTTCTCGGCTGGATACAGTGGCTCAGTTGCACCGGGAAGATGCAACCATGTCTATTAGGCATTGGATGCTATGGGCTGGAGGATGAGTTGGGCTCAATATTTCGGATACGGTGAGAGACTCAATTAGGAACCCAGTCTATGCAAATGGTGGGTCTGACTTAACTAAGGAGTGGATCAATATTTCGGATACGGTGAGATTCATGAATTAGAGACCAAGTTTGGGTGCACCATGATTAGAGAATCATTGAACAAGAGTTGTTCACTCATTGGCTAACCCATCACCAATAACTGTTAGGTGAGGTGATGAGTCAGTTGGTGAGACCGCACCACCCACTAGAAATCATTAATCGTGGAGATTTTCGCATCTCTACAGAGGGAGTGTAGGGATCCGAGAAAATAGTGGGAGCTAATTTGTTTAAAAATAAAATCCCTAAACAAATTGGTCAAGTCAAAATTACAGTATCTAACTAGAATCTTTGACTCTCTACAGGAAAATGTCTGCGTCCAACCCATTGGCACGTATCCTAGACACACATAGACTGACTGGACCCAATTATAAAGATTGGCTCAGGAACTACAAAATTATTTTGGGTTTCAGAGAAGTTAACCACATGTTTTGGACCAGGACCCTCCCACCTTACCAGCCTCGTCCATCCACTGAACAGAGAGCGTCTCTGGAAAAATGGATATTGACGAAGATAATAAGGCCAGATATTACATGTTGGGCTCGATGTCTGATGAGCTCCAGCGCCAACATGAAGATATCGGGACTGCTCGCCAAATGTTGGCTCACCTGCAGGAGATGTTTGGTGAACAGAGTCGCGCAGCCAAATATCAAGTCACGAAATGACTTTTTAAGGCTAAGATGCGTGATGGGCAGTCAGTCCAAGATCACTGTCTGACAATGATCAAGGACATGGAAGAGCTTGAGAAGCTCGGTGTGAAGTTGGACTTGGATCTGCAGAACGATATTATTCTGCAATCCTTGACTGATGCATATGGGCAATTCATCATGAATTACCACATGCATAAACTTCAAAATTCCTTGGCCGAATTAATGAATATGCTGGTTACCGCTGAGCTTTCTATGAAAGGTTCTAAAGGCTCAGTTCTTGCTATGGAACGGACTTCTTCCAAAAGAAAGTCTTATGGAAAGAAAAAGAAGTCTGTGAAAAAGCAAAAGGTGGAAGGATCAAAGAAGAAGAAGGCAGAACCGAAGAAAAAGGCCGATGGCAAAGGAAAGTGTTTCCATTGCAACAGCGACGGCCATTGGAAGCGGAACTGCCCTACTTACCTGGCCACCCTGAAGAACAAGAAGGAAGGTCCTTCTGGAGGTATGCTCGTTATTGAGTCTAACCTTACGGTTTCTTCTGCATCCAGTTGGGTGCTTGACTCTGGTTCTAGTGCTCATCTGTGCACTTCTATGCAGGGTCTTGAGGATAGCAGGAGGCTGAGGGATGGAGACATGATCCTACGCATCGGTAATGGAGCAAGAGTTGCTGCAGTAGCCGTGGGAACATACCCTCTGCGATTACCATCTGGTTTAGACTTAGTTTTAAAAGACTGTTATTATGTGCCTGCAGCTAGCAGGAATTTGATTTCTGTTTCATGCTTAGCACAAGAAGGTTATGTGATTCACCTTCTTTAAGGACCATTGTAACATTCTTTATGAAAGAAATAAAATTGCAAATGGTTTCCTTATTAATGGTCTTTATCAGCTACATATTGATGTACCTGTTCTAACTATCGAGCAAAACGTGAATGCCAAACGACCTAGGGATAGTCCAAACGATAGATATCTATGGCACCTGAGATTAGGTCATATAGCAGAAGATAGGATCAACAAATTGGAGAAAAATGGGCTATTGAGTCCATTGACTTTTGAGTCATATCCAACTTGTGAATCTTGTCTTCAAGGCAAAATGACTAAACTCCCTTTTGTTGGACATGGGGAGAGGGCCACAGATCTCCTTGCCCTAGTACATACTGATGTGTGCGGCCCATTTGATGTGCCGGCTAGAGGCAATTTTGTCTACTTCATTACCTTTACCGATGATCTGTCTAGGTATGGGTATGTGTATCTTATGAGACACAAGTCTGAAGCTTTTGAAAAGTTCAAAGAATTCAGACATGAAGTAGAAAAACAAACTGGAAAACCCATTAAGGTTCTTCGATCAGATCGAGGAGGTGAATACCTTAGCCGGGAATTCCTAGACTATCTAAGGAAAATGGCATAGTCTCTCAATGGACTCCACCAGGAACACCTCAACTCAACGGGGTTTCAGAATGGAGAAATCGGACTCTATTGGATATGGTTCGATCCATGATGAGCTTCACAGACCTCCCTGATTTTCTTTGGGGACACTCATTGTTAACTTCAATCTTATCTACTGAATAGGGTTCCCTCTAAAACCGTTCCTACCACACCGTATGAGATATGGCACGGTAAGAAACCAAGTCTGAGTCATCTCAGAATTTGGGGTTGTCCGGCTCATGTCAAAAGACAACAAGCGGACAAGTTAGAGTTTAGGTCCTTTAGAGCTCGATTCATAGGATATCCTAAAGAGTCATTAGGATACTATTTCTACATTCCAGAAGACCACAATGTGATTGTGAGTCGACATGCCATCTTTCTTGAAAAATAGTTTATTCAAGATAGCGGCATTGGAAAGCAGATTAAGCTTGATGAGAAAGTCTCACAAGCAGAACGAGCTAAGGACCAATTGGAACCAAATCAGGTTGAGCCAATAAGAACACTACCTCCTCCACCTCGTAGATCGGAAAGAGTTTTCCCGTCCCCCTGAAAGATACTTAGGTATTATTTCAGAGGAAGTAGAGGAAATGTTCCTCATAGGTAATGGTGCTCATGGTGATGATCCCAAAACCTACAACGAGGCGATATCAGATATCGACTCCGAGAAATGGCTAGAGGCAATGCAGTCAGAAATTGACTCGATGCACTCAAACCAAGTCTGGACCTTGGTAGATCCACCAGAAGGTATAGTACCTATTGGGTGTAAATGGATCTTCAAGAGAAAGATTGGTGCAGATGGGAATGTGGAGACATTCAAGGCTAGACTAGTGGCAAAAGGTTATAGTCAACGCGAAGGCATTGACTATCAGGATACCTTTTCCCCAGTAGCTATGCTAAAATCCATCCGCACATTGCTTGCCTGTTGCAGCCTATTTCGATTATGAAATATGGCAAATGGACGTGAAAACGGCATTCCTAAATGGATATCTTGAGGAAGATATCTATATGGAACAGCCGCTAGGTTTCACATCCAGTGATACTGATCACAAGGTTTGCAAGCTGCAAAGGTCCATATATGGACTTAAGCAAGCATCTCGGAGCTGGAACACTCGTTTCAATGATGTGATCAAAAAGTTTGGTTTCATCAAAAATGAAGAGGAACCATGTGTTTTCAAAAGGGTCAGTGGGAGCGCTGTTGTCTTCCTCGTATTGTACGTGGATGACATCCTCCTTATTGGGAATGATATTCCCATGTTGACATCAGTCAAGATGTGGTTGTCCAAGGAATTCTCCATGAAAGACCTAGGTGAAGCATCCTTTATTCTAGGAATTAAGGTCTATAGGGATAGACCGAATAGGATGCTAGGACTTTCACAGAAGATGTACATAGAGGAAGTACTAAAGAGGTTTAGTATGGAAAACTCTAAAAGGGGATTAATACCCTTCAGACATGGTATTCATCTTTCCAAGAAGATGTGCCCCTAGCACACCTGAGGAAATAGAACGCATGAGCAAGATCCCTTATGCTTCTGCAATAGGGAGCCTCATGTATGCCATGCTATGTACACGACCTGATATAGCCCATGCTGTGAGTGTCACAAGCAGATATCAGTCAAATCCAGGTGAAGAACACTGGACTTCTGTGAAATGTATCCTTAAGTACTTGAGAAGAACTAAGGATATGATGTTGGTCTTTGGTAATGGAGAACTCCAAGTCCAGGGATACACAGACTCGGATTTCATGTCCGATATAGATGATCGAAAGTCGATCTATCTGTGCAAGACTGTTTGTGCTGGAAAGAGTTCCAAGCAAACGGCGATATCATCTCATCCGCGATTACCTTGAGAAAGGTTACGTTGAGGTCAAGAGAGTCAACTCCGCAGATAATGTGGCAGACCCACTTACAAAGCCGTTGGGCCAAGCAGAAGATCGAAGCCCACCTTGAGAAGATGGGACTTAGACTTGTAGCCAATTGGCTTTAGGACAAGTGGGAGATTGTTAGATATATGTGCCCTAGAAGCCAGAATTGGCTGACACTTGTAATACACTTCTAGGGGCAAAATTATAATTTTGACTATAATTAATAAAATGGGTTATTTTCTATCACATATGTGTATTTAGTGTCTGTGATACATCCTTTGAGTTAATGGTAATGATAATTCATATTTTCAAGAGTTGAAAATTTAAGACATGAATAATCATTATTAACTCATAAACATGCTCCCGACCATAGGATCATCACGAGGATGGTGATTGATCCGGAAGGTTGGTGTACAATCGCTTCTCTTTAGTAGATGAGTCTTGAGTCTACGGTGTGGAGACACCGGAGCGAGAGTACAGGTACTCGTTAGAGAACGAGGGCACTGAGCGTGACCACCTCGAGTAGTCATTAGGGAAGTCTACCTTCTCGTCAATGACTGACTCGATGCTGCAGTAGTGTGTCTGGTTCTTTGACCTGAGATGCATCGGCAGTTCACCTTGAGGGTGTTATAGTTTGACTACACCATTACTCGGTCTCCTAGCCATATGGAACCCTGAGGTGTATGTTGGCTATAGCATGTTCATTGTAGGAACTGGATTGCATCAAGATGGAATCTATCTACCTCGGTGGTAGAGGAGTAGCCCTATGATGATCATGAGAATCAAGTCCAGAAATCCATGGCCATGGTAGAGTGAAATAATAGAAAGAGTTTCTATTTAGATTTTCACATTGGACTCGAATCGAATGATTACATCATATGACAGAGACTAGGGTTTGACGAGTTCACCTTAACCCTAATCTGATCGGGGCTCAAGATAGAAGAACTTAATCACACAGGTAGCTGCACCAAGAGGTTCGCATTCAGCTCTGATGGGTTGCCACCATATACTGCTAGGTGTCACTGGTGGATTTTGGGAGCAATTAGAATGATTTAGATGATCGATCATTCTAGCTGTTCGAATCAGAAGAGTTCTGATCCATCGAAAGGAGTTTCGATGATGTCGATGATAGAGATCATGACATATCCCATTACCATATACAGAACTGAACCTAACTGGGTCACACAAACAAGGGTTTGAATCTGGTGATCATCAATTGAACTGATCTAGTTCAATTGATCTGAATGAGATTCAATTAGGTTCAAGGAAATCGTGCTAGCACTCGATTGAACCTAACGTTCTTCTTTTACTATCATAAATAAGTTGTCCTGACTGAGCCAAAGGAGTTTGTGCTCAATCAGAGGCCTTCATATGGTCTGACTGGAGGTTGTCCAAGTCAGAATAGGTTGTCTTATTTGTAAGACATTACCTGCCATTTTTGGTCACCTGCCATTTCTTGTTCTTTGACTTTGGTCAAAAGTCTACCTTTGACTGGTCAAACGTTGACCATTGACCACTTTGACTTTTGACCACATGTCATGCACCTATTGGAGAGCTGGTGGGGGCCTGTCCCCCTGCCAGAACCTGGCAAGGAGAAGGGCGCACGCCAAGGGTGGCGTGAGCCCAAGTAGGAGGCGCCTAGGAGTCCTTGTTGGACAAGGACTCCACCTCCCTTTTGGATTCCAATTCAGAGTTCTACTAAGAATCCAGTTTGACTGGTCTTAGGCGCCCTCTAAGGAGGAATCCAGGGGTCTCTATTCCAACCAATCAGATTTAGATCTGATTTCACAAAGGGTTGTGATTGGTTGAGAGGAAGAGGAGTTGGATCACAAGAGGTCTATAAATAAGACCCTGCGCCCAACCCTAATTCTAAAGATGAATTGCAATTAGATCCACGCCCCAAGGCTGCCTCTCCCCTCCTTCTCCATGCCATAGTCTCTTCTCCCCTTGCTCTCCACGTCCAAAAGGTGTTTTGGACTTAGGTTGGTGCGATTCAGATCAAGGAAAGGCGATCAAAAGCAAGAAGGCTGCGCTGCTGCAAAAGGACGACTGCAGATCTTCAAAAGAGTTTTGAAGATCCTCCAGATCAGATCCAGATCTGATTTTTGGAGGTGTGATAGAGAAGAAGAGGATCTCCAGATCCAACCCGAGTGGATACCGGTAGAGGCCAGGCGCTTGCGTGGCTAAGATCCAGAACCTTCCGCTGCAATCAGGATCATCTGCAGGGTAATAGGATTACCCAAATCAGGTAAATTAAATTTGATTTAATTTATCTTATTTTATTTTATTTATTAAAATAATAAAAATTAGATCTGAAACATATCAAGATCTGATTGAGATCAAGAGAAAATTTTTGAAATATATCTCTTGATCTAATCAGATCTGGACGAACCTGGACCGAGAAATCAGGATTTCCCTTCAAATAATTGGTATAAAAGTCAAATAGTATCAGAGCGTAGATTGTAGCAGTGGATAGAGATTGAAGAATATGGAGAAGACAAGCATAATCAAGATGGAGATCAATAGGTTCGATGGAAAGAATAATTTTTTCTTGTGGAAAGTAAGGGTAAAGGATGTCCTCATCCAATATGAGTTGATCGATGCTTTCTTGTATGATGAGATGCCAGCCATCATAGAGGTGAATGATTGGAAGCGGATCTAGATGCAGATGATAAGCACGATCCGCTTGTACCTAACAGATGATGTGATGATCCATGTACTTGATGAGACTTTTTTAATGGTGCTATGATCGAAGCTCGAGGAGTTGTACATGATGAAGTCACTCATCAATATGCTATTCCTTTGGAGGCAGTTCTACGAGCTGTGGATGGACGAAGGCCAGAATGTGCGGGAGCATCTATCCAATTTTCAGGAGATCCTTATTGACCTCCTCAGCATTGGTGAAAAAGTTGAAGAGAAGATCAGGGCGTTGGTCTTGCTAGCGTCGCTCTCCCTTTGTATGAGTCCTTGATGACTGCTCTTCTAGTAGAAAAGAGCACCATCAAGATGGATAAGATCACTGCAGCGATACTCCAGAACGAGATTCTCAGGAGAGAGAACCTAACTTCGAGCTCAGATAGCAGCAGCTCAGCTTTGGCAATTTCTGAAGGAGTAAGAGGTAGTAGATAGAGCGATAGAGAATCATGAGGAGGATGATCCAGGTCCAAGACAAGGGATCTTAGAATTATAAGAAATATAAAAGTTGAGCAACAAAAAATAAGCACAAAGCTCTTTTGATTAGCAAGTAAGTCGATGAAGCTTTTAGAATTTTCTTTGATGAATATTTTTGAACAAATGAGCTTATCTTCTTGTTGAATGAAATCTCTTGATTTGATATTTCTTGGAATTCAAAGTGGAATGCTCTTTTTTTAAGACTTTTTGAATTTTTTTCACTTTACTTTGATTTCTCTCAATGATTGAATAGTCAAGTCACTTTTTTCAAGTATTTTGTAGCTCTTTTATAATGTTTGGTGGGATGGAGAGGGATTTTTGACCATTGAGAAATTGAAACTAGTCGTTTGGAAGCAATTTGCATAGTTCTGAATATTTTGTAGAAAACTAGCGGTTGGAGCTCGAGTTGACTTATCGATCTCCTCGAGTCAACTCGACCATCCTATATCGAAAATCATACTCTCTGTATTTCTCTAAGATCTTGACTTGAGAAACTTGAGTCAACTCGGCCCTTTGCTCGAGACCACCTCAAACTTTATCCTAAAAATCACGTTCTTTGTATTTTCCTGAGACTTCGATTTGAGGAACTCAAGTCGACTCAACCCTCTGCTCGAGAGCGTGCAGGCTAAAACTTTTGTGTGCCAGACTTTTTTCTTTTCGTTTCAACTCGAGCTGAATAGCCATCTTCAAGGGTCGACTCGAGGGCTTTTATATTAAAAATTTTTACTTTATCCAATTGGATTCTTCTTCAATTTTGGTCTTGAAATACCTTCTTTAAGCCTTCCTTTAGGTGTGTTTCATACTTCAAAAGCCTCCAACTTCTCCTTATCGACTCTCAAATGCATTTTAGAGTTGTTTCATTTGATGCTCTATAATCCATCTTGAAACATGATCTCAATCAATTCATTAGTCCAAAATATATACTCAAATATTTTGTTACTCATTAAAATCAATCCTTGAGGTTAACAATCTTTCCCTTTTTTATGATGACAAAACTTTGAGTATATAAGAGAGAAATACAACATGAATGTATTGAGCATATTTTTAATATAATGAAGGTACAATTTTTTCATAGTTTCATATTTATCTCCTTCTTAGTTCATGCTTATATTTTTAATGTATTTTATCAATTCCAATTTAAGTTTCCTACATGTGCTTGCTTGAATGGTAATCTATCATTATATACATCAAGCATGAATCCTTTTCATTGATCAGTCATGTTGGTATAGAAATCTATGAGGATGCCGGAGGAAGCTGGAGTGGGAAAGATGAGGCCGTCAATTGGACATACAAAACAAAATCCTAATTGGAGGTGGGTGGCTCCAGTAGGACCCTCCGACGCTTAAGTCAATTTTTCGGCCAACTGGAATGGAGTGCTTAGGAAAGTAGAGAAGCATAGAAGCAGAGTAGCGGAGTAGCAGGAAGGGGAGAAGAGCATAGATGAAAACGTATCTAGATGGTTCTTTCATAAATGGAGCATGTAACAAACTGATGGTGACAACCGTTGTCGAGAATACGCACTCTTTCCACATGGATCGACGTGGCCACCGATGATTAGCCAAGCAACAAGAAAGTACTTCTTAGAGATTTCTATGGAAGCATGATCCAATAATTCAAGAAATAGAGAAGAAGAGAAGAAGAGATTTTCGAAAGAACAAAAATTTTATTCAGTATATTTCAGCCCCATTATAATCTTGACCTATTTTCAGTATATATACTTTACAAAGGGTTAAGCTCAAGCTCAAAGAAAAACTCTCCAAATCCAAACAACTCACGTACATAAAATAATAATCCATAAAAATTAAGTTGACCTAGTTTCAGACTAAGCCGACTAACCTTCGACTGGATCGGCTCAGTCTTAGACTGAGCCGACCCAGTTGTGTACCATGCCAATAGTCTAAAAATGCTGCTTTTTGTCTGAATTTTTCTCTGAGATCTAGCCGACCCAGTTCTGGACTGAGCCGGTCCAGTTTCTAAACTTTGCTAGAAGAGCTAATTTCTCTTCTGGCTCGCTCCCATCTTTTCATGATCTATCTTCTCATATTTTCAAGACTTGGGAGTTCCACTTTTGAGCTTATATTATCTACCTTGGTGCTTCTATATCCTTGTGAGCTCATCTCTTCTCAACAGATCCATCCGTTCCACACATCTCTGAAAGCTATCTCTGGGGAGTACCTTTATGAGTGCATCAGACTAATTCTCTTTGGTATGGACCTTCATCAGTTTCACTTCACCTTTCTCTACTAGCTCTTTGATCCTATGGTATCTCACGTCTATATGCTTTGTGTGCGCATGATAGACTAGGTTCTGTGCTAATAGTAGAGCACTCTGACTATCACTGAATAGTGTAACCTTACTCTGCTCCACCCCCAACTCATCAATTAGCCTCCTAAGCCAAAGGGCTTTCTTTGCAGCCTCCGTTATCCCAATGTACTCGACCTCTATGGTAGACAAGATCGTGATTGACTGAAGAATTGATCTCTAAGACATCGATCCACCATATATGTAGAAGAGGTATCCAGTAGTAGACCTTCTTGTATCAAGATCATTAGCATAATTTGCATCAACAAATCCTTCCAAAGGATCTAAACTTTCACACATCTTTACAGATTATTCTCCAAATTCTTCTAGCTACCCACCAAATACAAAATCATAATCCCTTGTTCCATATAGATATCTCAATATCCATTTCAATACTTTTTAGTATTCCTTCTTAGGGTTAGCCATGTATCTACTAATCGTGCTCACTGCATGTGCTATATCTGATCTACAGTACATCATAGTATACATTACACTACCTACAGCATTTACATAAGAAACTCATTCCATATACTCTCTCTCCTCTTCTGATTGGGGGCTCTGTAACTTGGAGAGAGACATATGACTCGGTAATGGCATCTCTACAGGTTTGGCCTTCTCCATCCCAAACCTCTCCAGAACCTTCTGGACATACTTTCTTTGTGACAAATGAAGCACTCCTTTGCACCTATCTCTGCAAATCTCAATTCTAAGGATTTTCTCAACTAGACCTAAATCCTTATCTCAAACTTAGATGATAATGCCATTTTCAACCTTTTCACAGCATCCATACTTCTACTGGCTATGAGCATATCATCTACATACAATAATAGGTACAGGGCATCCTCCTCATCTACATCCTTAATGTAGATACAATAGTTATGTTCACATCTACTAAAATCCAGGCTCAAGACAAAGCTATCAAACCTTCAATACCACTGACAAGAAAATTATTTCAAGCCATACAAAAACTTCCTAAGTAAACATACCTTTTCTTCTTGTCCCATCTCCATGAAACCATCTAGTTGCTTCATGTAGATTCTTTCCTCCAAAGTTTCAAGAAGGAAGGCCGTCTTCACGTCCATCTATTCCAATTCTATGTTATGCTGTGCCACTAGTGACAGCAAAACTCGAATAGATGTATGACACACCACAGGAGAAAAAAATTTTGTGTAGTCAATTCCTTTTCTTTGTGAGTATCCCTTTGCTACCAGCCTTGCTTTAAATCTGACTCCACCTTATTCTGAAGGTGCCTCTTTTTTTATGAACATCCACTTTGAGCCAATAGGTCGTGCACTCTCTGGAAGATCCACCAGCTGCCATGTCTGATTCTTCTCAAGTGATTCCATCTTCTCTATCATGGCTTGTATCTATGAATTATGATCCTCACTCTCCATGGCCTCTACATAATTCTCTGGATCTCCATTAGCAGTGATGAGTGCATAGGAGATAACCTCATCAATGCCATATCTGACTGGCCTCCTAATAGTACGCTGGGGCTTGTGCAAAGCCACTCCCCTAGCACATCTCTGTCTGATGTCTGTGGCTATTTTTGCACATTTGTCTAAACTGTCGGTCCTCTATACTGATTTTCAATCTGAGATAATATTTTTCTGCCCAGCTCCACCTCAACAGGAACACTCCTGTAAGTGGATGTAACCTGCATGCCATCATTCTTTGACTGGCCACCATTGTTCACCTTTGTTTCTCCAATTTCATCTATCTTAGATCTCCTCAAGATGCTCTTCTCATCAAAGATAACATCTCTGCTAATTACTAACTTCTATGCCTAAGAGTCCCACAGTAGGTACCCCTTGACTCCTTACGGATATCTTATGAATGTCATCTTTTGAGATTTTGGATCCAATTTGCTCCTCTTGGTTGCCTCCACATGTGCATAGGCTGTGTAATCGAAGATTTTTAGGTAGCCAAGCTCCACCTTCTTTCCACTTCGGACCTTCTTTGGAATACCTCCATTCAACTTATAATGAGTGGACTTGTTCACAAGAAAAAGTTAGATCATCACCCCAAAAGAACTTTGGGAGTGATGTCTGGAGCCTCAAACTCCATGCCTTCTCGATCAGTGTTTGGTTTATCTTTTCCACGACACCATTCTACTAGAGAATCATCTTCACCGTGTAATAGCATTTGATGCCATTTTCCTCATAGTACCTCCTGAACTCCAGGCTAGTATACTCTCCTTTCTTGTCCGACCTTAGATAGTTCATCTGTCTTCCTGACTCCTTCTCTACTTCAGCTCTCCAGACTTTGAACCGGGCAAACACCTCTGATTTTTCTTTGATCAGATAAACCCATACCTTTCTTGAGAAATCATCAATGAAAGTGACAAAGTATTTTGCCCCACCTCTACCTGATACAGGAGCTGGTCCCCATACATCCAAGTGTACTAAATCCAGCACTTCCTCGCTGTGTTTGGTACTTCTAGCAAACTTCATCCTATGCTATTTGCCAAATATGCATGGCTCACAAAGATCTGTGCCCTCTTTCTTTAGGGCTGGAATAATACCTCTTCTGCTTAGCTCAGTGAGTCTATAGTCACTCATATGACCCATCTGATAGTACCACAGCCAATATAAAATCTGCTCCTCCTGTACCGCTGTAGCACCTCTACACTATCATTCATCACTGAGCCTTCCATTCTATAAAGATTATTGCTCAATCTTCTAACTCTCATCACTATCAAAGCTTTCTTGAAAATTTTTAGACATCCACTACCAATCTGGCTACTAAAAGCATAACCCTGCTCCTTCGAGTAGCCCAAAGAAATTAAATTCTTTTTCAACTTCGGTACATGCCTGATATTTGATAATATACGAATGATCCCATCATACATCCTCATCCTGATAGAGCCAATTCTAGCTATTTTGCATAGGTGATCATCTTCAAGGCGAATACTTCCACCATCAGCCTTCTGATAGGTAGCAAACCACTTTCGATGAGAAGTATAGTGGTACGAGCATGCTAAATCTAATATCCACATAGTATCACACTCTGTGAATCCATCTGATATAACTAGTAGGTCTTCTTCACTGCTCACAGAAGCTGTATCATCTTCCTTACTGGCCTTCTCTTTTTCTGATCTCAAAAGGGGACAATCTCTTCTTAGGTATCCAAGCTGATGACATTTATAATATTTCAATGTCAACTTCCTCTAATCATGAGAATTTAACCTGCCATTGAATTTTTCTTTTATCTTCTTCTTTAATCTTCCCTGTCTTTCATTCACAGCCAAGATCTCAGACTTAGGGTCTTCCTTGTAGATCTTTTTTCTTTGCTCATTTGATCTGAGCACACCAATAACCTCTTCGTAGTTTAGGATCTCCTTCCCATAAACCAAAGTTGTTATGAGACCATCATACAAACTTGGGAGAGAATATAATAGCAGCAATACCCAATCCTCCTCATCGATCTTCACATCAAACTTGTCACCTCAGAACACACCTGATTAAACCTTTGGATATGTGCAACAAGATCTCCACCTTCAGGCATCCTCAAACTATACAGCTGTTTCTTCAACCATAGCTTATTCATCATATTCTTTTCCATGTATGTGTTCTCCGATCTCTCCCAGAGCCCCTTTGCCATAGTTTCTATGCAAACCTCGGGCAAAACCTGATCGGCCAAGCACATCCAAATTATGCTAAAAGCAATTTCCTCCAACTCTTCTCAATCCTCTGTACTGATCTTTTTTGATCTTTTTTTTATCAAGATCTTATAGATCCTCTGCTGAACCAACAAGTCCTTTACTTTTTGCTACCATAAAGTAAAGTTTTTCTTACCATCGAACTTTCTAAAATCCCTCTTGAATCCACTTGATCCCATGACTTCAAACAAGTCAAGAACAAATCTCTAACACCCTACACGATCTCACACACTAGCAAAACTATCCTTCAAAGAAGATCTAACTAGCCCTAAATTCTCTTTCCAAACTTCTGTATCACCGTTCCTTCGTGTAAACAATCTCCATCTCAATCTAGAGTGAACCACGAAGCAAGCTAGAAGTTTTAGGTTAAAATCTGGTGCAATAGATCTTGGATGTAGTAAACCCTAGGTGTCTTTCTTCCTTCCATGCAACATCGCTTTGATACCAATTATCAGGAATGCATGCTCTTTCCACACGGATTGGCGTGGCCGTCAATGATTAGTCAAGCAATAAGAAAGTACTTCTTAGAGATTTCTACAAAAGCATGATCAAATAATTCAAGAAATAGTGAAGAAGAGAAGAAAAAAATTTTGAAAGAAAAGAACTTTTATTCAATATATTTTAGCCTCCATTACAATCTTGACCTATTTTCAGTATATATACTTTACAAAGGATCGAGCCCAAGCTCATAGAAAAACTTTCTAAATCCAAATAGTTCATGCACACAAAATAATAACCCATAAAAATTGAGTTGATCTAGTTTCAGACTGAGCCAGCTAACCTGCGACTGGATCGACTTAGTCTGACTGAGCCGACCTAGTTGTATACCATGCCAATAGTCCAAAAATGCTACTTTCTATCTGAATTTTCTTCTAAGACCTAGCCGATCCAGTCCTAGACTGAGCCAGCCCAGTTTTCAACTTAGCCGACTCAGTCTCAAGATGAGCCGATCCAATTTTTAAACTTTGCTAGGAGAGTTGATTTCTTTTTTGACTTACTCTCGTCTTTTTATGATCTATCTTCTCATATTGCTAAGACTTGGGAGTACTATTTTTGAGCTCACAGCCATAACCATCTAATAGTTGGCCACTCAGGCCATGTGGAATTCGTTATGGGAATGAGTTATTGTTCATTGCAACTTATAGGCATTGGAGATCCCTTTGTTGAAGTTTGGACATAGGTTGGAGACTTCGGTATATGTGGTGGACTTATGACCGGTCAAGATCCATTGGAGGCAATATCTAGTGGTTTTAAGAAGTTTGGAAGCTTCTTGGGCCGTGTGCAAGTAGGTGTCTCTTAAATTGAGATCTGAAGTTCTGTGCTTCATCCTTCGTAGAGCGGTTGTTATGTATCAGTGATTTGATAAGGTTCCTTTGGATGGCTCTAGCTGATAGGCATAGCAGGGATTAAGTATGTTCGCAACTAGAAGGGGCACTATCGGGAGGAGCACGACTGGAGAAGTTCATCCAGAAGAAATATGACTAGAAGGAGCACTACTGGAGGAGTTTGTCTGAAAGATGCACGACTGGAGAAATTCATCCGAAAGAAGCATGACTGAAGAAGTTTATCCAGAAAAATTTTGACTGAAAGGAGCGCTGTTAGAGGAGTTCGTCCGAAAGGAGTGCGACTGAAGAAATTTATCTGAAAGGAGCGACTAAAGAAATTTGTCTAGAAGAAATTTGACTGAAAGGAGTGGTGGTGGAGAAGTTCTTTTGAAAGGTGCACGACTAGAGAAATTCGTCCAAAAGGTGTACGACTGGATGAGTTCATCTAAAACAAATTGACTGAAAGGAGCGTTGCTGGAGGAGTTCATCTAGAAGGAATTTGATTGGAAGGAGCGCTGTTGGAAGAGATCATCCAAAAGAAATTTGACTGGAAGGAGCACTACTAGAGAAGTTCGTCCATAAGAAGCGCGACTGGAGGAATTCATCCGAAAGCAATGCGACTGAAGGAAGCGCATTGTCCATGATACAAAACTTCAACCATCTTCAAAGCTTGTCACTGATCAAGATTGGGAGAGTGGAACTTTGGTCCTGTCATTCATTCAAAGCTTGTCATTGATAAGTTCCATAGTATGGACTCATTGTTGGGAGGATCGGCCAATTCTTTCAGAATGAGAGTCGATGGCAAGGACTTCGGTGGGGATTATTTTACCCCCAACACTTATCCTCCTACTTTCGAGTTCAAATTTTGAATGAAGAAAGTATAAAAAGAATTTTTGCAGCCGAAGTTCTTTATCAACTTTCCACTTTCAGAGAACAAAATCTTTTGGCTTTTTTGAACTGGCACTGAGGTTTAATGTCGAATGATCTGAAAGGATGCATCTCCTCGAAAACTTATCTAGCACAGAGATCCATGTACGGCATAATTATTATTTTGCTAGGTGCCAGGAACGAGTGGGACATGTGGTGGGTTGGGGTCGGCGGAAGAGATCTTGTAATCATAACTTTCTCTGATTTCATCCTTCTATTTATGCCTTTCTTCTTCCTTCTAATGCCCCATCTCTATCTATGCTTTCTCTTTCTCCTCCTCCTTCATTCTTTTTCATCCCAGAGTATTTTGCCATTTTCATCAATTTTTCTAACCATCGAAGCTCTGTCCGACTAGCTCTTGCCCTCTCAAGCATCTCCTCGAGTTCTTCGAGCATATTATTCCTTCTCTTTCAGGACTCTTCCAATCGTCAGAGTCTTTCTCGACCACGTACCACTATTTCGATCATCTCCTCATATCTCCCCATCAATCTAGGTTAGTCCTCCATCATTCTCTTTTCTTCTCCTTTGTTTTTTGGCCTTTCAATCTTCCATACAGGTTTTGCCATTCTTTCCACAAGGTTTTATAACCCCCCTTTTATTTTGTTGCTATTTTGAGGGTTTTTTAAGTTCTCTCTGATTTAAATGTCTTTCGAGATTTTATGGTCGTTCGATTCTAGAAGCCCGCCCGTCTGGTCCATCTTTCCAAAATTCTACCTCCAAAGATAAGATCGAACTTAGGGATGTACCTCAATCGAACTTCATACCCAAAACTATTTCTTGTTTCTTATCCTCTGACGACCTTTCTTCAATTAGAATCCTATATGGTATACCTCCTGAGTATGAACTAGAACTTCTTGGACCAAGCGATCGGGCTTGCTCCCCTCCTCTAAGCCATTTTTGTCTGTACCTAGAAGATTTTTGTGTCGGGCTGAGACTTCCTCTCCCTCCTTTCATAGTTGTCCTTTTCTACTTTTTGAACATCTCTTTTGCTTCTGTAGTGCCTATCTTCTTTAGGTCTATTTTTAGGTTCATCTCCCTTTGTCCCTTCGCTGAAGTTCGTCCAACCATCTCCCTATTCCGAGCTTACTATACCTTCAAGCGACATCCTTCCATGAAGGACTGGTGATACTTCTCATCCTAGTTTGTTAAAAGAAGCCCCTTCTTCCATTCATAACTGAAAAGAGAAGTTTTTCTTCATGTCCTGTCCAACTCTAGAACTAAGACTTCCCCCTGGGGCCTTCTAAGAGAATCAATTCACCGGGCCCCCGAATTAGATAGGCAAGATCTTGACTCCTCCAACAAACTGAAGGGTTACAAAGTTCCACCACTATTCGAACTTCTCTATGAGCAACTCTTGTTCAACTTTGACCTCAGTCCTCTTAATCCAACAAGTAATCGATTGAAGTTTGCAAACTATTATTTCTACTTTTCCTTACTCACCATACTTTTCTTTTCTTTACTGTAGAAGTGAATGCCCAAGTGGTCGAAATGCTCATGAGAGGGTTTTCGGCCCACAAGAGAAAAGGGAAGGCACCGGATGAGAGTTTGAAAAAAGCAAGAGTTGACGTTCCGAGCTCCACGGCTCCCGTCAGTGCCATGGATGTTGAAAATTATATCCTAAAGCCAATTATCTAGGTTGTAGATGGTTGAACTAAATATAATTATACTTAAATTATTAATAAATAAAATTATTATGTTGACTTTTTCATCACTTTATGCATCTTTCTGTAATGAACTCTTCTGTAATGAAGTCTGTAGGGCTATTTAGACTCGACAAAGGAGGATTTATTATTTAGTCCTTAAATTAGTTTGCGACCAAATGATACACTATTACTCAGGATGACAACGTATTGAGTGTAAGTCATTGTGTGCCATAAGTATTAATTATCCTCTTAACCAAGAAGTATGAAGATACTATTATGGCATGCATGTAAAGTGTAGGAATATATTTTACTGAACGTGATCCAATTACGGAGCTCTCTACTGTCAAGAGTTGCTCACGAAGGATTTGAGTATAATTGTCCCTTAGACCTAAGACCACCATGGTGACTTGCAAGCAACTCACTGTACTTAGGTATCAGACTACCTGAATTTCTAATTCAGTGATGGAAGGCTACTAGGTGCAGTCAAATACTTATGAAGTCGGTGTATGTGTCAAGATGAGATTGATCCCTCCAAGTATTACAGCAAGTGCATCACTGTATTTCAATTTAGCAAATCCTCGGTTGGGATGGTCCATGTAATGGACACTGAATTTTGAAATATAATATGGATGAATTTTTAGAGTTGACAGTAAACTCTAGATAATCCTTTGAGCATTGAGATCAAGAGAATGAATTATACGATAACCATATGCCATAGGTTCGTCATTATTGCATTACGATTTTTCAACATATCCGAATGTTAGGTACCATTGCTAGATGATCACATCGATTAATACAAAAGATCAGTTCTTATGCTACTGACTTAGGAATCGAACCTATGGGATCACACATATAAGGAGTTTCTACCTGATCTGATGGCTGATCATGAGTCCTGATGACCTAAGACTCTATGGTCAAGAGTTTCACTGGACTGAAACTCTACGATCAAGAGTCTCACTAGACTAAAACTCTATCTTTATAGGTTCCATTAGATTGGGACTTAGAGTCCTACTTGTCTGGGACTCTTTGATCAAGAGTCTTACTGGATTGGAACTTTGTGACCAAGAGTCCCACTAGACTAGGACTCTATCTTTGTGGATCCCACTAGACTGAAACTTAGAGTCTTACTTGTCTGAAACTCTCTGATCAAGAGTTTTACTGATTTGAAACTCTATGATCAAGAGTTCCATTTGTTTGGAACACTGGGTTCAAGAGTTCCACTGATTTGGAACTCTTCAAGAGTTTCATGTTGATAGGACTCTATTATCCGGTAATCCATCCATTTTGGACTCTGATATTTTTGAAGGATTAATCAGCAATTTGATTGTTGATTAGTCCAATTTGATTGAGCAATGAGAATTTGATCAAATCTGATCGAATTGGATTCGATTGGATTTGACCCGATAAGGTCATGAGATGACCTAATCGCTATCAGAGATTTGATCCTGATTTGATCAAGATCTGGATCTAATTAATTTTTAATTTGATTAGGATTTTATTAGATTAGGTTAAGCCTAATTTGGTTGGATTTGATCTAATTTAATTAGGTCTAAAATTATTGATTTGGTTGAAACCAATTAAGACAAATTCAAAGTAAGTTTGAATTTAAACTTTCTCCCTACGCCACCTTGCTTTGACTTTTCCACTCTTGTCTCACACCCCAAATTTTTTACATAAGTTTTTCTCTCATAAAAGAAGGTTTCTGCTCCCCTCCTCTCATCTACTTTTGACCTGGTCCAAGCGTTGACCAGTTCAAATAAACTTGAATTTTGAATTCAAGTTTTGGTTAGTTGGTTGAAATTTCCTGTTCTTATCCTCTCCATGCATCAAACTCATTTCTCACGTACACTTTTGTGTGTTTCTAAGTATGGCCACATAGAAGGAGAGTCCTATGCATCAAACACTCTGGTTTGGCATTGGGAAGAGATAATCTCTACACTTGAATTTTGAATTCAAGTGTTTAGTTGAAACCATCTAACCTCTTTCTCTCTTATCCAATCCTACATGCAAATCACACTGCTAGCACACATTTAAAATTATTTTTCATGTGGGCATGCATGGATTTACATGAAAGAAGGCTGAGGGGTGTGAGAGGGTTTCTTAGAGAGAGAAAATTGAAGGAAAAAATCTTATTTTTTGGGTCAGGTTCATTCAGATCTGATTGGATCAAACGGGATATTTCAAAAATTTTTCTCTAAGATCCTAATCAGATCTGAGACTCTTCAAATCTAATCTTATTGATCTAATAAAATAAAATAAAATAAAATAAAATTTAATTATACTTTTATTTTGGATAATCTAATTATCCTATGATGATCTCGATGTTTGTCTGAGGTTCTGGATGTAGCCACGCAAGTGTCTGGCTTCTACTAGTATCTACTTGGACAGGATCTGAAGATCTTCCTCTTCTTTATCAATCCTCCAAAAATCAGATCTAGATCTGATCTTGAAGGTCTTTAAAATTTTTTTTGAAGAATAACTATTGTCTCTTGCAGCAGTGCTGCCTTCTTCCTTTTCTATTGCCTTTCACTTGCTTGGATCGCACCTAACTTGTACCCAAAACCTCTTGGGCATGGAGAGGAGAGAGAGGACCAAAAGGTGGCATGGAGAAGGAGGGAGTGAAGCTTTGTGGCATGGACTAAAGGCAGAAGCTCATAAATCTAGGTGCAGATAGGGTTTATATAGACCCTACTGTGCCATGCAGTGCCACATCATCCCGACCAATCATGGCCCTTTGTGCAATCAGATCTAAATCTGATTGATGGAATGACATCATTTGATCCAATCAGATGAGAGACCATCAAAATTCTTCTTAGGTTGTGCCAAGACTGAGTCAAACAAAACTTCTTGGCGCCACATAATTTAATTTTCTGAAGCAACCTGGAGTCCCATCTATATGGGACTCCAACTCTTATCCTCATGGAGCGCATGCCTCCTAAGGCATGCACCCCCTTCCTATCTGACTTTTAGCAGGGAGATAAAGCCCCAGGTACTCTCCTATGGGTGCAAGACACATGGGCAAATGTCTAAGTATCCAAGGTCAATATTTGACCAATGTCCAAAAATAAGATTTAGTAGGTGACAAAAAAATGGCAAGTGTTGTTTCAAATTTATCTCATAAATTAAGACAACCATCTTCTAACCTAGACAAGCTCCAGTCAGACCAAGTAAAGGTTCTTAAGTGAGCCTAAATATATTTGGCTCAGTCGAGACAAGCTTTAATGATTATTAAAGAAGAATATTAGGCTCAATCATGTGCTAGCATGATTTTTTTGAACCTAATTAAATCTTATTCAAATCAATTAAACTGGGTTAGTCCAATTGATGATATCCAGATTCAAATCCTTATTTGTGTGACCTAGTTAGGTTTAGTTTCATATAATAATGGGATATGTCATGATCTCTATCATCGACATCATTGAAACACCTTTCGATGGATCAGAACTTTTTTGATTCAGACAACTAGTATGATCGATCATTCAAATCATTTTAATTACTCCCAAAATCCATCAGTGATATCTAGTAGCATATGGTGGCAATCCATCAGAACTAAAAATGAACCTCTCGATGTAGTTAACTATGTGATTAAGTTCCTCTATCTTGAGCTTCGACCGGATTAGGGTTAAGGTGATCTCGTCAAATCCTAATTTTCATCATATGAATTAATCATTTGATTCAAGTCTAATGTAAAAATCCTAATACAAACTCTTTCTATTATTTTACTTTGCCATGGCCATGGGCATATGGACTTGATTCTCATGATCATCATAGGGCTACTCCTCATCTACCGAGGTAGATAGATCCCCTATTAGTGCAATCCAATTCCTACAATGAACATGTTATAGCCAACATACACCTCAGAATTCTGAATAGCTAGGAGATCAAGTTATGGTGTAGTCAAACTATAACACCCTCAAGATAAACTATCGATCCATCTCAAGTTAAAGAATTAGACACACCATTGTAGCTTCAAGCCAATAATCGACGAGAAGGTAGACTTCCTCATGACTGCTCGAGGTGGTCACACTTAGTGCCCTCGTTCTCTAACGAGTATCTATACTCTCACTCCGATGTCTCTACACTGTAGACTCAAGATTCATCTACTCTAAAGAAGCAATCGTACACCAACCTTCCGGATCAATCTGAAGGGAAATCCTGATTTCTCGGTCCAGGTTCGTCCAGATCTGATTAGATCAAGAGATATATTTCAAAATTTTTCTCTTGATCTCAATCAGATCTTGATATGTTTCAGATCTGATTCTTATTATTTTAACAAATAAAATAAAATAAGATAAATTAAATCAAATTTAATTTATCTGATTTGGGTAATCCTATTACCCTGTAGATGATCCTGATTGTAGCGGAAGGTTCTGGATCTTAGCCACGCAAGCGCCTAGCCTCTACCGGTATCCACTTGGGTTGGATCTGGAGAACCTCTTCTTCTCTATCACACCTCCAAAAATCAGATCTGGATCTGATCTGGAGGATCTTCAAAACTCTTTTGAAGATCTGCAGTCGTCCTTTTGCAGCAGCGCAGCCTTCTTGCTTTTGATCGCCTTTCCTTGATCTGAATCGCACCAACCTAAGTCCAAAACACTTTTGGACGTGGAGAGCAAGGGGAGAAGAGAGTATGGCATGGAGAAGGAGGGGAGAGGCAGCCTTGGGGCGTGGGAAATCTCTTTCAATAAGACTTTGACTCTTTGAATTAGGGTTGGGCGCAGGGTCTTATTTATAGACCTCTAAGCGTGATCCAACTCCTCTTCCTCTCAACCAATCACAACCCTTTGTGAAATCAGATCTAAATCTGATTGGTTGGAATAGAGACCCCTGGATTCCTCCTTAGAGGGCGCCTAAGACCAGTCAAACTGGATTCTTAGTAGAACTCTAATTGGAATCCAAAAGGGAGGTGGAGTCCTTGTCCAACAAGGACTCCTAGGCGCCTCCTACTTGGGCTCACGCCACCCTTGGCGTGCGCCCTTCTCCTTGCCAGGTTCTGGCAGGGGGACAGGCCCCCACCAGCTCTCCAATAGGTGCATGACATGTGGTCAAAAGTCAAAGGGTGAATGGTCAACGTTTGACCAGTCAAAGGTAGACTTTTGACCAAAGTCAAAGAACAAGAAATGGCAGGTGACCAAAAATGGCAGGTAATGTCTTTCAAATAAGACAACCTATTCTGACTTGGACAACCTCCAGTCAGACCATATGAAGGCCTCTGATTGAGCACAAACTCCTTTGGCTCAGTCAGGACAACTTATTTATGATAGTAAAAGAAGAACGTTAGGTTCAATCGAGTGCTAGCACGATTTCCTTGAACCTAATTGAATCTCATTCAGATCAATTGAACTAGATCAGTTCAATTGATGATCACCAGATTCAAACCCTTGTTTGTGTGACCCAGTTAGGTTCAGTTCTGTATGGTAATGGGATATGTCATGATCTCTATCATAGACATCATCGAAACTCCTTTCGATGGATCAGAACTCTTCTGATTCGAACAGCTAGAATGATCGATCATCTAAATCATTCTAATTGCTCCCAAAATCCACCAGTGACACCTAGCAGTATATGGTGGCAACCCATCAGAGCTGAATGCGAACCTCTTGGTGCAGCTACCTGTGTGATTAAGTTCTTCTATCTTGAGCCCCGATCAGATTAGGGTTAAGGTGAACTCGTCAAACCCTAGTCTCTGTCATATGATGTAATCATTCGATTCGAGTCCAATGTGAAAATCTAAATAGAAACTCTTTCTATTATTTCACTCTGCCATGGCCATGGGCTTCAGGACTTGATTCTCATGATTCATCATAGGGCTGCTCCTCTACCACCGAGGTAGATAGATCCCATCTTGATGCAATCCAGTTCCTACAATGAACATGTCATAGCCAACATACACCTCAGGGTTCCATATGGCTAGGAGACCGAGTAATGGTGTAGTCAAACTATAACACCCTCAAGGTGAACTGCCGATGCATCTCAGGTCAAAGAACCAGACACACTACTGCAGCATCGAGTCAGTCATTGACGAGAAGGTAGACTTCCCTAATGACTACTCGAGGTGGTCACGCTCAGTGCCCTCGTTCTCTAACGAGTACCTGTACTCTCGCTCCGGTGTCTCCACACCGTAGACTCAAGACTCATCTACTAAAGAGAAGCGATCGTACACCAACCTTCCGGATCAATCACCATCCTCGTGATGATCCTATGGTCGGGAGCTGTTTATGAGTTAATAATGATTATTCATGTCTTAAATTTTCAACTCTTGAAAATATGAATTATCATTACCATTAACTCAAAGGATGTATCACAGACACTAAATACACATGTGTGATAGAAAATAACCCATTTCATTAATTATAGTCAAAATTATAATTTTGCCCCTAGAAGTGTATTACAAGTGTCAGCCAATTCTGGCTTCTAGGGCACATATATCTAACAATCTCCCACTTGTCCTAAAGCCAATTGGCTACAAGTCTAAGTCCCATCTTCTCAAGGTGGGCTTCGATCTTCTGCTGGCCCAACGGCTTTGTAAGTGGGTCTGCCACATTATCTGCGGAGTTGACTCTCTTGACCTCAACGTAACCTTTCTCAAGGTAATCGCGGATGAGATGATATCGCCGCTCAATGTGCTTGGACTTCTGGTGAGACCTCGGCTCCTTAGCAAGGGCTATGGCGCCATTGTTGTCGCAGTAAAGAGGAATGGCATCTGATGGCATTACTCCAATTTCTGCAGCAAACTTCTTGTACCAGAATGCTTCCTTTGCAGCCTCTGATGCAGCTATATATTCTGCTTCCATGGTGGAATCTGCTATCACAGTTTGCTTGGAACTCTTCCAGCTGACAGCTCCACCATTGCACACAAACAGACTTCCAGATGTCGACTTTCGATCATCTATATCGGACATGAAGTCCGAGTCTGTGTATCCCTGGACTTGGAGTTCTCCATTACCAAAGACCAACATCATATCCTTAGTTCTTCTCAAGTACTTAAGGATACATTTCACAGAAGTCCAGTGTTCTTCACCTGGATTTGACTGATATCTGCTTGTGACACTCACAGCATGGGCTATATCAGGTCGTGTACATAGCATGGCATACATGAGGCTCCCTATTGCAGAAGCATAAGGGATCTTGCTCATGCGTTCTATTTCCTCAGGTGTGCTGGGGCACATCTTCTTGGAAAGATGAATACCATGTCTGAAGGGTATTAATCCCCTCTTAGAGTTTTCCATACTAAACCTCTTTAGTACTTCCTCTATGTACATCTTCTGTGAAAGTCCTAGCATCCTATTCGGTCTATCCCTATAGACCTTAATTCCTAGAATAAAGGATGCTTCACCTAGGTCTTTCATGGAGAATTCCTTAGACAACCACATCTTGACTGATGTCAACATGGGAATATCATTCCCAATAAGGAGGATGTCATCCACGTACAATACGAGGAAGACAACAGCGCTCCCACTGACCCTTTTGAAAACACATGGTTCCTCTTCATTTTTGATGAAACCAAACTTTTTGATCACATCATTGAAACGAGTGTTCCAGCTCCGAGATGCTTGCTTAAGTCCATATATGGACCTTTGCAGCTTGCAAACCTTGTGATCAGTATCACTGGATGTGAAACCTAGCGGCTGTTCCATATAGATATCTTCCTCAAGATATCCATTTAGGAATGCCGTTTTCACGTCCATTTGCCATATTTCATAATCGAAATAGGCTGCAACAGCAAGCAATGTGCGGATGGATTTTAGCATAGCTACCGGGGAAAAGGTATCCTGATAGTCAATGCCTTCACGTTGACTATAACCTTTTGCCACCAGTCTAGCCTTGAATGTCTCCACATTCCCATCTGCACCAATCTTTCTCTTGAAGATCCATTTACACCCAATAGGTACTATACCTTCTGGTGGATCTACCAAGGTCCAGACTTGGTTTGAGTGCATCGAGTCGATCTCTGACTTCATTGCCTCAAGCCATTTCTCGGAGTCGATATCTGATATCGCCTCGTTGTAGGTTTTGGGATCATCACCATGAGCACCATTACCTATGAGGAACATTTCCTCTACATCCTCTGAAATAATACCTAAGTATCTTTCAGGGGGACGGGAAACTCTTTCCTGATCTACGAGGTGGAGGAGGTAGTGTTCTTATTGGCTCAACCTGATTTGGTTCCACTTGGTCCTTAGCTCTTTCTGCTTGTGAGACTTTCTCATCAAGCTTAATCTGCTTTCCAATGCCACTATCTTGAATAAACTATTTTTCAAGAAATATGGCATGTCGACTCACAATCACATTGTGGTCTTCTGGAATGTAGAAATAGTATCCTAATGACTCTTTAGGATATCCTATGAATCGAGCTCTAAAGGACCTAAACTCTAACTTGTCCGCTTGTTGTCTTTTGACATAAGCCGGACAACCCCAAATTCTGAGATGACTCAGACTTGGTTTCTTACCGTGCCATATCTCATACGGTGTGGTAGGAACGGATTTTAGAGGGAACCCTATTCAGTAAATAAATTGAAGTTAATAATGAATGTCCCCAAAGAAAATCTGGGAGGTCTGTGAAGCTCATCATGGATCGAACCATATCCAATAGAGTCCGATTTCTCCGTTCTGAAACCCCGTTGAGTTGAGGTGTTCCTGGTGGAGTCCATTGAGAGACTATGCCATTTTCCTTAAGATAGTCTAGGAATTCCCGGCTAAGGTATTCACCTCCTCGATCTGATCGAAGAACCTTAATGGGTTTTCCAGTTTGTTTTTCTACTTCATGTCTGAATTCTTTGAACTTTTCAAAAGCTTCAGACTTGTGTCTCATAAGATACACATACCCATACCTAGACAGATCATCGGTAAAGGTAATGAAGTAGACAAAATTGCCTCTAGCCGGCACATCGAATGGGCCGCACACATCAGTATGTACTAAGGGCAAGGAGATCTGTGGCCCTCTCCCCATGTCCAACAAAAGGGAGTTTAGTCATTTTGCCTTGAAGACAAGATTCACAAGTTGGATACGACTCAAAAGTCAATGGACTCAATAGCCCATTTTTCTCCAATTTGTTAATCCTATCTTCTGCTATATGACCTAATCTCAGGTGCCATAGATATCTGTCGTTTGGACTATCCCTAGGTCATTTGGCATTCACGTTTTGCTCGAATAATGAGCATACCTCCAGAAGGACCTTCCTTCTTGTTCTTTAGGGTGGCCAGGTAAGTAGGGCAGTTCCGCTTCCAATGGCCATCGCTGTTGCAATGGAAACACTTTCCTTTGCCATCGACCTTCTTCTTCGGTTCTGCCTTCTTCTTCTTTGATCCTTCTACCTTTTGCTTTTTCACAGACTTCTTTTTCTTTCCATAAGACTTTCTTTTGGAAGAAGTCCGTTCCATAGCAAGAACTGAGCCTTTAGAACCTTTCATAGAAAGCTCAGCGGTAACCAGCATATTCATCAACTCGGCCAAGGAATTCTGAAGTTTATGCATGTGGTAATTCATGATGAATTGCCCATATGCATCAGTCAAGGATTGCAGAATAATATCATTCTGCAAGTCCAAGTCCAACTTCACACCGAGCTTCTCAAGCTCTTCCATGTCCTTGATCATTGTCAGACAGTGATCTTGGACTGACTGCCCATCACGCATCTTAGCCTTAAAAAGTCGTTTCGTGACTTGATATTTGGCTGCGCGACTCTGTTCACCAAACATCTCCTGCAGGTGAGCCAACATTTGGCGAGCAGTCCCGATATCTTCATGTTGGCGCTGGAGCTCATCAGACATCGAGCCCAACATGTAGTATCTGGCCTTATTGTCTTCGTCAATCCATTTTTCCAGAGACGCTCTCTGTTCAGTGGATGGACGAGCTGGTAAGGTGGGAGGGTCCTGGTCCAAAACATGTGTTAACTTCTCTGAACCCAAAACAATTTTGTAGTTCTTGAGCCAATCTTTATAATTGGGTCCAGTCAGTCTATGTGTGTCTAGGATACGTGCCAGTGGGTTGGACGCAGACATTTTCCTGTAGAGAGTCAAAGATTCTAGTTAGATACTGTAATTTTGACTTGACCAATTTGTTTAGGAATTTTATTTTTAAACAAATTAGCTCCCACTATTTTCTCGGATCCCTACACTCCCTCTGTAAAGATGCGAAAATCTCCGCGATTGATGATTTCTAGTGGGTGGTGCGGTCTCACCAACTGACTCATCACCTCACCTAACAGTTATTGGTGATGGGTTAGCCAATGAGTGAACAACTCTTGTTCAATGATTCTCTAATCATGGTGCACCCAAACTTGGTCTCTAATTCATGAATCTCACCGTATCCGGAATATTGATCCACTCCTTAGTTAAGTCAGACCCACCATTTGCATAGACCGGGTTCCTAATTGGATCTCTCACCGTATCCGGAATATTGAGCCCAACTCATCCTCCAGCCCATAGCATCCAATGCCTAATAGACATGGTTGCATCTTCCCGGTGCAACTGAGCCACTGTATCCAGCCGAGAACAATCAACCCCGGGAAGGGCCCGCACGTCTACAATGGTGGAAGACCTCGGACTTAATCTTTTCTTAGGGAGAATTGATTCAGGTCTCATTAAACTAGACTTGGCTTAGTCATAATAATTATGACTAACCTAGTGGCATGGGTCAGCTCGGATTATTGACCACCTCAGATCAGAACTGTGTCAACAGATATGGCCAGGTAAGTGAGACCGGTGGAAGGAATATGCCGTTAACTCGCATAAGAACGCATTCAGGTCGAGTAGCTTCCAATTAAAAACCAGTCGGTCGTCTGTGCCAAACTTACCTTAGACACCAAATTATTGAGTCAGAACCAATTGGGTTAGCCTACAATCCAGACTCTAACCTCTGAGCCTAATTAGGTCTTGCTTGATCGTGACTCGATCTTGACCCAGACTTAATCCTATTAGGCTGGTCAATTTAAGCATTGTTGATCCCATCTAATCAACTCTTGATTCGGTTTGATCAATCGCTTAGACCTAATTGAGCTACCCAAGCCCGAACCCAGTATTATGAATATGTCTTAGATCTGAAATTCTCAATTTTAGACCTAATTAATATTCCATAAACTTAATTCTTAATTAAGTTGGGTTCATAAACAAAATATGCACAATAAATCCTAGGGTTTCAGGATCTAGGGTTTTGCAGAAAGTAAGTTTTGGGTTTCTGATTAAGGACGAACACGCAGCACCCCTACACGTCATAAGAACATCCCATCGAATGGGAAGAGAGGGCCTTTAAACCCTTCTTCGTTCTTATGACCGGACGGCCAAGAGGAACGCCTTAATCAGGAACATGTAAATCTACAAAACAGTTATAGATCTATATCATATATCTCATATACAAATTTAGATCTAACCAAGGCATATTTTGCATACATCTCATGTATCATAATCATGCATATTTTCAGATCTAAATTATCATATAATAATCTAAAAAATTAGATTTAAATTGATCTAATCAAAATAAATTCTAATCTAGATAATTATGTAGAACTATTCTACAACTAGTCTAGTCATGCATCTATCATATCTCATATGATATTTAAAATTAAATAATTTTTATTTGCTGTTTATCAGATGTTATTATAACACTTATAATATCAGAAAACAGTAAATAAGAAGATCTAAAATATGATTTAATCATATTAAATCAAAGACATGCAAAACTATTCTATAGAACTATTCTATTCTAGAACTAGTCATGCATATCTTCATGTTCTTAGATCCAAATCATTTAATTTTAATTTTTCTTGATTTCAGATCTGATCACATCTCATGTGACATCTGAAATCATGTTATTTTTAATTAAAATAAAATTAAAATCAGATCTAAACAATTTTAGAACCATGGCTCTGATACCAGTTGAAGGGAAATCCTGATTTCCCGGTCCAGGTTCGTCCAGATCTGATTAGATCAAGAGATATATTTCAAAATTTTTCTCTTGATCTCAATCAGATCTTGATATGTTTCAGATCTGATTCTTATTATTTTAACAAATAAAATAAAATAAGATAAATTAAATCAAATTTAATTTACCTGATTTGGGTAATCCTATTACCCTGTAGATGATCCTGATTGTAGCGGAAGGTTCTGGATCTTAGCCACGCAAGCGCCTGGCCTCTACCGGTATCCACTCGGGTTGGATCTGGAGAACCTCTTCTTCTCTATCACACCTCCAAAAATCAGATCTGGATCTGATTTGGAGGATCTTCAAAACTCTTTTGAAGATCTGCAGTCGTCCTTTTGCAGCAGCGCAGCCTTCTTGCTTTTGATTGCCTTTCCTTGATCTGAATCGCACCAAACTAAGTCCAAAACACTTTTGGACGTGGAGAGCAAGGGGAGAAGAGAGTATGGCGTGGAGAAGGAGGGGAGAGGCAGCCTTGGACGTGGGAAATCTCTTTCAATAAGACTTTGACTTTCTTTGAATTAGGGTTGGGCGCAGGGTCTTATTTATAGACTAAGCGTGATCCAACTCTTCTTCCTCTCAACCAATCACAACCCTTTGTGTAATCAGATCTAAATCTGATTGGTTGAAAAAGAGACCCCTGGATTCCTCCTTAGAGGGCGCCTAAGACCAGTCAAACTGGATTCTTAGTAGAACTCTAATTGGAATCCTAAAGGGAGGTGGAGTCCTTGTCCAACAAGGACTCCTAGGCGCCTCCTACTTGGGCTCACGCCACCCTTGGCGTGCGCCCTTCTCCTTGCCAGGTTCTGGCAGGGGGACAAGCCCCCACCAGCTCTCCAATAGGTGCATGACATGTGGTCAAAAGTCAAAGGGTGAATGGTCAACGTTTGACCAGTCAAAGGTAGACTTTTGACCAAAGTCAAAGAACAAGAAATGGCAGGTGACCAAAAATGGCAGGTAATGTCTTTCAAATAAGACACTTCCATTAGACTTTTGGCCTAAGATGGTTATAGTTTATCAATAAAGAAACATTATTGCGATATCATTATGAATGATGTCATAATAATGCAAGGATAATTAAGAAATGATATTTATATTTTATCACAGTCTATTAGTATAATGTATACGTCGAATAAATGATCAAAACTAGATAATGTCACTAATGCTTATCTTTGTCACTATAGGCTCGGTCATATAAATAAGAATAGGATTAACAGGTCAGTCAAGGAGTGTATTCTTGACATTGATGATTGTGAATCATTGAATACCTGTGAGTCTTGTCTTCTTGGTAAGATGGCCAAATCACCTTTTACTGGAAAGGATGAGCGGGCCACTGAGCTTCTAGGTCTAGTACATATTGATGTATGTGGAC
This sequence comes from Cocos nucifera, assembly GCA_006176705.1. Classification (NCBI taxonomy): domain Eukaryota; kingdom Viridiplantae; phylum Streptophyta; class Magnoliopsida; order Arecales; family Arecaceae; genus Cocos; species Cocos nucifera. The sequence continues at coordinate 25,111 of QRFJ01003158.1, read as the reverse complement.
CTATAAATATATATACTAGAGGTGGATTTTATTACTTCATTACATTTACTGATGACCTATCTAAATATGGGTATATCTATCTTATGAAGAATAAATCCGATTCGTTTGAAATATTCAAACGATATCGAAATGAGGTAGAAAAATAACTTGAAAAGAGTATTAAAACTCTTCAATCTGATCGAGGAGGTGAATACCTTTCCAACGAATTTCTGACATATCTAGGAGAAAATAAGATTCTCTCATAATGGACCCCTTCTGAAACACCATAGTATAATGGTGTATTTAAAGAACAAATCGAACCTTGTTGGACATGGTTCGATCCATGATGGAATTTACAAGTCTGCCAATTCCATTTTAGGATTATGCACTAGAAACTGCCTATTTTATTTTGAATAATATTTCGAACAAGTCTGTTGCAAAGACTCCATATGAGATATGGACTGGGCGTAAGCCGACACTCTCTCACTTTAGGGTATGGGGATGCCCGGCTTATGTTAAATATTTGCAGTCGAAAAAGCTTGGACCTAGGTCTGATAAATGCTTGTTCATAAGATATCCCAAGGAAACTAGGGATTATTACTTCTATCTTACTGAAGAATAAAAGATGTTCATCAGCAATAGAACAGCCTTTTTAGAAAAAAAATTTTAGTGAAGGAACAGCTGCCTCTAATGTTGAACTTAATGAAGTTCGATAGGTGGAAGAACCGACATATTCTATTAAACCTGCAGAACTAGATTTGATAAGATCAAATCTAGAGCCTATTGATATGGCACCAAGAAGATTCGGTAGAGTACCACGTCAATCAGATAGATATCGATTTCTTAGTCTGAAATAGTGATCCTGTCGAACTCAATGAGAATGATAAGGATCCAATCACCACATGGATAACCATGTAGAGGTCCAACTCTGATATATGGTTGAAAGTCATGCATCCAAATGGAGTCCATGAAAGATCAATAGTGTATGGACACTAGTTAATCCACCTGAAGGGAAAAAACCCATTGGATTTAAGTGAATTTTTCAAAAAGGAAATGGGACGTAAGATGAAAGGTGGAACCCTAGAAAGCTTCGTTCATGTTACCAGGGATATCGTCAACATTATGGGTACTGATTTGATGAGACATTTTTTTAGTGATGCAATGCTCAATATCTATTCGGATCAATGCTTGCGATAGCGGCATACTAGACTATGAGATCTGATAAATGGATATGACAAATAGCTTTGCCTAAATGGAGAGCTGGATGAAGAGGTATATATGATATCAGCTTGAGGATTTCCAAGCATCCACAAACGAGTCTAAGGTGTGTAGGCTTTAAAGATCCATCTATGATTGAAGCAGGCATCAACAGAGTTTGGAACACGGCATTTTGATAAAGTAATCAGAATGTATGGGCTTCGTTAAGAAATGAAGAAGAAACAGCCTACATGTATAATGGTAAATGGTTCTATGGTTGTATTTTTGTACTGTATGTTGATGATTATTCTGCTTAATCAAAAATGACATTCCTATGTTAATAGGAAATAAAGGTTTGGCTAATCGTTTTCATTCCCCATGAAGGACTTTGGGGAAGCCTTCCTACATCCTTGGGAATGAAGATCTTATAGGATAGATCTAAATGGTTGCTAAAGGATTATCCAGTCCAACGTCATCTGATATCACACTGAGAGATTCAGTATGGAGAATTCTAAGAAGGGCTATCTCCCAATAAGACCATGAAATTTCACTCTTGAAGAAGGGATTGTGACAACTGCCTTGAAGAGAGAGCGTATGAGTCGAATACGCATTGCTTCGATAGTAGGTTCTATTATATACGCATGTTGTTGTACGAAGATCAGACATGGCATACTTCACTAGGGGCTAGTGAGCAAATACCAATCTGAACCCAGGTGAGAATCACTTGAAAGGTTGTGAAGACTCCTGAAGTATTTAATAATAACCAAGGCCAGTGGCTCATCTATAGAGATATTGACTTAAACTTGTGGATATATTGATTCTAGTTTTCAATCAGATCAATTATGATAGCAAAAGTGTGTTAGATTTGTTGTTTAGCCCTAAATGGTGGACCAAAGTATGCTGAAAGAGTTTTCAAGAGCACACTAATAGCCAATTTTGTGTACGAGGCCAGAGTAATGTCACAACATCTGAATGCTGCGAAGGAATTGTGTGGCTGTGAAAGTTCATCGACAAGCTAGGAGTGGCTCCTCCTTAGATGGTCCAGTTCTGCTATAATGTGATAGCAATTGGAGCTATAGCTCAAGTGAAGGAGCCGAAGGCACGTCAGCGCAACAAACATATTCTACAGTCACTACCAGCCTTGTATGAGATATCATGGAGTGAGGTGACATCGAGCTTCAGAAGATTGATGGAAAGAAGAACGTGGCAAACCCCTTTACTAAAGCTCTAGGATCAAGAAGTTCAATAATCACAAATGAAGATAGATATTCGATACTATTTTGAGTGGCTTTAGTCTAAGTGGGAGTTGTTGGGAATTTGTATCTAAAGCCGATCATCTAGATTGTAGATGGTTGAGCTAAATATAATTATACTTAAATTATTAATAAATAAAGATTATTATTTTAACCTTTTCATCACTTTGTGCATTTTCTGTAATAAACTCTCTATGATGAAGTCCTTAAGGCTATTGTAAGACTCGATAAAAAGGAGGATTTGTCGTTTAGTCCTTAAATTGTTCACGATCAAATGATACATTGTTACTCAAGACGATAATTATCAAATATAGGTCATTGTGTACCATAAGTTGTGGTTGTCCTCTTAACCAAGAAGTATACATAAATACTGTTATGCATGCAGGATGAAGTGTAAGGGATATATTTCACTGAATGTGATCCAATTGCAGAGCTCTCTACTATTCAAGATTGCTCGTAAGGATATGGATATAAGTATCCCTTTAGATCTGAGACACTACGGTGACTTACTACAACTCATTATACTTAGGTAACCAGACTATCTGAATTTCTAATTAGGTGATGGAAGGCTACTAGGTGCAAGTTCGAGTACTTATCGCAGTCGGTGTGTGTGTCCAGGATGGGATTGACCCTCATGTTGGATGGCAAAATGATGCATTTATATTTTAATTTTAGGCAACCCATCAACTAGGGTGCGGTCCAATATGATGGACATGAAATTTAAAATATAATGTAGAATATTTTTAAGGGTTGATAATAAATTCCTAAGATCAATCCTTTTTTTGAGGCTCGAGGTCAAGAGGATGAATTATATTAATAACCATATGCCATAAGGTCATCATTGTTGCATTGCGATTTTTCAACTATGCCGAACAATACGAGTATCATTGCTATGATGGTCCACATCGATTGAATGAAAATCAGTTCTTGTGCCTATCGACTTTAAGAATCGAACCTATGGGTCACACACATAAGGAGTTCCTACTTGATCTGATGGCTGAATCAGGAGTGCCTGGATGACCTAGGACTCTGTGGTCAAGAAGTTCACTGAACTAAAATTTTATGACCAGGAAGTTTTACTAGACTGAGACTCTATCTTTGTGGATCCCACAGATTGGGATCAGAGTCTACCTTGTCTAGACTCTCTGATCAAGAGTCCCACTAGACTGGGACTCTTATGATTCAGGAGTCCTACTAGACTAGGACTCTACCTTTATGGATTTCACTAGACTGAGACTCAGAGTCCTACTTGTATAAAAACTCTTTGATCAAGATTTTTCATTGGTCTTGGGACTTTGTGATCGCGAGTTTCCAATTCGTTTGGGATTTGGGTTCATAGTCCCACCGGTTTGGACTCTTCTAAGAGCTTCCATGTTGATGAACTCTATTGTCCCGAGTAACCCATCTGATTTGGAACTCTGATATTTTTGAGAATTAATCAGCATTTTGATTATTGATTTAGCTCAATTTGATTGAGCAATGAGGATTGATCAAATCTGATCGAAATTGGATTCGACTGGATTTGATCCGATAAGGTCATGAGATGAACTAGATCGCTAATGAAAGATTTGATCCTAATTGATCAGGGATCAGAAACCTAATTAATTTTTTAATTTGAATTAGAATTTTATTAAATTAGATTAAGGCTAATTTGGGTTGGGTTTGATCTAATTTAATTAGGTCTAGAATTTATTTGGTTTGGTTGAAACCAATTAAGACAAACATTCAGTAAGTTTGAATTTAAACTTTCTCCCTATGCCACCTTGCTTTGACTTTTTCCACTCTTGTCTCACACCCCAAATTTTTACATAAGTTTTTTTCCTCTCACAAAGAAGGTTTCTGTGCCCCTCCTCTCATCTTTTTGACCAAGTCCAAGCGTTGGACCATTAAAATAAACTTGAATTTTGAATTCAAGTTTTGGTTAGTTGGTTGAATTCCTGTTCTTATCCTCTCCAATTCATCAAACTCATTTCTCAATGCACCACTTTTATGGCAATTTCTAAGTATGGGGACGTAGAAAGGAAGTTCTTCTGTGCAATCAAATAACCCGGTTGGCATTGGGAAAGATAATCTCTACATTTGAATTTTTGAATTCAAGTGTTTTAGTTGAAATGCATCTAACTCTTTCTCCTTATCCAACGCTACAGCAAATCACATCTGTTAGCACACATTAAAATTATTTTCATATGGGAGTGCATGAGTTTTATGTGCAAGAAGGCTGGGGGTGTGAGAAGATTTCTAGAAGAGAGAAAAATCAGAGTGGGATGGAAAAGTCAAACCGAGATTCTTGCGGCTTTAAAATCTTTAGCATGTCACTTCTTTATTTTCTAATCTTTGGTCCGCCCATCTAATAAGGTGTTTTCAGAGAGAATGTATGATAGAGAGAAGTCCCTTGATCCATGAAAAATTGATTTCATGAGAAAATTCCAAAGAGAGGAGGGCATAAGAGGATTTCGGTAATGCAGGGTTTCTGGTGAGTGGCAAAACCCTAGAACTGGGTCTCTGGGTTGGGTGGAGAAGATTGAGTGCTATGAGTAATCCAATCATCCAACAAAACTTCAGACACTGACTTGTCTCCCTCCATATCTCAGTGTTCTCAATTTTTTTTGGAAGTATCCGAGAGTATGCTAGATAGAAGGTTGATTGATTGGATCAATCATGAATCTACGTCAAAGAAAAAAAAAAAAAAATTCGGTGAAGGAAGCTAGTCTCTAGTAGAGCTAGTCGGGATCTGAAGGCTCAACATGTTGACCACCATAGAGGCGCGGACTAGTGTAATAGCTACAGCATGATACCATAGATTATTTTACAGATTCAAATTAATAGAGATCAGCTATCTGCACATAGATATCGAGTTCTGGAAACTCCGTATCGGTCCCAGCAGATTCGATTGCTGATCATCACATTTAAATTTTTAAACTACATATTAGGCATGTCTAGATCGCTAAAGTAGGGTTTAAATTGATTAGATCAATGTATATTGTAGATTAAATATTTAAATTATTTTAGTTTTGCTGCTTTAATTTTAAAAATATTTTAAAAAAATGCATGCTAAAAATCCTGCCTAAAACCTGTAGATTAATTATTTGATCATGCATGCTATTATTTCTACTTTCGCCTTTCTCACCATACTTTTTTTTCTTTTATATAGAAATGAAATGCTCAAGTGCAAAATGCTTCATGAAGAAGGGCTTCTGGCAAAGAGAAAAGGGAAGGCCAAATGGGTGAGAGTTCGAAAAAGCAAGAGTTGACGTTCTGAGCTCGCATGGCCCGTCAGTGCCATGGATGCCCCAAAAATTGCCTCTGCCAATTGACGTTCCAGCTCCAGTTTGGCGCCATCACCGGAGGTCATCAGACCTTCGATAGCCGTCAGCCTCCAGTCGAGGCTCGAGTCCCAGAGCCTTCTACCAGAGGGGAGAAGGTGGTGGAGGAAGAAGAAGACCAAAAGGGCCCTAATAAAGTCCACGAAGGTCCACGCACAATGCCAATAGCTCCTCATCCTGACATGGGTTAAAGGAGAGAGGTCCCCTCTCCAACAGCCTTTCATGCCTCGATGATCTTGTTAGGAATAGGAGCGACAACCATCATCCTAAATAAGGATAAAGGCTATCGGTGTCAGGAACTGGATGGGAACCTCGTGCCTGATATTGATAAAGATCTTCGTTGTTTAAGATAGAAGGGAGGGGAGAGGCCCTTTCAATAGTCTTTTTGTGCCATAAAAGACCTTGCTAGAAAAAGGAGGAGCCTCGTCCTAACAAAGGTAAAAGCCAACTGTGCCAAGAATAGGAAAGAACCTTATCTAACATGGATCAAAGGGAGAGGCCCTCTGAAGGCCCTTTTCATGCCCCAATGATCTTATTAGAAATAGAAGAGGAGAATCTCATCTAACTAGGAAAAGGCTAACTATGTCTAGAATAGGAGGAGAACCTCGTCTGATCACAGATGAAGTCTTGATTATTACGAATAGGAGGAGGAAGAGAGGCCCTTTCCAACGATTTCTTTGTATCCTAAAGACCTTATTAGAGATAGGAGGAGGAGCTCGCCCTAAAAAACAAAAATAAAAAGCCAATGATGTCGGGAATAGGAGAAGAATCTCATCCTGACATGGTTAAAGGGAAAAGGCCCTCTGATCCCTTTCGTACCCTAATGACTTGTAGGAAAGGAGGAGAATCTCATGCCTAACAAGGATAAAAGCTAACCAATGTCTGAAAATAGGAAGGAGAAGTCTCGTCCCACACTAAATGAAGACCTTCGATCTCTCTCAACAACACCAGGAGAAAAAAAAGGAAAAAAAAGGAAAAAAATAAGAAAAGAAAAAGAAAAAAGAGGAAATCTCAAGGAAGAGGCAAGAGAAAAAAACGGGAGGAGGAGGGATAAAGAGAGAGATCGAAGGTCTTCATTAGTGGTCAAGGACGAGAAACTGCTCCTCCTATTTCATCAAGGAACAAATGGTTAGCTTTATCCATTGTTAGGTGAGATTCTCCTCCTTTTCCTAAACAAGGTCATTAGGGTACGAAAAGGGAATAATCAGGAGGGCCTTTCCCTTTAAACCCTATGCTCAGGATGAGATTTCTTCTCCTATTCCCGACACTCAATTGGCTTTTATTATAAATTTTTTTTTTTGTTAGGGCGAGCTCCTCCTCCTATCTCAATAAGGTCTTTTAAGGATAACAAAAGGATCGTTGAAAAGGGCGCTCTCTCCCCTCCTATCTTAAAAATAATTACAAAGATCTTCATCTGGTGTCAAGACGAGGTTCTCCTCCTATTCTAGACATAGTTAGGCCCTTTATCTAGTTAGGGATGAGATTTCTCCTTCTATTTCTAATAAGTCATTGGGGCATGAAAAGGGGACATTCAGAGGGCCTCTCCCCTTTTGAATTCCATGTTGGATAAGGGTTCTTCTCCTATTCTTGGCACAGTTGGCTTTTAACATGGCTTTTGTTAGGACGAGGTCCTCGCTTTTTCCCCTAGCAAAGGTCTTTATGGCTACAACAAAAAGAACTATTGAACAGGGCCCTCCCCTCCTTCTATCTTAAACAACCGAAGATACTATCAAATATTCAGGACGAGGTTCCCATCCAGTTCCTGACACGGATTAGCCCTTTATCCTTAATTAGGATGAGGTGGTCTCTATTCCTAACAAGATTTTTTTCATCGAGGCATGAAAGGGCTGTTGAGAGGACCCGTCTCTCCTTTAACCCATGTCAGGGATGAGGAGCTATTGGGCCTCATTGTGGTGGACCTTTCCGCTTGGACTTTATTAGGGCCCTTTTGGTCTTTCTTCTTCTCCACCACACTTCTCCCCTCTGGTTAGAAGGCCCTCTGGACTCGGAGCCTCGACATGGAGGGCTTGACGGCATCGAGGTCTGATGACCTCGGTGATGGCGCCAAAACTTGGAGCTTGGAACGTGCAAAATGGCAGAGAGCATTTTGGGGGCATCCATGGCACGACCGGGGCCATGGAGCTCAGAACGTCAACTTCTTGCTTTTTTCGAACTCTCACCCATTGCCTTCCCTTTTCCCTCTTATGGGCCAGAAGCCCTCGTCAATGAGCATTTTTTGACGACTTGAGCATTCATTTCTATAAGTTAAAGAAAAAAAAGTATGGTGAGAAAAGGGAAAGTAGAATAATAGCATGCCATTGATCAAAATTAATCTACAGGGTTTATTTAGCAAGGAATTTTTAAGCATGCATTTTTTAAAATATTTTTAAATTAAAAAGCAAGCAAAAACTAAAATTATTAAATATTAATCTACAATATACATTGAATCTAATCAATTTAACCCACTTAGGATCTAGGACATGAACTAATATGTAGTTTAAAATATATTTAAATGTGATTGATTCACAAATCGAATCTGCTGACCGATTAAACGAAGTTCAGACTCGATATCTATGGTGCAGATAGCTGATCTCATATTGAATGCTGTCAAAAATAATCTAAAATGGTATCATGCTGTAGCTATACCTAGTCCCCGGCCTCTATCGGTTGGTCAACCATGGAGCTTCAGAATCCCGGACTAGCTCTAACTAGAGTAACTAGGCTCGCTCAACCGAAATCTTTTGACAGGTAGATCATGATTGATCAATCATCACCTTCCTTCCTGATCTCTCGGATAACTCCAAAAAATGAAACAACTGAGTTGGATGGATTGACAATAGTGTCTGAAGTTTGTTGATGAATTGGATACTCAATAGCACTCAATCTCTCCACCCAAAACAACCAGAGACCCAGTTTCTAGGGTTTTTGCAACTCACCAAAACCCTGATTACCGAAAAACTCCTCTCCATGCCCTCTCTCTTTGGAATTATTCTCATGAAATAAATTTTTCAAAATGGATCAAGGGACTCTCATCTCTATCAATAACATCCTCTCTGAAACACCTATTAATGAATGGGCGACCAAAGATTTAGAAAATAAAGGAAGTGACATGTAAGATTTTAAGCCGGGCAAAGAATCTCGGTTGACTTTTCCATCCACTCTGATTTTCTCTCTCTAAGAAATCTTCTCACAACACCCTCAGCCTTCTTTCACATAAACTTCATGCACGTCCCATAATGAAAATATAAATTTTAAAAATGTGGTGCTAACAGTGTGATTTGCATTGTAGGTTTTTGGATAAAGGGAGAAAGAAAAGTTAGATGATTTCCACTAAAAATTGAATTCAAAATTCAATTATGTAGAGATTATCTCTTCCCAATGCCCAAGAACCAAAGGGTATTTGATGCACAGAAGAACTCTCCCTTCTACGTCCCCCATACTTCAGAAAATGCATAAAGTGTGCATTGGAGAAATGAAGTTTGGAATGAATGGAGGGAGGATAAGAACAGGAAGTTTCAAACCAGAACTAACAAAACTTGAATTCAAATTCAAGTTTATTTTAAACTGGTCCACAACGCTTGGCACTTGGTCAAAGTGATTGAGAGGAGGGGCAACAGAAACTTCTTTTGTGAGAGAAAAACTTTATAGTAAAAAATTTGGGGTGTGAGAAAAGAGTGGAAAAGTCAAAAATCATATAGATCCCAGACAGATCGAGTAGATAGAGACTCCCCCCAGTTGAGCGGCGTATGCTGGAGTTCCAAGATTCATGATAGCAATGTATGAACGATGCGCTAAACCGGTAGGTGGCAATAGGTGAGAAGTTTTAAATTCACTTACCACTTTGAATTTGTGTCATTAATTGGATTTCAACCCAAAACCAACTAATTCTTAGACCCTAAATTTAAATTAGCAATCAAAACCCAACCAATTAGCCTTAATCTAAATTTAATAAAAATTCTAAATCAAATTAAAAATTAATTAGGTTCTGATCTGATCAAAATATTAGGATCAAATCTTTCATAGAGATTAGGTCCATCTCATGACCTTATCGATCAGTAGTTTACCAGTCGAAATCGCAATTCGAATCAGATTTGATCAAATCGCTCATTGAGCTCCAAATCAAATTGAGCTAATCAATAATCAAATTGCTGATTAAATTCTTCAAAAATATTCAGGTCACAAATCAGAATGGGTATACCGGAACAATAGAGTTCCATCACATGAAGCTCTTGAAGAGTTTCCAACCGGTGGGAACTAATTGAACCCAATATCCCACAACGAATGAAACTCGCGATCACAAAGTCGCCAGACCAAGGAAACTCTTGATCAAAGAGTTTTAGAACAAGTAGGACTCGAGTCTCAGTCTAGTGGAATCCAATAAAGGTAGAGTCCCTAGTCTAGTAGGACTCCTGTATCATATAGAGTCCCAGTCTAGTGGGACCTCTTAGATCAGAGAGTCCCTAGACAAGTAGGACTCTGAGTCGCGCAATCTTAGTGGGATCCACAAAGATAAAGATCTCAGTCTAGTAAAACTCGCTGGCATAAAATTTTTAGTTCAGTGGAAAACTTTTTTCCCCTTTTTTGGGGGGGAACCCCGCACAGGAGATCCTAGGTCATCAGGACTCCTGATCAGCATCAGATCAAGGTAGGAACTCCTTATGTGTCGTGACCCCATAAGGGTTCGATTCTAAAGTCGATAGCACAAGAACTGATTTTCTATATCAATCGATGTGACCATCTAGCAATTGATACTCGATGTTCGATAGTTTGAAAAAATCGCGAATGCACAATGATGAACCTTGGCATAATGGTATAATATAATTCAATGACCTCTGACCTCCGATGCTCAAAGGATGATCTAGAAATTTAATTATCAACCCTAAAAAAATTATCTAACATTATAAGTTTTTAAAAATTTCAGTGTCCACAATACCATATGGAACACCCTAAGTTGAGGGTTTGCTTAAATTAAAATACTAATGATGCCATTTGCTCAACACTTGGAGGGGTCAATCCCATCGCTGACATCAGAAGAACACATCAACACCGACTTGATAAAAGTACTCGACTGCACCTAGTAGCCTTTCCAAATCAACTAAATTAGAATTCAGATAGTCTGGTACCTAAGTATAATGAGTTGCTAGTAAGTCACCGTAGTGGTCTCAGATCTAAGGGATACTTATATCCATATCCTTTACGAGCAATTCTTGATAATAGAGAGCTCTGCAATTGGGAAATCACATTCATGAATAATATTCCGCTAACACCTGTCCCTGCATAGCCATAACAGTATTTTTATATACATTCTTGGTTTAAGAGGACAACCAAACACTTAATGGTACACAATGAACCTATATTTGTACAATTATTCGTCTTGAGTAACAATGTATCGATTTGAATTCGTGAACTATTTAAGGACTAAAACGACAAAATCCTCCTTTATCGGTCTAAAATGCCTTAAGGACTGTCATCATAGAAGAGTTTTTATTACAGAAAAATGCACAAAATGTGATGAAAAGGTTAAAATAATAATCTTATTTTATTAAATAATTTAAGTTAATTATATTTCAGCTCAAACCATCTACAATACTAGAATGATCGGTTAGGATACAATTCCACAACACTCCGCATCTTGACTAAAGCCACTCAAAATAAGTATCGAATATCTATTCTTCCATTTTTGATTATTGAACTTCTTTTTCCTAGAGCTTTTAGTAAAGGGGTTGGCCACGTTCTTTCTTTCCATCAATCTTCTGACAGCTCGATGTCACCGGTCAACTCCATGATTCTCAATAACAAGGTCGTAGTGACGTAGAATATGTTTTGTTTCGGCTGCGTGGCCTTCGGCTCCTTACAACATTGAGCTATAGCTCCAATTGCTATCACATTATAGCAGAACTGGACGCATCTAAGGAGGTATGCCACTTCTAGCTTGGTCGACTGAACTTTCCACGCAAACACAAACTTCCTTCGCCAGCATCTAGATGTTGTGACTACTCTGCCTCGTTACACACAATAGAATGCTATAGGTGCTGCTTGAAAACTCTTTCACAGCAAACTGCGTTCAAACTAAACAGGCATTTAGGGTAAACCAAAATCTTAACCACACTTTTGCTATCTAATGATCTGATTGAAAACTAGAATCGAAATATATCCCACAAGTTTTAAGTCAATATCTCTATTAGATGAGCCAACTGGTCCCTTGTATTTTTAAAATACTCAGATTGTCTTCACAACCTTTCCGTGATTCTCACCTGGGTCAGATGTGGTTATTTTGCTCACTACCACCTAGTGAGTTATGCCATGTTATGATCTCGTACAACGTGAAAGTGCAGGTGGGAGCATGCGCGCGTGGCAGGAGATATCATATAGAAACCACTATCAAGATAGGTATCGAACTCATACGCTCTCTCTAAGGAGTTGCACACAACCCTCTTCAAGAGTGAAAATTTCATGGTCTATTGGGAGATAGCCTTCTTAGAATCTCGCATACTGAATCTCTTCAGTCATGGTAATCAATGTACGTGGACTGGGAAATCCTAGCAACCATTTAGATCTACCTATAATCTTCTTCATTCAAGATGTAGAAGAGCTTCTCCAATCCTTCATGGGGAATGAAAACGATAGCCAAAACCTATTATTTTCCTATAAACATAGCGAATGTCATTTTTTGATTAAGAGAATATCATCAAACATACAGTACAAAAAAATACAACAATAGAAAACCATTAGGTTCCCATTTATACATGTAGGTTTCTTCTTCATCTTCTTACACGAACGCCGATACATCTCTGATTACTTATCAAAATGCGTGTTTCACAACTTCTGTGATGCCACATGCATCATTCCATAGATGGATCTTTAAAATCCTACATCACCTGTAGAACTGCGTTGTGTGTGGATGTGAATCCTCAAGCCTGTATCAATAGCTATACCTCTTCATCCAGCTCTCCAATGATTTAGGAAGCTATTTTCATATCCATTTATCAGATCTCATAGTCTAGGTTATGCCGCATATCGCAAGCATGATCCGAATAGATATTGAAGCATTGCCACTAAAAAAAATGTACCTCATCCATATAATCAAAAAAGACCAAATAGAACGATTCACCTCTGGTAAACAAAGTGACCGACGCTTTCCTAGGTCTCCACCTTCCTTCATCTACGTCCCATTTCCTCTTTCTGAAAATCACCTTACATCTCATGGTTTTATCCACCTTCAGGTGGAATTCAATAGTTGTCCATACACTATTTCTTCATGGACTCCATTTTGGATTGCAATGACTTTCAAACCATATAATCAGAGTTGACCTCTACATGGTATCCGCCATGTAGGTGATTGAATCCTTAATCATTCTCATTGAGTTCGACAGGATCACTATTTCAGACTAAGAAATCGATATCTATCTGATTGACGTGGTACTCTACCGATCTTTTGTGCCATATCAATAGGCTCTAGATTGATCTTATCAAATCTTGTCTGCAGGTTAATAGAATATATGTCGGTTCTTCCACCTATCGAACTCATTAAGTTCAAATCATTAGAGGCAGTGTTCCTTCACTAAAATTTTTATTTCTAAAAGGCTGTTTCTAATTGCTGAGAACATCTTTTATTTTCGTAAGATAGAATAATAATCCTATTTCCTGGATATCTTATAAAAGCATTTATCAGCCTATGGCCAGCTTTTTTTTTTTTTTTTTTTTATTTTCGACTGCAAATATTTAACATAAGCCGGCATTCCCCATACCCAAAGTGACGAGAGTGTCGGCTTACGCCCAGTCCAATAATCTTCATATGGAGTCTTTGCAACAGACTTGTTCGAATATTAATCAAAATAATAGGCAGTTTCTAGTGCATAATCCTAAATGGAAATTGCAGACTTGGTAATTTCCATCATGGATCGAACCATGTCCAACAAGGTTCGATTTGTTCTTTAAATAACACCATTATACTATGGTGTTTTCAGAAGGGGTCCATTATGAGAAGAATCTATTTTCTCCTAGATATGTCAGAAATTCGTTGAAAGGTATTCACCTCCTCGATCAGATTGAAGAGTTTTAATACTCTTTTTCAAGTTATTTTTTCTACTCATTTCGATATCGTTTGAATATTTCCAAACGAATCGGATTTATTCTTCATAAGATAGATATACCCATATTTAGATAGGTCATCAAGTAAATGTAATGAAGTAATAAATCCACCTCTAGTATATAATATTTATAGGTCCACATACATCAATATGTACTAGACCTAGAAGCTCCAGTGGCCCCTCCTTTCCTCCATTCCTCTCATCCTTCAAGTAAAGGTATTTGCCATCTACCAAGAAGACAAGACTCACAGGTATTCAATGATTCACAATCAATCAATGTCAAGAATACACTCCTTGACTGACCTGTAATCCTATTCTTATTTATATAATGACCGAGCCTATAGTGACAAAGATAAGCATTAGTTGACAATTATCTAGTTTTTGATCAATTTATTCGACGTAATACATTATACTAATGACTGTGATAAAAATATAAATATCATTTCTTAATTATCCTTGCATTATTATGACATCATTCATAATGATATCGCAATAATGTTTTCTTTATTGATAAACTATAACCATCTTAGGCCAAAAGTCTAATGGAAGTGTCTTATTTGAAAGACATTACCTGCCATTTTTTGGTCACCTGCATATTTCTTGTTTCTTTGACTTTGGTCAAATCTACCTTTGACTGGTCAAACTTGACCATTCACCTTTTGACCTTTTTGACCACATTCATTGCACCTATGCTAGGAGAGCTTGGTGGGGGCTTGCCCCCTGCAGAACCTGGCAAGTGAGAAGGGCGCACAGCCAAGTGGTGGCGTGAGGCCAAGTAGGAGGCAGCTAGAGTCCTTGTTGGACAAGGACTCCACCTCCCTTTAGGATCCAATTAGAGTTCTAACTAAGAATCCAGTTTGACTGGTCTTAGGCCCCTCTAAGGAAGGAATCCAGGGGTCTCCTTTTTCAAACCAATCAGATTTAGATCTGATTACAACAAGGTTGTGGATTGGTTGAGAGGAAGAAGAGTGGATCAACGCTTAGTCTATTAAATAGACCCTGCGGCCCAACCCTAATTCAAAGAAAGTCAAAGTCTTATTTGAAAGAGATTTCCCACGTCCAAGGCTGCCTCGCTCCCCTCCTTCTCCACGCCATACCTCTCTTCTCCTTGCTCTCCACGTCAAAATGTTTTGGACTTAGTTTGGTGCGATCAGATCAAGGAAAGGCAATGCAAAACAAGAAGGCTGCGCTGCTGCAATAAGGACGACTGCAGATCTTCAAAAGAGTTTTGAAGATCCTCAAATCATAAGATCCAGATCTGATTTTTGGAGGTGTGATAGAGAAGAAGGTTCTCCAGAGATCCAACCCGAGTGGATACCGTAGAGGCCAGGCGCTTGCGTGGCTAGATCGCAGAACCTTCCGCTACAATCAGGATCATCTACAGGGTAATAGGATTACCCAAATCAGGTAAATAAATTTGATTAATTTATCTTATTTTATTTATTTGTTAATAATAAGAATCAGATCTGAAACATATCAAGATCTGATTGAGATCAAGAGAAAAATTTTGAATAATATCTCTTGATCTAATCAGATCTGGAACGAACCTGGAACCGGGAAATCAGGATTTCCCTTCAACTGGTATCAGAGCCATGGTTCTAAAATTGTTTAGATCTGATTTTAATTTTATTTAATTAAAAATAACATGATTTCAGATGTCACATGAGAATGTGATCAGATCTGAAATCAAAGAAAAATTAAAATTAAATGATTTGATCTAAGAACATGAAGATATGCATGACTAGTTCTAGAATAGAATAGTTCTATAGAAAGAGTTTGCATGTCTTGATTTAAATATGATTAAAATCATATTTAGATCTTCTTATTTACTGTTTTCTGATATATTAATAAGTGTTATAATAACATCGATAAACAGCAAATAAAAATTATTTAATTTTAAATATCATATGAGATATGATAGATGCATGACTAGACTTAGTTGTAGAATAGTTCTACATAATTATCTAGATTAGAATTTATTTTGATTAGATCAATTTAAATTAATTTTTTAGATTATTATATGATAATTTAGATCTGAAAATATGCATGATTATGAATACATGAGATGTATGCAAATATGCCTTGGTTAGATCTAAATTTGTATATGAGATATATGATATAGATCTATATAGTTTTGTAGATTTACATGTTCCTGATTAAGGCGTTCCTCTTGGCCGTCCGGTCATAAGAACGAAGAAGGGTTTAAAGGCCCTCTCTTTC
Organism: Cocos nucifera; assembly: GCA_006176705.1. Classification (NCBI taxonomy): domain Eukaryota; kingdom Viridiplantae; phylum Streptophyta; class Magnoliopsida; order Arecales; family Arecaceae; genus Cocos; species Cocos nucifera. The sequence goes on along the minus strand of QRFJ01003158.1, from coordinate 9,049 downwards.
CATTCGATGGGATGTTCTTATGACGTGTAGGGGTGCTGCGTGTTCGTCCTTAATCAGAAACCCAAAAACTAACTTTCTGCAAAACCCTAGATCCTGAAACCCTAGGATTTATTGTGCAATTTTTGTTTATGAACCAACACTTAATTAAGAATTAAGTTTATGAATATTAATTAGGTCTAAAATTGAGAATTCAGTCTAAGACATATCATATATACTGGGTTCGGGCTTGGGTAGCTCAATTAGGTCTAAGCGATTGATCAAACCGAATCAAGAGTTGATTATGGGATCAACAATGCTTAATTGACCAGCCTAATAGGATAAGTCTGGGTCAAGATCGAGTCACGATCAAGCAAGACCTAATTAGGCTCAGAGTTAGAGTCTGGATTGTAGAGGCTTAACCCAAATTGGTTCTGACTCAATAATTTGGTGTCTAAGGTAGTTTGGCCAACAGAGCACCGACTGGTTTTTTAATTGGAAGCTACTCGACCATGAATGCGTTCATTATGCGAGTAACGGCATAATTCCCTCTCCACGGGTCTTCACCTACCTGGCATATCTTGTTGACACATGTTCTGATCTGGAGGTGGTCAATATCCGAGCTGACCCATGCCACTAGGTTAGTCATAATTATTAGACTAAAGCCAAGTCTAGTTTAATGAGACCTGAATCAATTCTCCAAGAAAACGATTAAGTCCGAGTCTTCCACCCAATTGTAGACGGCGGGCCCTTCGGGGTTGATTGTTCTCGGCTGGTAACAGTGCTCAGTGCACCCGGGAGATGCAACCATGTCTATTAGGCATTGGATGCTATGGCTGGAGGATGAGTTGGGCTCAATATTCGCGGATACGGTGAAGAGATCCAATTGGAACCCGGTCTATGCAAATGGTGGGTCTGACTTAACTAAGGAGTGGATCATATTCTCAGGATACGGTGAGATTCATGAATTGAGACGCAATTTGGGTGCACCATGAATTAGAAATCATTGAACAAGAGTTGTTCACTCATTGGCTACCCATCACCATAATAACTGTTAGGTGAGGTGATGAGTCAGTTGGTAGACCGCACCACCCACTAGAAATCATCAATCGCGGAGATTTTTCGCATCTTTACAGAGGGAGTGTAGGGATCGAGAAAATAGTGGGAGCTAATTTGTTTAAAAAATAAAATTCCTAAACAAATTGGCAAGTCAAAATTACAGTATCTAACTAGAATCTTTGACTCTCTACGGAAAATGTCCGCGTCCAAACCCACTGGCACGTATCCTAGACACACATAGACTACTGGACCCAATTATAAAGATTGGCTCAAAGAACTACAAAATTGTTTTGGTTCAGAGAAGTTAACACATGTTTTGGACCAGGACCCTCCCACCTTACAGCTCGTCCATCACTGAACATGAGAGCGTCTCTGGAAAAAATGGATTGACGAAGACAATAAGGCCAGATACTACATGTTGGCTCGATGTCTGATGAGCTATCCCGCCCGCCAACATGAAGATATCGGACTGCTCGCCAAATGTTGGCTCACCTGCAGGAGATGTTTGGTGAACAGAGTCGCGCGGCCAAATATCAAGTCACGAAACGACTTTTTAAGGCTAAGATGCGTGATGGGCAGTCAGTCCAAGATCACTGTCTGAACATGATCAAGGACATGGAAAGACTTGAGAAGCTCGGTGTGAAGTTGGACTTGGACTTGCAGAATGATATTAATTCTGCAAATCCTTGACTGATGCATATGGACAATTCATCATGATTCCAACATGCATAAACTTCAGAATTCCTTGGCCGAGTTGATGAATATGCTGGTTACGCTGAGCTTTCTATGAAAGGTTCTAAAGGCTCAGTTTCTTGCTATGGAACGACTTCTTCCAAAAAGAAGTCTTATGAAAGAAAAAGAAGTCTGTGAAAAAGCAAAAGGTAGAAGGATCAAAGAAGAAGAAGGCAGAATCGAAGAAGAAAGGTCGATGGCAAAGGAAAAGTGTTTCATTGCAACAGCGATGCCATTGGAAGCAGAAACTGTCCTACTTACCTGGCCACCCTAAAAGAACAGAAGGAAGGTCCTTCTGGAGGTATGCTCATTATTCGAGCAAAACGTGAAGCCAAATGACCTAGGGATAGTCCCAAACAGACAGATATCTATGCAGCCCTGAGATTAGGTCATATAGCAGAAGATAGGATTAACAAATTGAGAAAAATGGGCTATTTGAGTCATTGACTTTTGAGTCGTATCCAACTTGTGAATCTTGTCTTCAGGCAAAATGACTAAACTCCCTTTTGTTGGACATGGAGAGAGGGCCACAGATCTCCTGCCTTAGTACATACTGATGTGTGCGGCCCATTCGATGTGCCGGCTAGAGGCAATTTTGTCTACTTCATTACCTTTACCGATGATCTGTCTAGGTATGGGTATGTGTATCTCATGAGAACACAAGTCTGAAGCTTTTTGAAAAGTTCAAAGAATTCAGACATGAAAGTAGAAAACAAACAGAAACCCATTAAGGTTCTTCGATCAGATCGAGGAGGTGAATATCTTAGCGGGAATTCCTTAGCTATCTTAAGGAAAATGGCATTAGTCTCTCAATGGACTCCACCAGGAACACCTCAACTCAACGGGGTTTCAGAACGGAGAAATCGACTCTATTGGATATGGTTCGATCCATGATGAGCTTCACAGACCTCCCAGATTTTCTTTGGGGAACATTCATTATTAACTCAATTTATTTACTGAATAGGGTTCCCTCTAAAATCGTTCCTACCACACCGTATGAGATATGGCACGGTAAGAAACCAAGTCTGAGTCATCTCAGAATTTGGGGTTGTCCGGCTTATGTCAAAAGAACAACAAGCGGACAAGTAGAGTTTAGGTCCTTAGAGCTCGATTCATAGGATATCCTAAAAGAGTCATTAGGATACTATTTCTACATTCCTGAAGACCACAATTGTGATTGTGAGTCGACATGCCATATTTCTTGAAAACAGTTTATTCAGATATGGCATTGGAAAAGCAGATTAAGCTTGATGAGAAAGTCTCACAAGCAGAAGAAGTCTAAGGACCAAGTGAACCAAAATCAGGTTGAAGCTATAAGAACACTACCTCCTCCACCTCGTAGATCAGAAAGAGTTTCCCGTCCCCCTGAAAGATACTTAGGTATTATTTCAGAGGATTGTAGAGGAAATGTTTCCTCATAGGTAATGGTGCTCAATGGTGATGATCCAAAAACCTAACAACGAAGGCGATATCAGATATCGCCTCCGAGAAATGGCTTGAGCAATGAAGTCAGAGATCGAATCGATGCACTCAAACCAAGTCTGGACCTTGTAGATCCAGCCAGAAGGTAATAGTACTATTGGGTGTAAATGGATCTTCAAGAGAAAGATTGGTGCAGATGGGATGTGGAGACCCTTCAAGGCTAGACTGGTGGCAAAAAGGTTATAGTCAACATGAAGGCATTGACTATCAGGATACCTTTCCCCGGTAGCTATGCTAAAATCCATCCGCACATTGCTTGCTGTTGCAGCCTATTTCGATTATGAAATATGGCAAATGGACGTGAAAACGGCTTCCTAAATGATATCTTGAGGAAGATATCTATATGGAACAGCCGCTAGATTTCACATCCAGTGATACTGATCACAAGGTTTGCAAGCTGCAAAGGTCATATATGGACTTAAAAGCAAAGCATCTCGGAGCTGGAAACACTCGTTTCATGATGTGATCAAAAAGTTTGATTTCATCAAAAACGAAGAGGAACCATGTGTTTTCAAAAGGGCAGTGGGAGCGCTGTTGTCTTCCTCGATTGTACGTGGATACATCCTCCTTATTGGGAATGATATTCCCATGTTGACATCAGTCAAGATATGTGTTGTCTAAGGAATTCTCCATGAAAGACCTAGGTGAAGCATCCTTTATTCTAGGAATTAAGGTCTATAGGGATAGACCGAATAGGATGCTAGACTTTCACCAGAAGATGTACATCGAGGAAGTACTAAAGAGGTTATAGTATGGAAAACTCTAAGAGGGGATTAATACCCTTCAGACATGGTATTCATCTTTCCAAGAAGATGTGCCCCACGCACCACCTGAGGAATAGAACGCATGAGCAAGATCCCTTATGCTTCTGCAATAGGGAGCCTCATGATGCCATGCTATGTACACGACCTGATATAGCCCATGCTGTGAGTGTCACAAGCAGATATCAGTCAAAATCCAGGTGAAGAACACTGGACTTCTTGAAGTGTATCCTTAAGTACTTGAAAGAACTAAGGTATGATGTTGGTCTTTGGTAATGGAGAACTCCTGGTCCAGGGAATACCACGACTCGGACTTCATGTCCGATATAGATCATCGAAAGTCGACATACAGGAAGTCTGTTTGTGTGCAATGGTGGAGCTGTCCAGCTGGAAGAGTTCCAAAGCAAACTGTGTAGCAAGATTCCACCATGGAAGCAGAATATATAGCTGCATCAGAGGCTGCAAAGGAAGCATTTGGTACAGAAGTTTGCTGGCAGAATTGAGAGTAATGCCATCAGATGCCATTCCTCTTTACTGCGACAACAATGGCGCCATAGCCCTTGCTAAGGAGCCGAGGTCTCACCAGAAGTCCAAGCACATTGAGCGCGATATCATCTCATCCGCGATTTACCTTGAGAAAGGTTACGTTTGAGGTCAAGAGAGTCAACTCCGCAGATAATGTGGCAGACCACTGACAAGCCATTGGCCAGCAGAAGATCGAAGCCCACCTTGAGAAAATGAGACTTAGACTTGTAGCCAATTGCTTTTAGGACAATGGGAATTGTTAGATATATGTGCCCTAGAAGCCAGAATTGGCTGACACTTGTAATACACTTCTAGGGTAAAATTGTAATTTTGACTATAATTAATGAAATGGGTTATTTTCTATCACACATGTGTATTTAGTGTCTGTGATACATCCTTTGAGTTAATGGTAATGATAATTCATATTTTCAAGAGTTGAAAATTTAAGACATGAATATAATCATTATTAACTCATAAACAGCTCCCGACCAATAGAGATCATCACGAGGATGGTGATTGATCCGGAAGGTTGGTGTAACGATCGCTTCTCTATTAGTAGATGAGTCTTGAGTCTACGGTGTGGAGACACCGAGAGCGAGAGTACAGGTACTCGTTAGAGAACGAGGGCACTGAGCGTGACCACCTCGAGTAGTCATTAGGGAGTCTACCTTCTCATCAATGACTGACTCGATGACTGCAGTAGTGTGTCTGGTTCTTGACCTGAGAATGCATCGGCAGTTCACCTTGAGGGTGTTATAGTTTGACTACACCATTACTCGGTCTCCTAGCCATATGGAACCCTAAGGTGTATGTGGCTGTGACATGTTCATTGTAGGAACTGGATTTGCATCAAGATGGGATCTATCTACCTCGGTGGTAAAGAGGAGTAGCCCTATGATGATCATGAGAATCAAGTCCTGAAGCCCATGGCCATGGCAGAGTGAAATAATAGAAAGAGTTTCTATTTAGATTTTCAACACTAGACTCGAATCGAATGATACAATCATAAGACAGAGACTAGGTTTGACGAGTTTCACCTTAACCCTAATCTGATCGGGGCTCAAGATAGAAGAACTGAATCACACAGGTAGCTGCACCAAGAAGGTTCACATTCAGCTCTGATGGGTTGCCACCATATACTGCAGGTGTCCTGGTGATTTGGAGCAATTAGAATGATTTTAGATGATCGATCATTCTAGTGTTCGAATCAGAAGAGTTCTGATCCATCGAAAGAGAGTTTCGATGATGTCTATGATAGAGATCATGACATATCCCATTACCATACAGAACTGAACCTAACTGGGTCACACAAACAAGGGTTTGAGTCTGGTGATACATCAATTGAACTGATCTAGTTCAATTGATCTGAATGAGATTCAATTAGGTTCAAGGAAAATCGTGCTAGCACTCGATTGAACCTAACGTTCTTCTTTTACTATCACAAATAAGTTGTCCTGACTGAGCCAAAGGAGTTTGTGCTCAATCAGAGGTCTTGCATATGGTCTGACTAGAGGTTGTCCAAGTCAGAATAGGTTGTCTATTTGAAAGACATTACCTGCCATTTTTGGTCACCTGCCATTTCTTTGTTCTTTGACTTTGGTCAAAAGTCTACCTTTGACTGGTCAAACGTTGACCATTCACCCTTTGACTTTTGACCACATGTCATGCACCTGTTGGAGAGCTGGTGGGGCTTGTCCCCTGCCAGAACCTGGCAAGGAGAAGGGCGCACGCCAAGGGTGGCGTAGAGCCCAAGTAGGAGGCGCCTAGGAGTCCTTGTTGGACAAGGACTCCACCTCCCTTTAGGATTCCAATTAGAGTTCTACTAAGAATCCGTTTGACTGGTCTTAGGCGCCCTCTAAGGAGGAATCCAGGGGTCTCTTTTTCAACCAATCAGATTTAGATCTGATTACACAAAGGGTTATGATTGGTTGAGAGAAGAAGAGTTGATCATGCTTAGTCTATAAATAAGACCCTGCGCCAACCCCTAATTCAAAGAAGTCAAATCTTATTGAAAGAGATTTCCCACGTCCAAGGCTGCCTTCCCCTCCTTCTCCACGCCATACTCTCTTCTCCCTTGCCTCTCCATGTCCAAAAGTGTTTTGGACTTAGTTTGGTGCGATTCAGATCAAGGAAAGGCGATCAAAAGCAAGAAGGCTGCTCTGCTGCAAAAGGACGACTGCAGATCTCAAAGAGTTTTGAAGATCCTCCAAATCAGATCCAGATCTGATTTTTGGAGGTGTGATAGAGAAGAAGAGGTTCTCCAGATCCAACCCAAGTGATACCGTAGAGGACTAGGCGCTTAGCGTGCTAAGATCCAGAACCTTCCGCTACAATCAGGATCATCTACAGGGTAATAGGATTACCCAAAATCAGATAAATTAAATTTGATTTAATATTATCCTTATTTTATTTAATTTGTTAAAAATAATAAGAATCAGATCTAGAAACATAATCAAGTCTGATTGAGATCAGAGAAAAATTTTGAAATATATCTCTTCGATCTAATCAGATCTGGACGAACCTGGACCGAGAAATCAGGATTTCCTTTTCAGATTGATCCGGAAGGTTGGTGTACGATTGCTTCTTTAGAGTAGATGAATCTTGAGTCTACAGTGTAGAGACATCGGAGTGAGAGTATAAGATACTGCGTTAGAGAACGAGGGCACTAAGTGTGACCACCTCGAGCAGTCATGAGGAAGTCTACCTTCTCGTCGATTATTGGCTTGAAGCTACAATGGTGTGTCTAATTCGTTAACTTGAGATGGATCGATAGTTTATCTTGAGGGTGTTTATGTTGTTTGACTACAACCCTAACTTGATCTCCTAGCTATTACAGAATTCTGAGTGTATGTTGGCTATAACATGTTCCATTGTAAGGAATTGGATTTTGCACTAATAGGGGATCTATCTACCTCGGTAGATGAGGAGTAAGCCCTATGATGAATCATGAGAAATCAAGTCCATAATGCCCATGGCCTGGCAAAGTAAAATAAATAGAAAGAGTTGTATTAGGATTTTTACATTAGACTTGAATCAAATGATTAATTCAAATGATGAAAAATTAGGATTTGACGAGATCACCTTAAACCCTAATCCGGTCGAAGCTCAAGATAGAGGAACTTAATCACATAGTTAACTACATCGAGAGGTTCATTTTTAGTTCTGATGGATTGCCACCAATATGCTACTAGATATCCTGATGGATTTTGGAGTAATTAAAATGATTTGAATGATCGATCATACTAGTTGTTCTGAATCAAAAAAGTTCTGATCCATCGAAAGGTGTTTATGATGTCGATGAATAGAGATCATGACATATCCATTATTATATGAAACTAAACCTAACTAGTCACACAAATAAGGATTGAATCTGGATATATCATCAATTGGACAACCCCAGTTTAATTGATTTGAATAAGATTTAATTAGGTTCAAAAAAATCATGCTAGCACATGATTGAGCCTAATATTCTTCTTTAATATCATTAAAGCTTGTCCTGACTGGCCAAATATATTTAGGCTCACTTAAAGAACCTTTACTTGGTCCTGACTGGAGCTTGTCTAGGTTAGAAGATGGTTTGTCTTAATTTATGAAGATAAATTGAAAACACAACTTGCCAATATTTTTGTCACCTACTAAATCTTATTTTTTGGACATTGGTCAAGTATTGACCTTGATAACTTAGACATTTGCCCATGTGTCTTGCACCATAGGAGAGTACCTGGGGCTTTAATCTTCCCTGCTAAAAGTCAGATAGGAAGGGGTGCATGCCTTAGGAGGCATGCGCTCCATTTAGGATAAGGTTGGAGTCCCAATATAGATGGGACTCCAGGTTGCTTCAGAAAATTAAATTATGTGGCGCCAAAGAAGTTTTGTTTGACTCAGTCTTCGCAGCAACCTAAAGAAGAATTTTGATGTCTCTCATCTGATTGGATCAAATGATGTCATTCCATCAATCAGAATTAGATCTGATTGCACAAAGGCCATGATGGTCGGGAGATGTGGGCAAACTGCATGGCCACAGTAGGGTCTATATAAACCCTATCCTGCACCTAGATTTATGAGCTTCTGCTTTAGTCCATGCCACAAAGCTTCACTCCACTCCTTCTCCATGCCACCTTTTGGTCCTCTCATCTCCTCTCCATGCCCAAGAGGTTTGGGTACAAGTTAAGGTGCGATCCAAGCAAGTGAAAGGCAATAGAAAAGAAGAAGGCAGCACTGCTGCAAGAGACAATAGTTATTCTTCAAAAAATTTAAAGCCTTCAAATCAGATCTAGATCTGAATTTTTTGGAGGATTGATAAAGAAGAGAAGATCTTCAGATCCTGTCCAAGTAGATACTAGTAGAAGGCCAGACACTTGCGTGGCTACATCCAGAACCTCAGACAAACATCGAGATCATCATAGGATAATTAGATTATCCAAAATAAAAGTATAATTAAATTTTATTTTATTTTATTTTATCTTTATTAGATCAAATAAGATTAGATTTGAAAGAGTCTCAGATCTGATTAG
>QRFJ01003157.1:108382-212211 GCA_006176705.1 Cocos nucifera | reverse complement strand
TAGAGTCTGATTTCTTCATTCTGAAATCTCGTTGAGTTGAGATGTTTCTGGTGGAGTCCATTAAGAGACTATGCCATTTTTCTTGAGATAGTCTAGGAATTTTTGGCTAAGGTATTCACCTCCTCGATTCTGATCGAAGAACCTTAATGGATTTTCCAGTTTATTTTTCTACTTCATGTCTGAATTCTTTGAACTTTTCAAAAGCTTCAGACTTATGTCTCATAAGATACACATACCCATACCTAGACAGATCATCGATAAAGATAATGAAGTAGACAAAATTGCCTCTAGTCGGCACATCAAATGGGCCGCACACATCAGTATGTACTAGGGCAAGGAGATCTATGGCCCTTTCCCCATGTCCTACAAAAGAAAGTTTAGTCATTTTGCCTTGAAGACAAGATTCACAAGTTGGATATGACTCGAAAGTCAATGAACTCAATAGCCCATTTTTCTCTAATTTGTTGATCCTATCTTCTGCTATATGACCTAATCTCAGGTGCCATAGATATCTATCATTTGGACTATCCCTAGATCATTTAGCATTCACGTTTTGCTCGATAGTTAGAACAGGTACATCAATATGTAGCTGATAAAGATCATTAATAAGAAAACTGTTGGGGATAAACCCTGCTCCCACCGAAGTCTAGTTCGATACTCAGCCTAATGCAACCAGTAGCTGCAGAAGAGCTTCAGCAGACGGGCTTCAGTCGAACCCTCAGTCGTCGAGCTTCTTCGAACCCTTTCGATCGGCCGAACAACTTAGCAGCCAAACTCCTTTTGACTCCCCAATCGCCGAACTCCAGTCAGACTCCCGTAAGAGCCGAACTCTCTCCACGTCGTTACAGCCAGGTTCCTATGGGAGCCAAACTCCTTCCAAGATTTCTCCAGCGGCCAGGCCTTTATGGAAGCTAGACTCCCTATGGACTCCTTCGGCGGACGGGCTTCTACGAAAGTCGGACTCCTTTAGCGGACGGGCTTTTACTGAAGCCGGACTCCTTGTAGACTCCTCCAGCAGTCGAACTTCTCAATGGCCAAACTTCCATGAAAATCGAACTTCTTATGATGGATTTCGGCAGGCGATTCCACTACTAAATGGTTACACGATAATAACGATCGACATTTAAAGTCAATAACGATCAACATTTATCAAGTCAATAACGATCGGCATTTATCAAGTCAATAATGATCAACATTGATCAGGACAGTTACAACAATCATTAATCAAGGCAGTTACAACAAGCTCTCTCTATAAAAATAACCCTCCAGATATGTTTACACCAGGTTCTGAAAACCCTTCTCTTCTCCTCAAAATTCTATTGAACTCCACACTGAGCACTCCATTCCTGTTGGCGCTGACTTGATCGTCGGAGGGTCCTACCGGAGCCACCACCCACTGGCTCCGGATGGGACTTTATTTTGCAGGTCCCCGACAACGACCTCATCGACCTCCATTCCAGTGAACTCCGACGACGGCCAGATTTAGCATCAACAGATTGGCGCTAGAAGGAGGGCTAGGGTCCGATGATAATTTCTCTCTTCCCACTCCAGGGATCTCTCTTCTTCCTCTTTCGAATTCCTTTCCAAAAAAAAAAATGCCCCCCCAGGAGAGCCTCGACCCAACGATCGACAGCCTCCATAGCCCGATTTCATTTGGATCCATCCGCTCCTGCTCTAGCCCCAGCGACCCAGGTTCACTCTGTAGCCACGGTGGATGCGGAGCAGTTCAACCTGCTCATCCAGCAGGTTCGTGGTCTCATGGAGGTAGTGCAGGTGGTGCAAGCCATGCACCAGTAGGCCCCAGTACCAACTCAATCGGTGCAGGATTCTCCAAAGCCATGTGGCCCAGTCCAGGGGCAACTGACATGGGCTTCCCGACCTCCAATCCTCGAAAGAGGAAGGCAATGGAGGGAGAACCCCTGCTCGGATTGTGGCTCGATCCAAGGTGAAGTTTTGCACCCATTCAGTAAGAAGATCTTGGGGATCAGAGACCGCGAAGACCTCCTGGATCAAAGGCTCCTAGAAATGAGCCGACGAGTCAAAGAACTCCATCACACTCCCTCCTCACACGATAATGACATCTGCACTGATCCTCCTTTTTTCGCAGAAAATCATGCAGGAATCAATCCCGCCGAACTTCAAGCTCCCACAGTTCGAGAGCTACGATGGGACCATCGATCCGATCGACCACCTGAAAGCCTTTCGGATAATGATGCTGCTCCATGGCGCGTCAAACGCTATCCTATACCGGGCTTTTTCCTCTACTCTTAAAGGGGCCACCAGAATTAGTACTCGGTGCTCAAGCCAAATACCATCTTATTATTTGACCAGATGAGTCAATAGTTCGTGGCCCACTTTATCAGTAGTCGGCGTCCACGTCGAGGTTTGGATTTCTTAATGGCCATCAGGTAGAAGGAGGGCGAACCCATCCGAGCTTACATCATCCGATTTAAGACTGCTGCACTAGAGGTCTGGGACCTGGACCAGCCAGTCGCCATGGCCACTCTCAAGGGCGGCCTTCAGAAGAACGACTTACTATTCTTCTTGGAAAAAAAGTATCCCAGGGACTTCGCCGACAGGCTAGCTCAGACCGAAAGTTATGCCCGGGCAGAGGAGGCCTTCGAGGCTAAGGACGACGAAATCGATGGCAAGCGATAAATTGATGGGCCAGGCAGGTCTGTCAAAGAAAGAAAGAAGACTGAAGCTCGACCGTATTCCCGGACTCTCCCTAGTCGTGGGCGAGCCCGAACTCCCTCTCAAGCTCGGAGGCGGGGAAGCCCTGACGGAAGGGCACGCCAAGGTTCCCCCCAGCGCTGAAGTTCTCTCCAACAATAATGATTTCACAACTACACCCCCCTTAACATTTTGAAGACTAAAGTACAGATGGAGATCCGAGAGCGACTTCCAAGATCGGAGAGAATGCGTTCCCATCCTAGCAAGTGCAATCCCAACAAGTTCTGCCTTTACCATCGCGACCACGGTCATGACACTGACGAGTGCATCCAACTCCAGGATGAGATCGAAGAGCTCATCAGACGAGATAGACTTAGCTGATTTTTGCGAAGATGGCCTAAGGAGAAGGAAGATCGGCCAAGAGCATTACCGCCAAGTGGGAAAAACCAGCAAGAAGATCGGCTGCCCCTTGGCATCATCAATACTATCTTAGGGGGACCTCAGTAAGGAAAGACCAATGGATCTAGAGGATCGATGAAGAGGCAGAGGATCGTGGAGCCCGTGGCCTTCACCGAGGAGGACGGTCAGGGAATCTAATTTCCGCACAATGACGTGGTTGTAATTTCTTTGAATATTGCTTACTATGATATATGCCGCGTTCTAGTAGATAATGGAAGCTCGGTCGATGTGTTGTTTTACGGTGCCTTCTCAAAAATATTCCTGCCCGACGACCGCTTGGGGTCGATGAATTTCTCGCTGGTAGGATTTACTGACAATGCCGTACTAGTCGAAGATATAATAACATTGACCATAGCGGCAGGGAAGCGTCCGAAGCTGGCCAAAGCTCGGGTCGACTTCCTAGTCGTAAGGACCCCGTCTGCCTATAATGCGATCCTTGGCCGACCTGGTCTAAATGCACTTCGGGTGGTAGTATCAACCTATTATTTGAAGATGAAGTTCCCGACGAATCATGGGGTCGGAGAAGTCAGAGGAGACCAGGCTCTGGTGAGGTATTGCTACTTGATCGTCCTGCATAAGGAAGATCAGTCCGACCCTTATCTTGTTGATGGACTGGACGTCCACGACGACCTCACTGAGGAGCAGAGCGAGCCTACGGAGGACCTCATCTCTGTGCTCTTAAATGATGAAAACTCAGAGCACGTGGTGCAGATCGGCTCCAACTTGGCGGTCGAGGTTCGGGAGCAGCTCGTCGCTTTCCTCAGAAGAAACGTGGATGTCTTCACTTGGACCCCAGTGGATATGCCGAGGATCGACGTCGAGATCATGGAACATCAGCTGGCCGTCGATCCGAGGCATCGATCGATAAGAGAAAAGCTATGCCACCATGCCCCGGAGAGGCAGAAAGTGATCGTCGAAGAAGTAGACAAGCTCCTCAAAGCTGGACTCATCCGAGAGGTTAATTACCCGACCTGGGTCTCGAACATGGTTCTTGTCAAGAAAGCGAATAACAAGTGGAGGATGTGCGTTGACTTCAAGAAGCTGAGCAAGGCTTGTCCGAAGGACAGCTACCCCCTACCCAAGATCGACCAGCTGGTGGATGCAACCTCGGGCCATGAGCTCCTCACCTTCATGGACACCTTTTTTGGTTACAACCAGATACGCATGGCGCCCGAGGATGAAGAGAAGACTACCTTCATTACTGACCGAGGTTTTTATTGCTATAGGGTCATACCTTTTAGACTCAAGAATGTAGGGGCAACGTACCAGCGTTTGGTTAATAAGGTCTTCAAGGAGCAGATTGGCCGCAACATGGAGGTGTACGTAGATGATATGCTCGTCAAAAGTTGGGCTTCAACAGAACACCTGGCCGACCTTAAAGAGACCTTCGGTGCACTCAGAAAGCACAAGATGAAGCTGAACCCAACCAAATGCACCTTTGGTGTAACCTCCAAAAAATTTCTCGGGTTCATGGTGTCGAGACGTGGAATTGAGGCAAACCCTTAGAAAATCTTAGCCATTCGAAAAATGACCATTCCAAAGACGATCAAGAAAGTTCAGCGCCTAGCCGGGAAGGTGGCATCCCTAAATCGCTTCATCTCAAGATCGGTCGAATGATGCATGTCCTTCTTTGAGGTTCTCAGGCGACCGAAGGACTTCTACTGGACGGCGGAGTGCCAACAGGCATTCGAGGAGCTCAAAAACTACCTCGGCATGCCCCCATTGCTGGCAAAGCCCGAACCCGAGGAAGAATTATTTCTGTATCTAGCTGTCTCTCCGGTGGCCCTGACGGTAGTCTTGGTTAGGGAAGAAGTAAAGACATAGCGACCGGTCTACTACGTGAGCCGAGTTCTAAGGGATGCGAAGATCAGATACTCTAGGTTAGAAAAACTGACTTACTGTCTCCTAATTACTGCCAAGAGGCTTTGACCTTACTTTCAGGAGCACACCATAACGGTCCTCATGGACCAACCAATAAAAGCAGTTCTCCACTGAGTAGATGCCTCCGAAAGAATCGCAAAATGGGCAATCGAGCTCATAGAGTTCGACATCAACTACCAAACCAAGCCATCGATCAAAGCCCAGATACTGACGAATTTTGTGCTAGAATGCACCATTCCAGTTGAAGCCAAGCTTGAGTCGAGCGGAACCAACACCAAAGCAAGGCCAAACTTCGATGAAGCCAAGCTATCATGGTCGATCCTCTCCGAAGAGAGCGTCGACCTTCCTGAAGGTTCCTGGGCTCTGCACGTGGATGGTTCATCCAACTCCATCGGAGCTGGTGTGGGGCTGGTCTTGGTCAACCCCGAAGGAGTCATCATCGAGTACGCGCTGCATCTCAAGTTCTCCACGACCAATAATGAGGTCGAGTTTGAAGCGCTGATCACCGAATTAAAGATAGCAAGAGAATTAAAAATAAATCAACTTCAAGTCTACAGCGATTCCCAGCTGGTGGTTGGTCAAGTTGGCAGTGGCTATGAGGCACAGGAGGAAAGCATGGTGAGATACCTCAGGAAAGTGAAGAATTTGATGTCGGCCTTTGACAGTTTCGGCATTCAGCACATCCCGAGGGCGGAAAATGCAAGAGTCGATCCTCTCTCCAAGTTGGCCGCTTCAACGCCGGCCGAACTGCCCAAAGAGGTATTTTTGAAAACTTTGAAGTGCCCGACCATAGAGGAATCTCAGGTCATCCAGCAGATGAAATTCGAGCCCAGCTGGATCGACCCATTGATCGCCTACCTTCAAGAGGGGGTCCTTCCCTGCGATCAAAAGGAAGCTCAAAAGCTCAGGAATCAGGCCTCCCGCTACGTCTTATACGAAGGCAGGTTGTATAAGAGATCGTACTTTCGCCCATTGCTGAGATGTCTCTGACCTTTAGAGGCCAACCTCGCACTATGGGATGTACACAAAGGACTCTGCGAAAGTCACGTAGGAGCCAGATCTCTATCATAAAAACTATTCCAACAGGGATACTACTGGCCGACTTTATTTCGTGATTTCATGAAATATGTAAAGAGGTGTGACCACTGTCAGAAGAACGCCAGCGTATAGAGGCAGCCAACATCCGAACTCACTCTGCTCAGCTCACCCTAGCCGTTTGCGCAGTGAGGAATGGATATACTCGGCCCCTTTCCAATGGCATCTGGGCAGCGGAAGTTCCTCTTGGTCGCAATCGACTACTTCACCAAGTGGGTCGAAGCCGAACCACTCACGAAGATTATCGAGGCAAAGGTGCAAGACTTCATCTGAAAGTCTCACTAGTCTGTCGGTTTGGCCTGCTCCGAATCCTCATAATCGATAATGGGCGATAATTCGTCGGAACGAGGTTCATCGAGTTCTCTGCAAAGGACTAAACATCTCCCACCGCTTCACATCGGTGGCTCACCCACAGGCCAATGGGAAAGCTGAGATAACCAACCAGACCCTGCTGCAAGGAATCAAAGCGACACTCAATAGGACAAAAGGGGCCTAGGTGGACGAACTCTACCATGTCCTCTGGGCATATCGAACTACTCAGAGGGTGTCGACCGGAGAAACACCCTTTGCCTTGGCCTTCAGTACTGAGGCAGTTATCCCGATCGAGCTTAAGCTCCCATCTGCATGAGTTATGGGTTTCAACGAGCGGCACAACCTCCAAGATCTTAGAGTCAACCTCGATCTTCTAGAAGAAAAAAGGGAGAAAGCCCGCATCCGGATGGCAGCCTACAAATGGAAGGTAGCTCGGTACTACAACTCTAGGGTTAAAAATAAGTCGTTCAGAGTGGGGGACTTAGTGCTCCAGCGAGCCACTGTCGCTCAGCCTCAAAGTCAAGGGAAGCTCATCCCAAACTAGGAAGGTCCGTATGAGGTGACGGAGGTCATCCGACCCAAAACTTATATCGTCTGAAGGAACTCGGAGGGGTAGTGCTTCTCTCCGATCATGGAACTCAGAAAATCTGAGGAGGATGTATTATCATTAGACGTCCTTCCTTTAAAAACTCCTTTGCATTGCATTATTATTTCTTCTGGCATGAGGATTACGTGATGGCAGGAAAGAAATGAGCAAAAGTAGCCTGTTAGGAACAAGAGGAGAACCTCGTCCTAACGCGAGCAGGTCAAAGACCTCTAAACCTCAGCTGTAGGAGATAAGGTCTCCCCCGAGTTAACATCGGCCACAGAAAATAAGACCTTCCCAAAATTGAAGGCCTCATTTACAAAGGACGACATGGGGGAGAGGCGTGGACGACAGTCCGTATGTGCCCCCACAGTCCATTAGGAACAAGAGGAGGACCTCATCTTAATGCGAGCAAAGTCAAACCTTCACCTAGACGAGATGGGGGAGACAAACGACGGTCCGCATGTGCCCCCACAGCCCGTTAGAAATAGGAGGAGGACCTCATCCTAACGCGAGCAAAGTCGAAGGCCTCGTTCACAAAGGACGAGACAGGGGGAGAGACGCGGACGACGGTCTGTATGTGCCACCACAACCCGTTAGGAACAGGAGGAGGACCTCATCTTAATGCGAGCAAAGTTGAAGGCCTCGTTCACCTTAGACGAGATGGAGAGAGATGAACGACGATCCGAATGTGCCCCCATAGCCCATTAGGAATAGAAGGAGAACCTCGTCCTCATGCGAGAAAAAGTCGAAGTTAGGAACAGGAGGAGAACCTCGTCCTAATGCGAGCGCCCACATCAATCTCGACAAAAGGGGATAAGATCTCCCCCGAGCGATCGAGCCAACCTCGGCTGGAGAGCTTCAACTTCTACTTTGGCCAGAGATAAGATCGGAGATAACCTCATCCTGAGATGAGATCTCTTCTGAGCTTCGACCTGGACCATCATGGGGCTCAGAGGAAGACTTCAGCAGTCGCCTTTCCTGCACTCCCTTTCTTCGATTTTTGAACTCAAAAATGGGAGGGCTAGTGTTGGGGATAAATTCCGCTCCCATCGAATTCTAGTTCGATGCTCAACCTAATGCAACCAGTAGCCGCAGAAGAGCTTCAGCAGATGGGCTTCAGCCAAACCCTCAGCCGTCGAGCTTCTTCGAACCCTTTCGATCGATTGAACCACTTAGTGGCCGAACTCCTTCTGACTCCCCAATCGTCGAACTTCAGTCAGACTCCTGCAAGAGCCGAACTCTCTCCACGTCGTTACAGCCAGGTGCCTGCAGGAGCCAAACTCCCTCCAAGCTTCCTCCAGCGGCCGAGCCTCTACAAAAGCCAGACTTTCTGCGGACTCCTTCAGCGGACGGGCTTCTATAGAAGTCAGACTTCTTGCAGACTCCTTCAGCGGATGGGCTTCTACTGAAGCCGAACTTCTTACAGACTCCTCCAACAGTCGAACTTCTTAATGGATGAACTCCCATGAAAACTGAACTTCTTATGATGGATTTCTGCAGGCGATCCCACTACTAAACGATTACACGATAATAACGATCGGCATTTAAAGTCAATAACAATCAACATTTATCAAATCAATAACGATCGATATTTATCAAGTCAATAACGATCGGCATTGATCAGGACAGTTATGACAATCATTAATCAAGGCAGTTACAACAAGCTCCCTCTATAAAAAGGATCCTCCAGATACGTTTACACTAGGTTCTAGAAACCATTCTCTTCTCCTCAAAACTCTATTGAACTCCACACTGAGCACTCTATTTCTGTTGGCGCTGACTTGATCATCGGAGGGTCCTACCGGAGCCACCTCCCACCGGCTCCGGACGGGACTTTATTTTTCAGATCTTCGGTGGTGACCTCATCGGCCTCCATTCCAGCGGACTCCGACGACGGCCAGATTTAGCGTCAATAGAAACCATTTGCAATTTTATTTCTTTCATAAAGAATATTATAATGGTCCTTAAATAAGGTAATCACATAACCTTCTAGTGCTAAGCATGAAATATAAATCAAATTTTTGGTAGCTGCAGGCACATAATAACAATCTTTCAAAACTAAGTCTAAATTAAATGGTAATCAAAGAGGGTATGTTCCCACCACCACTGCAGCAACTCTTGCTGCTCCATTATCGATGCATAGGATCGTATCTCCATCCCTCAGCCTCCTGCTATCCTCAAGATCCTGCATGGAAGTGCACAGATGAGCACTAGAACTAGAGTCAAGCACCCAACTGGATGTAGAAGAAACCGTAAGGTTAGACTCAATAACGAGCATACCTCCAGAAGGACCTTCCTTCTTATTCTTCAGGATGGCCAGGTAAATAGGGCAGTTCCACTTCTAGTGGCCATTGCCATTGCAATGAAAATATTTTTCTTTGACATCGGCCTTCTTCTTCAGCTCTGCCTTCTTCTTCTTTCCTCCTTCTATCTTTTGCTTTTTTGCAGACTTCTTTTTCTTTCTATAAGACTTTCTTTTGGAAGAAGTCCATTCCATATCAAGAACTGAGTCTTTAGAATCTTTCATAGAAAGCTCAGCGGTGACCGGCATATTCATTAATTCGGCCAAAAAATTTTGAAGTTTACACATGTGGTAATTCATGATGAATTGATGCATCTTAGCCTTAAAAAGTTATTTCGTGACTTGATACTTGACTGTGCGACTCTGTTCACCAAACATCTCTTATAGGTGAGCCAACATTTGATAAGCTATCTCGATATCTTCATGTTGGCGCTGGAGCTCATCAGACATCGAGCCCAACATGTAATATCTGATCTTATTATCTTCGTCTATCCATTTTTTCAGAGACGCTCTCTGTTCAATGGATGGACGGGCTGGTAAGATGGAAGGATCCTAGTCCAATATATGGGTTAACTTCTTAAAATTTAAAATAATTTTATAGTTCCTGAGCCAGTCTTTATATTTGGGTCTGGTCAATCTATGTGTATCTAGGATACGTGCCAATAGGTTGGACGCAGACATTTTCCTGCAGAGAGTCAAAGATTCTAGTTAGATACTATAATTATGACTTGATCAATTTATTTAAAAATTTTATTTTTAAACAAATTAGCTCTCACTATTTTCTCGGATCCCTACACTCCCTCTGTAGAGATGCAAAAATCTCCATGATTAATGATTTCTAGGGGGTGGTGCAGTCTCACCAACTGACTCATCACCTCACCTAATAGTTATTGGTGATGGGTTAGCCAATGAGTGAACAACCCTTGTTCAATGATTCTCTAATCATGGTGCACCCAAACTTGATCTCTAATTCATGAATCTCACCGTATCTAGAATATTGATCCACTCCTTAGTTAAGTCAGACCCACCATTTGTACAGACTGAATTTCTAATTGAGTCTCTCATCATATCCAAAATATTGAGCCCAACTCATCCTCCAGTCCGTAGCATCCAATGCCTAATAGACATGGTTGCATCTTTTCGATGCAACCGCCACTATATCTAATCGAGAACAATCAACCCCGAGAAGGGCCCGCACATCTACAATGGTGAAAGACCTCAGACTTAATCTTTTCTTAGGAAGAATTGATTCAGATCTCATTAAACTAGACTTATCATAGTCATAACAATTATAACTAACTAGTGGCATGGGTTAGCTCGGATTATTGACCACCTCAAATTAGAACTGGGTTAACAGATATGGTCAGGTAAGTGAGATTGGTAGAAGGGATATGCCATTAACTCGTACAAAAATGCATTCAGGTCGAGTAGCTCCCAATTAAAAACTAGTTGGTCGTATGTGCCAAACTTACCTTAGACACCAAATTATTGAGCCAGAACTAATTGGGTTAGTCTACAATCCAGACTCTAACCTCTGAGCCTAATTAGATCTTGCTTGATTGTGACTCGATCTTGACCCAAACTTAATCCTATTAGGCTGGTCAATTTAAGCATTGTTGATCCCATCTAACCAACTCTTGATTCAATTTGATCAACTACTTAGACCTAATTGAGCTACCCAAGCCCGAACCCAGTATTATGAATATGTCTTAGATCTAAAATTCTTAATTTTAGATCTAATTAATATTTTATAATCTTAATTCTTAATTAAGTAGGGTTTATAAATAAAATATGCACAATAAATCCTAAGATTTTAGGATCTAGGATTTTGCAGAAAGTAAGTTTTGGATTTCTGATTAAGGACGAACGCGCAGCACCCCTACACATCATAAGAACACTCCATCGGATGGAAGGAGAGGGCCTTTAAACCCTTCTTTGTTCTTATGATCGGACAGCCAAGAGGAATGCCTTAATCAAAAACATGCAATACTACAAAATAGTTTTAGATCTATATCATATATCTCATATACAAATTAGATCTAATCATGGCATATTTTGCATATATCTCATGTATCGAATCATGCATATTTTTAGATCTAAATTATCTCATAATAATCTAAAAAATTAGATTTAAATTGATCTTATCAAAATAAACTCTAATCTAGACAACTATGTAGAACTATTCTACAACTAGTCTAGACATGCATCAATCATATCTCATATGATATTTAAAATTAAATAATTTTTATTTACTATTTTTTAGATGTTATTATAATAATTATAATATTAAAAAATAATAAATAAATAGATCTAAAATATGATTTAATCAAATTAAATTATAAACATGCAAGACTATTCTATAGAACTATTCTATTTTAGAACTAGTCATGCATATTTTCTAATCTTAGATCCAAATCATTAAATTTTAATTTTTTCTGATTTCAAATCTGATCACATCTTATGTAATATCTGAAATTACTTATTTTTTAATTATAATAAATTTAAAATCAAATCTAAATACTTTAGAACCTTGCTCTGATACCAGTTGAAGAAAAATCCTGATTTCTCGAATCAAGTTCGTTTAGATCTGATCGAATCAAGAGATATATTTCAAAAAAAAAAAAATTTAATCCTAATTATATCTAGGATATTTTAGATTTGATTTTTATTATTTTACTAATAAAAATAAAATATAAATAAATTAAATTTAATTTAATTTACCATGATGTTGGGTAATCCTATTACCCGTTGATGATCCTATAAGCAGCGGAAGGTTCTGGATCTAGCCACGTAAGCACCTAACCTCTATCAGTATCCATTTGAGCTAGATCTAGAGATTCTCTTCTTCTCTATCATATCTCCAAAAATCAGATCTAGATCTGATCTAGAGGATCTTCAAAAAACTTTTCGAAGATCAGCAGTTATCATTTGCAGTAGCGCAGCCTTCTAGCTTTCTGTCATCTTTCTCTCATCTGGATTGCACCAACTTGAATCTCAAACACCTTTGGGCATGGAGAGGAGAGGGAGAAGGTGGACTTGGCATAGAGGATGAGGTGGGAGGCAGCCTTGGGGCATGGAGAATTATAATTTTCTTTGAGTTGGATGCAGGGTCTTATTTATAGACTAAGCGTGATCCAACTCCTCTTCTTCCCAACCAATCACAACCCTTTGTGAAATCATATCTAAATTTGATTGGTGGGAATACAGTCCCCTGGATTCTACCTTACATGGCATCTAAGATCAATCAAACTTGGTTCTTAGGAGAAGTCTAATCGGAATCCAAAAGGGAGATGGAGTCCCTATCCAATAGGGACTCCTGGGTGCCTCCAGCTTGGGCGCACACCAAGGGTGGTGTGTGCCCTCCTCCTTATCAGGTTTTGGTAGGGAGACAAGCCCCCACCAGCTCTCCAATAGGTGCATGACATGTGGACAAAAGTCAAAATATCAATGGTCAATATTTGACCGGTCAAAGGTCAACTTTTGACCAAAGTCAAAGGATGAGAAATGGCAGGTGATCAAAAATGGTAGATATTGTCTTACAAAATAAGACAACTCTTTTTCAACTAGATAGTCTCCAGTCAGATCAGGTGAAGGCCTCTAATTGAACACAAACTTCTTTGGCTCAATCAGGACAACTATTTATGATAGTAAAAGAAGAACGTTAGGTTCAATCGAGTGCTAGCACGATTTTCTTGAACCTAATTGAATCTCATTCAGATCAATTGAACTAGATCAGTTCAATTGATGATCACCAGATTCAAACCCTTATTTGTGTGATCCAGTTAGGTTCAGTTCTGTATGGTAATGGGATATGTCATGATCTCTATCATCGACATCATCGAAACTCCTTTCGATGGATCAGAACTCTTCTGATTCGAACAGCTAGAATGATCGATCATCTAAATCATTCTAATTGCTCCCAAAATCCACCAGTGACACCTAGCAGTATATGGTGGCAACCCATCAGAGCTGAATGTGAACCTCTTGGTGCAGCTACCTATGTGATTAAGTTCTTCTATCTTGAGCCCCGATCAGATTAGGGTTAAGGTGAACTCGTCAAACCCTAGTTTCTATCATATGATGTAATCATTCGATTCAAGTCCGATGTGAAAATCTAAATAGAAACTCTTTCTATTATTTCACTCTGCCATGGCCATGGGCTTCTGGACTTGATTCTCATGATTATCATAGGGCTGCTCCTCTACCACCGAGGTAGATAGATTCCATCTTGATGCAATCCAGTTCCTACAATGAACATGCTATAGCCAACATACACCTCAGGGTTCCGTATGGCTAGGAGATCGAGTTATGGTGTAGTCAAACTATAACACCCTCAAGGTGAACTACCGATGCATCTCAGGTCAAAAGAACCAGACACACACTACAGCATCGAGTCAGTCATTGACGAGAAGGTAGACTTCCTAATGACTACTCGAGGTGGTCACGCTCAGTGCCCTCATTCTCTAACGAGTACCTATACTCTCGCTCCGATGTCTCCACACCGTAGACTCAAGACTCATCTACTAAAGAGAAGCGATTGTACACCAATCTTTCGGATCAATCACCATCCTCATGATGATCCTATGGTCGGAAGCATTTTATGAGTTAATAATGATTATTCATGTCTTAAATTTTCAACTCTTGAAAATATGAATTATCATTATCATTAACTCAAAGGATGTATCACAGACACTAAATACACATATATGATAGAAAATAACCCATTTTATTGATTGTAGTCAAAATTATAATTTTGCCCCTAGAAGTGTATTACAAGTGTCAGCCAATTCTGGCTTCTAGGGTACATATATCTAACAAGGTATGCAAGCTGCAAAGGTCCATATATGGACTTAAGCAAGCATCTCGGAGCTGGAACACTCATTTTAATAATGTGATCAAAATATTTGGTTTCATCAAAAATGAGGAGGAGCCATGTGTCTTTAAAAAGATCAGTGGGAGCGCTATTGTCTTTCTCGTATTGTACGTGGATGACATCCTCCTTATCAAAAATGATATTCCCATGTTGACCATAGTTAAAATATGGTTATCTAAAGAATTCTCCATGAAAGACCTAGGAGAAGCATCCTTTATTCTAGGAATTAAGGTCTATAGAGATAGACCGAATAGGATGCTAGGACTTTCACAGAAGATGTACATAGAAAAGTACTAAAGAGGTTTAGTATGGAAAACTCTAAGAGGGGTTTAGTACCCTTCAGGCATGGCATTCATCTTTCCAAGAAGATGTGCCCTAGCACACCTGAGGAAATAGAATGCATGAGCAAGATCCCTTATGCTTCAGCAATAGGGAGCCTCATGTATGCCATGTTATGTACACGACCTGATATAGCCCATGCTGTGAGTGTCACGAGCAGATATCAGTCAAATCCAGGTGAAGAACACTGGACTTCTGTGAAATGTATCCTTAAGTACTTAAGAAGAACTAAGGATATGTTGTTGGTCTTTGGTAATGGAGAACTCCAAGTCCAGGGGTATACAGACTCGGATTTTATGTCCGATGTAGATGATCGAAAGTCGACATCTGGAAGTCTGTTTTTGTGCAATGGTGGAGCTATCAGTTGGAAAAATTTCAAGCAGATAGTGATAGCAGATTCCATCATGGAAGCAGAATATATCGCTGCATCAGAAGCTGCGAAGGAGGCATTCTGGTATAAGAAGTTTGCTGCATGGAGATCGAAGTGATGCCATCAGATGCCATTCCTCTATACTACAACAATAATGGCGCCATAGCCCTTGCTAAGGAGCCGAGGTCTCACCAAAAATCAAGCACATCGAGTGGCGATACCACCTCATCCGTGATTACCTCGAGAAGGGTTACGTCGAGGTCAAGAGAGTCGACTCCACAGACAATGTGGTGGATCCACTTACAAAGCCGTTGGGCCAGCAGAAGATCGAAGCCCACCTTGAGAAGATGGGACTTAGATTTGTAGCCAATTGGCTTTAGGTCAAGTGGAAGTTTGTTAGATATGTGTGCCCTAGAAGCCAGAATTGGCTGACACTTGTAATACACTTCTAAGGGCAAAATTATAATTTTGACTATAAATAATAAAATGGGTTATTTTCTATCACATATGTGTATTTAGTGTCTGTGATACATCCCTTGAGTTAATGGTAATGATAATTCATATTTTCAAGAGTTGAAAATTTAAGACATGAATTTTCATTATTAACTCATAAAATGCTCCTGACCGTAGGATCATCATGAGGATGGTGATTGATCCAGAAGGTTAGTGTACAATCGCTTCTTTATAGTAGATGAGTCTTGAGTCTATGGTGTAGAGACATCGAAGTGAGAGTACAGATACTCGTTAGAGAACGAGGGCACTGAGCGTGACCACCTCGAGTAGTCATAAGAAAGTCTACCTTCTCATCGATGACTGACTCGATGCTGCAGTGGTGTGTCTGATTCTTTGACCTGAGGTGCATCGACAAGTTCACCTTGAGGGTGTTATAGTTTGACTACACCATGACTCGATCTCCTAGCCATTCAAAATCCTGAGGTGTATGTTGGCTATAGCATGTTCATTGTAGGAATTGGATTGCACCAAGATGGAATCTATCTACCTCGGTGGATGAGGAGCAGCCCTATGATGATCATGAGAATCAAGTCCATAAGCCCATGGCCATGGCAGAGAGTGAAATAATAGAAAGAGTTTCTATTAAGGTTTTCACATCGGACTTGAATCGAATGATTAAATCATATGATAGAAATTAGGGTTTGACGAGTTCACCTTAACCCTAATCTGATCGGGGCTCAAGATAGAAGAACTTAATCACACAAGTAGCTGCACCAAGAGATTTGTTTTCAGTTTTGATGGGTTGCCACCATATACTGCTAGGTGTCACTGGTGGATTTTGGGAGCAATTAGAATGATTTAGATGATCGATCATTCTAGTTGTCTGAATCAGAAGAGTTCTGATCCATCGAAAGGAGTTTCGATGATGTCGATGATGGAGATCATGACATATCCCATTACCATACAGAACTGAACCTAACTAGATCACACAAATAAGGGTTTGAATCTAGATATCATCAATTGGACTAACCCAGTTCAATTGATTTGAATAAGATTCAATTAGGTTCAAGAAAATCGTGCTAGCACATGATTGAGCCTAACATTCTCCTTTTTCTATCATTAAAAGTTATCTCGACTGAGCCAAATGAGTTTGTGCTCACTCAGATATCTTTACCTGGTCTGACTGGAGCTTGTCCAAGTCAGAAAAGGATTGTCTTAATTTATGAGATAAATTTGAGACAACACCTGCCATTTTCCATCACCTACTAATTTTTGTACTTTGATTTGGTCAAACGTTGACCTTTGACCCTTGGACATCTACCCATATATCATGCACTTATTGGAGAGCAGATAGGGGCTTGTCCCCTCTCATTTAGAATTGAAAAGAAGGGGGTGCACGCCTAGGATGGCGTGTGCCCATGGATAGGGATGCTGGAGTCCCATATGGATGGGACTCCAGGTTGCTTCTTGGTTTCTACTTAGGTGGCCCTTGGGTATCTACTTTGACCAGTCTTAGGCGCCATCTAAGAATGAACCTATGGGATCTCTCATCTGATTGGATCAAGTGATGTCATCCCATCAATCAGATTTAGATCTGATTGCACAAAGCAACGTGATTGGCTGGGGTGATACAACACTGCATGGCGCAGCAGAGTCTATAAATAGATCCTATCTGTGCCCACTTTTTAATGAGTTCATCTTAGCCCACACCCCAAGGCTATCCCTTTTCCTTTCCCATGCCACCATCTGGCTCTCTCTCTCCTCTCCACGCCCAAGAAAGTTAGGTCCTTCAGATTAGTGCGAGTCAGATAAGAAAAGCTAACGAAAAAGGAAGAAGGCAGCACTACTATAGAGATGATGGATGATCTTCAAAAGATATTTTGAAGATCCTCCAAATCAGATCCAAATCTAATTTTTGGAGAAAAAAAAGAGAAGGAGAAGATCTCTAGATTCAATCCGAGTGGATACCAGTAGAGGCTAGACGCTTGCGTGGCTAGATCCAGAAGCTCAGAGCTTCTATAGGATCATCAATGAGTAATCAGATTACCCAAGATCGAGGTAAAAATTAATTCAAAATTAATTTAGTTTTAATTTTTTTATTTGCCAGATCATAAAATTAGATCTGAAAAATGTCAGATCTGATCAGGATCTAAGAGAAATTTTTTGAAATATGCCTCTCGATCCAATCAGATCTGAACGAACTTGACCCCGAGAAATTAGGATTTTTCTTCACTTAGGTTTGGACCTATAAGATCACACATATTAGAGTTCACATTTCAATCGAATGGTTGATCAATAATTTAGAATCATTTTAGGGTTAAATGATCAATACGATTGATGTTTGACCTAGTGCAAGTATTACAAGAGGATCGATTAGCAATTTGATTACTAATTGACTTAATTTGATTAAGCCAGTAGACTGAGATTTAAGTATAATTAAATATAGTTTAATTATATTTAGTTTAGACTTGATTGGATCAATTTCAATTGACTTATTGGATAAGCCAAGTGCAAGGAAGAACTAGTCCTAATCTAACTAGGACTTGGGTCAACCTAATTTTCTAATTTGATTAAAAAATAAATCAGAATTAAATCTAATTTAATCTAATTTAAATAAGTTCTTAAATAGGTTAGGACCTTATTTAATTGTATTGGATTATGTTTATTTTTATTTGGTTAAAAGACCTTGTTTGACCAGGTCAAAATAGGAGTCTTAGTGTGACTAGGACTCCTTATTCCTTACGCCACCTAATCCTCACGCCCCACCCCTTTCTTTTTGTATTTTTACATGAAATTATCCATGCTCAAATGCTTCTCACGCCTTCTTTCTCTCTTCTATTTTTCATATAGAAGTTTGTTGCATGACCAAGTCAAAAGGGGAGGTTGATTTTGCTTTAGAAATCTATGAGATAGAATCCTAGTCAACCAAAAGACTTCCTTCCTTTCATGCCACCACCTTCCTATTCTTTCTCTCTCTCTCTCATGGAATTCTTTGGAATTTGTTGTGCCCTCCTTTGCTGGTCCATGGCAGAAAAGTAAAGTGGGGGCACCCAAGAGTTGGACGTCCCAGCAACCTGCCATTTGGTAACTTTCCTGTCTCGGTTTTTGACCAATCTTGGACTCTATATATCTCATTATTTTAAAAAAAATTTTGGCTGAAATTTTTGTGAATTATAGATATTTGAGAGGTCTCTTTGGTGTAGAAAAATTAAAAAAAATTCATCTGGGTCATGGAGATATTAAAAACACAAATCAGGGTATCTAGAAAAAGAACAAAGAAGAAGAAGAGGATCTTCTTCTAGGGTTTTTGCTCTAGATCTCTTCCTCTCTTTTTGTGAGCTTTTGAGAGATATCTCGACATCACAAATCTTCTTCTTTTTCTTCTGGTATTTTAGAGTATCCAAGTTTTGAAGAAGAAAGCATCAGATCGACCATCGAAGAGAGATCAGCACAGTGCTAGCATACTGTGCTGATTTCTTGCATCAGGATCTTTGATCGTGTTCATGGACTCGTGTGGACAACTCCTAGAGGCTAGACATGTGTGTGGCTTGTGACTTCATCCTCAAGTCTGGATCAGTAAGTTAGAACATCTAACTTGCTCAAGTAATAGATCCGATCTATTATTTTATAGCTGCATTAGATGTAGTATAGATCTAGGTTGATATGATCAACCTTTTCTTTCTTGTTTAATTTTTAATTTCTAATTTAAATATCATGCAATAATCATATAATGAGATCTTAGATCTTGGATATTTTAGATTAATTTTAATTTATTTTAATCTTTCGCTACTTAATCTTGAAAAAGTTTGAAGATCTAGTCCTAAAATTCTAGATATGGTTCCTTCATATAACCCATTAAATAAGATAAGAAGGAAATTTAATCATTCTTTCTTAGCCCATAAAAAACCATCCAGCATCTTTAATTTTAAAATCAATTAGACATCAATCCTAAAAACTCGAGCTCATTAGGACAAAGAATCCGAAGAGTTGGATTGGGTTAGGATTAGTCAATTTAACTGATGTCTAAAAAAAGTGGTTTAGGAACTACATCCTAAAGGAAGGTGGTTACTTAATTGATTTTATTAGCTTACCTGGCCAAGACAACTGGTGTCTAAGGCAAGCAATGGAGGGACATCCACCAACTTTACACTTTTCTGACTAATTGAGTGGCTGATCTTATACTTGGAGGGCTTGAAGGTGATCTTGGTAGTTAGGAGCTGTCTAGATCTAGGATAATCCTTAGTTATGATTGATTCTCTAACTTGATTGCTAACTAAAACATCAAACCTAATTAAAACTAATTCTTCTCTATCTTCTTAGCACTAGGACTCCTTAGAATCTCTTCTTTAGAACTTTTCTCCCTTTTTTCTTCTCTTCTTCTCTAAAAATAAAATAAAATAAAATAAAATAAAATAAGAATAAAAATAAAATAATTAAAAATAAAAAAAATTATAAATTTTTTTTAAAAATAATAAAATAATAAAAAATTTTGAACTACATGTTAGGATTGCACTAATACATGCATGGTAGGAAATCATTTTTTTTGACCTAGTTGAATCCAATCATAAAATTAAATAGTTGAACCATATTAAACCAGATAATCAAATAACTGAAAATCTTAGAGAACCACCTAGGCAGATGAAAAAATATTTTATTCCTTCCACATATAATCCATCGACTTATATCTAATTACCTAATATCCCTGCTAGCCATTATGAGATCAAGTCGACTATAATCCAGATGCTCCCATCTTTCTATAGGAATATCAATAAAAATTTTTATAAGCATCTAGATCAATTCTTAGAAATTTGCTCTATAGTAAAAATCCAAAATTTATCTGATGATGCCCTTAGACCAATTTTATTCTCTTTATCTTTAAAAGATAAAGCCAAGTACTGGCTTGGTATAATAGAAAGACTAATCAAAACTTGGGCTGAATTACGACATAATTTTTTTAAGAAATTTTATTTCATAGGTCGAACCAACATCATGAGGCGAGCTATCACTAGATTTGCTCAGCTTCAAGAGAAATAAATTTACGAGTCATGGAAGAGACTTAAGAAACTTCTTAGAAAATACCCACATCATGGTCTATCTAAGTGGCAAATCATTCAAACTTTTTATGAGGGTTTAGGAGACCAATATAGATAAATGATAGATGCATCCTGTGGAGGTATATTTATAAATAAGAGTGAAGACGAAGTCTATACCTTATTTGAAATTCTAAGTGAAAACTCAATTAACCATGCTAAGTTATCCTTCTACCAAAAGCAAGTAGAAATTCATGAATTTAAACATTCAGAATCTAGTTCTAAGACTGATTTGAACTTGATAAATAAAGTGGACCTTTTTGCCCAGAAATTAGATCAATTCCTAATCCTAGGTCAACAATCTCCTGCACCATACACATCATCTTTTAATTATCAGAAGATTTATTCTATTTGTGCTAGCTCAACCTATCATATGAGTGAATATTCTATGGCTGCACAATTTTCATCTTTTATCTAAGAACAAGTCCAAGCTATGCAAGGCTATTCCAAACCAGTTAATGATTCTTTTTCAAATTCATATAATCTAGATTAGATGAACCACCCTAATTTTTCTTCGATATCCTAACAAACTCAGGTTCAAACCCAAATTCCACTAGTGCAGAACTATCAAAATAGGCTTCAATATCAAAACTATGCCTATAATAGTAGTCAGTCTAATCAGTCCACCTAGCCATCATATTATAATCAGCTCTTATACCCATCTTCTCAACAAACCAATCTAGCCGATGATATATTTAATCAACTGCAACAACTAATTCTGACTCAACAGCAATCCATCGCCAAGCTAGAAGCTCAAATAGGATAATTAGCTGAGTCTACCATGAGGAGAGAATAAGGTCAATTATCAAGCCAACCAATTCTTATAAATAACCCACCTATTGTCTACCAACCACCTAGACCAAGTTGTTAATCTAATATCCTACCAAAGAATTTTCAATTAGAGAATGTCAAAGTAATTTCTGAACTTAAAATTTATAGGATTCTTATGCACCCATACCAAGATTAGGTGATAGAGCCTAGTACTGATGCTAGCCAAAATGAAAATATAGAAGAAGAGGTTAGTACTGAGACTAACCATATAAAAAAAACCTGAGCCCATTAATAGCATGTAATGAAGAGTTAATGGAGTTGTTTAAACAAAATCATATTAATTTATCTTTAGAATTGAATCCACCTTTAATCATCCTTCTAGTACTCATTGAATCAAATTTATCTCCTAATCAAAAAATTCAATTCATTAGCATTTTAGAAGAACAAATAAAAAAAAATTCTTAAGAAATAAGGATCTAAGAATGGGGTCATGAACTATATTTCCATAATTAAAAATAAATTTATCAATAAAGAGATCATAAAGTATTTTTTTGATATTAGTAATTCAAAATTATTAAAATTTATCAATTCAATATTTGATACAGGATAGATAAGCCTGCTGTGTCTAGCTGAAGATGGTAAACTTAGCGCTTGTTAGGAGCAACCTAATATTTACTTTTCTTAAGTCTAATTTATCTTTTTAGTTTATTTTTTTAGAATATTTTGAATAAATTAAAGGGAAAGCTAAATTTTTAAATACTCATGCCGGACCAAAAATATATTGAGTCAGGTGTATTCTTTTCTATTTTTTATCATACTCTTTATTTTTCTTTCTCCATTGAGGACAATATCGATTAAGTTGAAAGAAAAAATAATAATTTTTTTAAAAAATTTTAAAGTCTTCGAAGAAGTTAGTATTTAGCATTTAGACATCCGATTATGCTTAAGAATCGAGTTGAACTAAGTATTTTTGAAAGAAAATTGATGCACAGACTAAAGAATTTATGAGAAATTGAGGAACTAAGTATTAAAAAAATTCAATAAAAAGTTAAGTCTAGAATATAAATAATTTTTTCTTGAGCATTTTTATTTTATTCTATCAGCATCAAAGAAGAGTCTACTTTTTATGGACTTATGTAGGATAATTATATATTTTTTATTAAAAAAAATAAAATAAAATAGTTTTTAAGTACTTTTCACTAAATAATCAGGTCTCTTTGCCTAAGCAAGCATTAAGTTTCGTATCAAAAGATGGAAATAATAAGAGTTTTAACTCATAGCCTGTTTGATTCGAGCTAGTAAGCTTGAGGGATATTTTATATCTAATATTCTAAAGTCAACTGGATTGAAAGTCATTAGTCCAAGACTTGCTACATGGATCAAATAGAAAGCTTAAGATGTTATGACACTAAATAGTAGTATAATATTAAAAAAATATTGGCTTTTCATCGAGTAACTAGGTCCCATTGTCTAAGTAAGTAATGATATTCACGTCAAAAAGTGGACAATATGAATAAATTTTTTTTTTAATAAATGAAGAATGAAAGTAGCAATACACTTGCTCATACAAAAGTTTAGATGATTTAGAGATAAAGATAAAAATAATTTAAAAAAATTTTAGAAAATGAGAGAATAATAAAATTTTTTAAAAATTTTAAAGTTCTCGAAGAAGTTAGTTTTTAACATTTAGACATCCGATTATGCTTAAGAATTGAGTTGAACTAAATATTTTTAAAAGAAAATTAATGCACAAACTAGAAAATTTGTGAAATATTAAGGGACCAAGTATTAAAAAAATCCAATAAAAAGTTAAGTCTAGAACATAAATATTTTTTTCTTGAGCATTTCTAATTTATTTCCACTAGCATTAAAGAAGAGTCTACTTTTTATGAGCTTATATAGGATAACTATACATTTTTTCATAAAAAAATTAAAATAAAATAGTTTTTAAGTACTTCTCATTGAGTAACCAGGCCTCTTTGTCTAAGCAAGTATTGAGTTTTGTGTCAAAAGATGGGAAGGATAAGGAAGCTCATTGTAAAACTAATCTTAACTTATAGTCTGTTTGATTTGAGCTAGTAAGC
The DNA here is from genome assembly GCA_006176705.1 of Cocos nucifera. Classification (NCBI taxonomy): domain Eukaryota; kingdom Viridiplantae; phylum Streptophyta; class Magnoliopsida; order Arecales; family Arecaceae; genus Cocos; species Cocos nucifera. The sequence continues at coordinate 188,920 of QRFJ01003157.1, read as the reverse complement.
CTAAGGGATATTTTATACCTAGTGCCCTAAAGTTGACTGGTTTGGAAGTCATTGGCCCAAGACTCGCTACATGGATTAAATAGAAAGCTTAAGAGATTATGACACTAAATAGTGGTACAATGTTAAAAAAATATATATTGATTTTTTACCGAGTAACCGAATCTCTTTGCTTAAGTAAGCAATGATATTTGCATCAAAAAGTAGGCAATGTGAATAAAAAAAATTTTAATAAATGAAGGGCAGAAGTATTAATACACTTGTCCTATTTAGATAATTTAGAGACAAAGGTAGGGATAATTTAGAAAAATTTTAGAAAAGTTGAGTGTTCTTCACTTAACTTTTATATTGGTAAGTACTAATACTTTGATGACGTACCTCACCTATACTCTACTGAATTTCAATGACCATTTTGAAAATTACTCAATAAAATTTGAAACTCTGAAGCTTAAAAGGTATCTAAAACTAAATTCTTTCTTTACTCGAAGACGAGCAAAGCTTAAGTTGGGGGGTGTGATAAGTACCATAAATGCATCTTTAAAAGTATTAATTTATGAATTAATTTATTTTTATTTTTAAAAATTAATATTTTTAATTTTTATTTTCAAAAAATATAATCTTTAATAGAAAGAGCTTATTTTTTTTGGTCATAATGAAATAAATTTGGAGCAAATCTGATTTAAAATGGATCCAATATAAATTTTTAAAAAAATAAATAAATAAAAGAAATCAGCTAAGTCGTTGTGCTCAGCCATGCTGCTGCACCCAGTTCAATCGGTGCATCCAGGCTTAGTTGGTGCGTCAATAAGCTAGCTCAACCTGAGAAGCCGGCCCGCAAGCCCGCAAGCCTGCAAGCCCACGCGCAGTAGCCCACCAATCCATTAGGCCCACTGGTACATAGTGAACCGACCGATCAATCCACAAAATCAGGCATAGACTGCCAGCTCAGTAAAACATGATGAATCAATGGTCGACACGTGGCAGACCTAGACCCTTAAGAGGTTCAGGAAAAAACTCATGCAACTCATGGGGGAAATGATAATTTCACATGCAAAGATGAGTGGTGATTGGTTATGGTCTTCGGTGAGCGCGGTCCAAGCAGTTCCGCAGCACAGTAGCTATGCCATTCGATGGTCCATCTCATCTCTGATTAGGATCCAACAGCCAGAACATTTTTCTGATTTGATTCAAAGGCTTTAGCTCCCTCAGTGCGATCCAATGGTTGCGCTCACATCTTAGCTTGATCCGATGGCCGAAAAACCATCCGACTAGGAGTAGGACTTAAGGAGTGATTTTTAGCGTGATCCGATGGACGAGAAGCATCCGATCAAAGCAATCTAATGGCTGATAAAGCTCCCAAAAATGATTCAAGCACCTAGCTTCGATCCGATGATTAAAAATTCTCCATCAAGCATGATCCAACGGTCAAAATTTATTCCGACTTGATCTAAGCTATTATATGTTGATTTTTAGTATTTTTTTGACCATTGGATTGCCATTTGATCGCTAGAATTTAGAAAATTCAACAGGACGCATCCAAGGACTGTTTTAATCTAATTTTTCTTAGGATTTCTCTATTTTTGTCGATCAAAACTCCTTAATCCCACATTGGTTGATAGTAAAGGTCTCTCCTCTCCAACACCTATTTAAAGGACTCCAGGCTTCCAAAATTAATTGTCTTTGATCAAGAAAAGGTAATGGTATAGGATGGAGCCATGCTTGGAATTTATGGTTACTTCGAGATAGACGATGTTGAGAGAAAGAGCGAGTCTTTTACACCATCTCAATGCCAACATCAATCTAAGATCAAGATCAACACTAGTTTTTATTTTTTTCCTATCTTTTTAATTTTATGTATTTAATTTTTGAACTTTTAAATTAATATAAATTTTATTTTCATATACTTTAAATTCATATTTTTTACTTTTAATTATAATTTTAATTTCTGCTCCTTACTTTTAATTGCTCTTTATTTTTATTGTAAATAGATACTAAGATCTAGGTAGTAGATCTTAGTACCCAAAGTCTATTTTTTTTACATAATTTAAATTTTTATTATTTATTTTTATTATAATTTTAAATTTTATTTTTTGATTTTAATTTTATTTTCTATTTTTTTCATAAAAATCAAGGATTTTAAAATTAAAATATTACCTTCTCTGTGAATTCAACTCGACTCGTTACTATCTATGTATTTTTAATTATTTTTTAAAAAATTAAAATTAAATTGATAAACATGGTATTCTAATAACAACATCGCGCTCTTATCGAGCGCCAAAAACTTGATAAGAGCGCGATGTTGTCGTTAGAACATCATATTTATTAGTTTAATTATAACTTCTTAAAATAATTAAAAATATGTAGAAAGTAGTGAGTCAGGTCAAATCTATAGGAAATATAGTGCTTTAGTTTTAAAATTTTTGATTTTGTAAAAAGAAAAAGAAAGATTTGAAAAAAAAAATCGAAGTCAAAAAATAAAATTATAAATACAAAGTAGAATGTAAAATATGTACTAAGATCTACTATTTAGATATTATTATTTATTTGCAATAAAAATAAAGAACAATTAAAAGTAAAGAACCAAATTTAAATTTATAATTAAAAGTAAAAAGCATAAATTTAAAATACATAAAAATAAAATTTTGCATTAAATAAGAGTTCAGGGTTTAAGTACATGTAATTAGAAAGAACAAAAAATTAATAAATATAACTATAACAAAGGATTGAAGTGGATCTGCATAACCTCATCAGAAAGATAGTTAATGGACTTTTCTTCCTTTGTACTCTTTGGAGCATGCTCGCATCTCCTTCTTCCTCTTTGAATCTGATCTTGATCACAGTTAGTGTTGGTATAAAGATAGCATAGAAGACAGCTATTCTTCGCAGCACCTATTGCATTGAAGCAATCTTTAACCCAAGCATGGCTCACATCCTATATCTTTCCCTCTTTTTGATCAAAGACACTGAACTCTGAAGGCCTGAGGTCCTTTTTATAAATGTGCTGCTAGGCAATGTAGGACTAAAGAAGAGTATTAATTGGCATATGCAGAGAAATCCTAAGAAAAATTGGTTTAAAACACTGCTAGATCATGTCCTGTTATGTTCCATGAGTTCTGGCCATCAAATGGCAATCTAATAGTCCAAAAAATACCAAAAATCAACATGTAATAGCTTAGATCAAGTTGGAATAAGTCTTGGCCATCCAATCACGCACTATGGAGCTATTTTGGCCATTGGATGGTGCTCAGAGAGATTCAATCAAGCCAGAAGCCATCGTCAGTCGTTGGATCTGGATTTGGGTGTGATCTAACTGTTGGATCGAAACTAGGAGCATTCGGGATTGTTGGATTGAAGCAAAGAAGGCTGGTAGACTCTTTAATCAAATCAAGAAACACCATAGTTATTAGATTTGGATCGGCAGTGACCTAGATTGTCGGATCGTGCTTTATTGTGCAGGTGGATCACATGGACAGGGTGTCTATGAAGACCGTAGCGAATTAGTGTACGCCTTTGACCTGGAAATGATGAAAATGCCCTCACATATAGGTTCACGGTGAGCCATGATGTTTTTGACGTTACGCTGATGTTAGTGGTGTGCGGGAGTGGTTGGTGTTGGGTGCTTGGTGCTGGTGCGCGGCTGGGTCTTTCTAGCTTGGTGCATCGGCTGCGTTAGAGATGTCGGCTGAACCGTTTTTATTTTTATTTTTATTTTTTCTTCTTTATTTCTTTGAAAATTCATATTGGATTCGTTTTAACTTTGATTCACTCCAAATTTATTTTATTTTGATAAAAAAAATGAGCTCTTTTCATTGATAATTAATTTTTTTAAAATAATTAATTAAATTATTAATTTTTAAAAATAAATATAAATTAATATATAAATTAATATTTTTGTTAGTGCATTTATGGTACTTATCAAAGATGACGGTCCAGGAACTCTCAAATACAAGAATACCCTCAGTCGCAACAGTGAAGCAAAGATTCAAGTACGAGAGAGGGGCCGACTTTATATAGAACCCCTCAATGGTCAAGATGACCTCGTTCAAATCCAAACCTTCTCGGATTCTAACATGTGGCAACATCTGAACTGATCAAAGTTTAGACCCCTCGATGCACCCACTGTCCGATAATAACAATTTGTGTGAATTGTCAAAAACTAACAACTATTCGACATGTGGCAGCTCTCTATAGGATGAAATCAAATCAAATCACTTCACCGTCCCATCAACTACTACATTTAATAACTATTACCATGATTCGACACTTCCATGATGATTGCATGATCATCAAAATAATAAAATCATCAAAAATCACACAATCAACGAAATGACAAAATGATCAATGGTTTTGTTTTTAGAAAATCATTAATATGCTCAGCCAAAGCAGCCAAAAAATCTGGTGCAATAATAGAGGACACATACTCCCATCACCCAAAGCGTCGGGACATTTTGGACTTGGGAGTGAGGGGTAATTGTCAAGATCATCAATTTCTTACTCTAATTCATATTTGGTAAGTGGAAATTCTTCCCTAGCGACAATTGACTATGTGTTGTTATAAAGTGACCGAATGTTAAGAGTTAACAACTCAACCTACCGATTGCTTAATCGGCATCCGATACCGACTACCTATCAAATTTTGACTATTCAAGTCAATTGCTCGATAGTCGATTGTGTTTTAATGAAGCTCGACCATTGACTCAAGAGCAATCTGACTACTACTCGATATTAGAGCATCTGATTTGCATTCGGTCAATCTCTACCATGCCATCGATGACACCATCAACAATTTCATCATCATTAATACTATTAGCTTCCAGTGGGTATATCAATTACACCAAATAGTAGTCGATATCCATCATACTGATCATAAGTTGGTGCATCAGAAACCACCAGCACAGTAACCACGTAATAGCTATATCCACGATCATTTGTGAGCGATAATAGTGTTAACCACCCATCCAAGACCATAGTATCGGAATAAGTGAGATTCACATGCTCAACTATCAAAAATAGTTACCAACAACTCATCTATAAAAAAAAAAGTTAATGAACAAGAAAGGAGAATACTGATCTTAGAGCTAAAATTCTGTCATTCTAATTTCTCAAATATCTTATTTGACCAATCTACTAACTTAAGTATTAGAGGATTCTATTGGATATAATTCTGACCAACAAACTTCGTTTTGCAGGTGCTCTTCTCCGACAAAAGGCGCAATAGAGGGATTGACTGCAATAATATGTAAAAGAAAAATACAAATCAAAATACCAAGACAGGCCGGATTATTGTGATATAGTTGGAATAGTGAAATTTGAATGCTTAATTTCTGAAGCAAATTGGTTTGGAAATTGAGCAAAACCTTTATTCCTATTTCTTTGAAACAAATCTCATACCAAATCACGTTCTGCAAAGATGATGAATTTGATCAAAAGGGACAATAACAGTGATTTAGTGAAGTTGGGTAAGGGACGAAAGGTCCTTCGGCCGAATGGGATCCGCATGTGTAGCTCCCAATCCATCCATATTAACTTTATCTCCATTTAAAAAAAATATAAGAAAAGAATCATATTAAATAAATACTGTAGATAATTTGCTGCATCACCACTAGCGATGAGCTCTGGCCACATTGAAAAATCGGTGGACAACCTTGCAACAATCTAAAAAAATGGAGGATGGATACCGTAGCAGTTAGAGATGCAGAGGGTACTTGCAAATTCTTAATAGAAAAAACAAAAAAAAAAAAATCTCCAAGCCAGACACAACGAAGTTTTCACGAGTGTTGGAGCTTGCCCTTCTTACGAACTCTAATCAGCAGTTCTTAGACTCACGAAAGATTATTGGTTGGATCAGATTCATCATAAACCGGTAATAATTTATTAGTTAGGAGCGATAAAGAAATTAAATATACTGTAGCATGTGCTATTATTGTATATGAAACGAAGGAAAAAGAGAAAAAATATTATAAATTATTAGTGAATCTAGTTCAATTAATAATTTTTTTGAGACTGACGGGCCGTGGACGAGTCAATTCCCAAACACCCTGCCACTCAGAACAGCCAGCCAAGAAGAAAAAAAATCCGCTGTCCCAACTGGAAGCTAAATTAAGGGCGGAAGGAGAAAAAGGGATGAGAAATAAGAAAGGGAAAATTATCGGAGAGATTTCTCTCTCTCTTTTTCTTTTGAATTTGTTCTGGTGAGAGACTAATTTCCCCTATTCCCTCTCCCCCCCTTCTTTTTCTTCAATTTTTCTGTTCGCAGCCTCCTCTTTTAAAGCACTTAGCTTTCTACTGATTATCGTAAAATTGTATCGGTTGCTCTTGTTCTTTTGAGTCATTCTTCTCTTCTTTCACTTTCCACACTCTGAGCCGATTTATTCTTTCAGTGTGGTGTTATTTTTGCGATTTCTTTATTGTTTGATTATCTGTCGACGATTTCAGTGTATTTTTGGAGGATGACCTAAAGTTAGTTTCTTCCAATATTTCACTGCTCGGTGAATGATCTGTATGTCTACCTGGAGAAACCCTAAGGCTGGCACTTGTGCTTTGGTATTGCAGTGATCTATTCACGCGAGAAGCTTGAGGTGTGGAAGTCCCTCGAAAAGGTGCATGCAATACTGTTTATGACTTGTTCGTCGAAATTGTCTTTCTTGCTTCTGTCTCTATTTAGCTCTCAGTTAACTTGATGACTTATGGAAGTATCAAGGCTACAAAAGGAACACTATAAAGGAGTTTCCTATTGCTCCAATAATGCAATTGCTGTATTTCTCTAACTAAATTATTTTGAAATTTGTCTTCCTCAATCCTGGTGAATTGCTCATTATAGACATTAAATTGTCTTCTTGTAAATTATTACTAAATAATGTAATGACGATCTACATTATATTGTCTATTTATAATGTATGACCTTGGAATTTCACCAGCATTTGGAAGAAGAGAGAGCGTGAGGAGGGAGGGAGATTTGGTTGGGAGAAAGAGGAATGTGGTAGAAATAAGGGAAAATTTGAGGGTGGAGGACCAATTATATGTAGTCTGGTAGTCCAGTTGATATCTGATGGTAGATAAATTAATTGAAGAAAACTTTCGATAAAAGGATATTTTGTCATAAAGTTAGTGCATATATTCTGTTTATGAATTTCTAGGAATCTGGGTTCCCTCAAAGGATTAGATTTTTCTATGAGGAAATTATGTATAGAGCACTTGATCCATATACATTGGGTGAAGATGATCTTCTTTAGAGGTATCTTACAATTTGACACCAGATTATTCTATTTTTTCAACAGAAAAAGTTATGAAGTTTTCGATTGAAAAAAAACTCATGTTTATGTTTTTAAAATAATTAAGGTAATTTAGGGTTCTTTGTTTGTTAAGATGTTCTTGTTGCTATTCTTATTCGTGTTGCGGCGGCAGCAGCAGCTGCCACTAGTACTATAATCATGCAACTGTTTAGTTCCAGTTCTGTTTATGTGTGGGAAGTAGTCTATATCTTCATTCTTTGTGGAAGTTTTTTTTTTTTCAAATAAAATTATTGTTTTCTAGTTTTAAGTTTGAATTCAAATGTATGATGATGATTCAAACTGAGCTAGAACTTTTCCTTTACCTTGTTGAGGTACAACTGGCCTTTAAGGTCCGTTGCTGTTGATCTAAATAATTTGCAATGTCACCCACTGACAAGTCCATTAAGATCATGCTAAGTAGGGTTGTTCAAGTAATGCGCCTGAAAATCATTATAAATACTCCATTAATATCATGCTAATTATGATGGTTCAAGTAACAAGCCTGAAAATTATTCTAGTTTAAACCATCCCAGAACCTGAAAATTTATACCTATGGCTTGTTGGTCCCGGAAAGTTTCCATGTCCGCATTCACTTGGTGTAGTTTTTGTCTTTCCTTTTCACATTTTCTTTTTTTCATTTGTGTTATATTTGATGTGTCATATTGAGCTTACATTTTGCAATAATATTTTTCATCTTTGTATGCTTGCATTGTGATCTGATATATAAAGGTTTTATATTATTCCTTTGGGCCTCTATTCTTTCGCTGGTTGTATAGGGAGTTCATTTTTCAATTAATGTAGTGTGCTACCATCAATACTGACGTAATTTTTAATGGCTTTGATCCGTGTTAGGATCCTAGTGCATGGATAAGTTCAGGCATTCATTGTAGCAAACTAGGACACAAGTTGATCCATTTGCACCACTAGATACTTTGCCCAAAATTATAGGCTGTGAAGCTGCCCAATCGGAACCTTTCTTTCATTGTACATTAGGGACAAGCTGTCTCTTTGCTTTCTCTAGTCTTTTTTCTTCACAAGATTCTATTGTGAGATTTCATGAGCTGTTAGTTTCTCTTCTTGCTTTTGTTTTCAAGTGTTAAGTTGTTGTTTGAGGAAATTTATATCATTTCTCATTTCTTACCCATTCATAATTTCTCATGCAGTACACTAGTCTTTTGATTTTTCACTTAAAATATTGTGTACAGAAATTACTAAAAATGTGTTAACTTCCAAAACACATGGGTGTGGCTACTTATAGATGATGTAAAGTAGCATGGTGGATAATAAATGTTGGGAATAATACATATCTAAGCCGAAGCTGTTTATATCAGATTGCTATTTGTAATTTCTGTACAATGGATCATTAATTCTGTCTCATGAATCAATTTTGGGATTCATGTTGATTTTTTTCTTTTGAGGGAAATTGTGTTTATTTAAGTTTAGAAGTTTTAACTTATATTGGTAGTAGCACAAGTGGGTTAAGTAAAGCCTGTGGACCATTTTGCAATTGATTAGTTTTTCAAATTGAAGTGAGGAATTTATAAGATTTCAATTTGTCAGGGGAGCTACTTGGTTTTGACACTTATTCTAACTCAAATATAGAATATCAAGGCCTCAACCATAATTTAAACATGCAAGACATGTTTGGTCCAAACTAGACCCATGTCTCTGCACATTTGTGATGGCTCTTATCAATGGTTGAAGTCCTGGAAGGGAGGGGGGCTGTTCTAGCTGTCCCATCCCATTCTAGTGAGATTATAGCACCTAGGATGGGTGCGGGACCTGAAACACACTTTTGTTTGCCATCCAGGCCATACTGCCTTATTCTAGCTAGGATGTGCACTGATATGGCCATTCTAGTGGGAACATGCCTTCATCTATGGACACGGTTCGTAGGAAGAGCTTTGGACGGTCATAGGGAGGGAGGATGCCTTCAATCAGTCACGGGATGGGAATGGGGATGAACACTTCGATTCAGCTCCACCTCTTCTCTCTCCCTTTTTTACTGATTAATATGATGGCAGCCATTCGGTCATAGGTAGGGAGCAGAGGTGAAGGCTTCAATTCCAACCACCTAGTCTTCTTTTTTCCTTGATGATGCTTAGGTGCTCAGCATCTCATATCCAAGAGGGAGCAGAGAGGAAGGCTTTGGTTCATGCCGCCTCTACTTCTTCTTCTTCTTCTTTTTCAATGATGCTCAAGTGCTAAGCTAGTCAACCCCTCAGTCTACTCCAGAGTCCTTAAGAGAGGGAGGGGGGAGAGTCCCCTCTCTCTAATTATTATAGTATTCATTTGCCATTCCACTCTTTTTTTAGATTTTTTATTCATTTCCCTTCCCCTCCCCTCCCCTCCCCTCCCCTCCCACACATACACTTTCTCTCTTGCTTTCCCCCTCCCATCCCTCTCCCTCTTCGTCTCCCTCTCTTTAATTGTTATGGCACTCATCTGCCATTCCACTCCGTTTTTATTAATTTCCCCTCCCCTTCTCTCTGTCTCTTAATTATTATGGTTTTCACCTAGCTTAGCAGGTGGAGGTGATTCCACTTTCTTTTCTTATTAATTAATACAATCCACTCTCACTTCTTTTGAGTTGACACCATTTGGATGGCCCACGAGGGTCACCTTGCTAGGCGGTGATCGCGACTATCCCTTTTTTGTCACAGTTTCACTTTTTTTAGGGCTATTTGGATTGGTCACCAGCATCATTGTTTTGTTGCTTGGCTCTGCAGTGATTGAGGCCAATTAATTAAACAGTTGTTTCAGTGAGATACCTACCATCAAGGAAAGAAATAACAAAGTCAGGGATGTATGATGGAGTTTAATTAGAACCAAGTTGCCAAAAAGAATATTGAGGCATTATAAGCATCAGCTCATCATTATTGCGACCAAAACTGCCCTGGTTATCATAAAATATTTGATCTAGCAAAAAATAAGCAAAAAGTACCTGAACCTAAATGGGTCCAACTATCAGGAGGGTTATCCCAGATAGTACCAAATGCAACATTAGCAACAGGAATGATCTTATTACCTAGGCTGGCATTAACAAGATCCAGATATTTACAAGAACCATAGAATTCCACATGAAATTAGTAGTAAGTTTAATATGTTTTTCTTAAATCGATGAATTCATTTTGTGTAATATTGAAATATGATTTATTAGATAGTATTCACAATTATATTTCCATTTACAAGCGACCATTCTTAGTTAGCAAAAATTGCAACTCTTGCCATCAAACATTAGCATTTTTGCTTTATCAAGGACTTGTGCAGCATCAATAATAAGAGATCATTTCTTAGTAATCAAGGAAGGATCTCTGATAACTTGGCAGGCCGTAATGCATTATAGTGTTTATTTTAAATAGAGCCAATTTATCATAAATATATTACTTTTGAAGTTCAAATATGTTTAAAACAAATAGAGCAGTAAAACTTCAAGGTAAATTTAAAAAATTAAACAAATGTCCTATTAGATGTATTCAGGAGTTGGACGGCCTGCATGGCTTGTCCAAGTCAAAAGGCTTTCAAATGGGCTTGGACTAGGATTTTAAGTGCGACGGGCTGAGCTAGGCTTGAAATATGATCTTGCTTGTTAATTGGGCTTGACTCGAGATTAGGCCTTGAAGCCCGGCCTGGCCTGGATTTTAAGTAATAGATTAAATAGATAACTCTAGGGCTAGATAATAGATTAGATGGATTAAATATAAACAGATAGGTAAGCCTTTATCCCCCTTGCTAATCTAGATTGAATCAATAGGTAACCATCCATCCTCCTCCCCTTCCTCCCCTCTTTCCTTTCATATTCCATATGTTTTAAATAAAAAAAATTAAGGAAGCTTGAGACCTGGCCTAAGCCTAGAGCTCAATTACCGAGCTCGAGCAAGTATCGGATACTGAGACGGCCACCAAGATAGAGTGGGACATGTGGCATCCCGTTCCTTGGGGCAACTGAGACGCCCACGTCCCACAAGATTTAAAATCTTGGGTCTTATAACATTTAACTTGATCTTATTAAAAATGTTAAGTTTTGCCTTAGGATCAAGACCATGGCTGAATGAACTATACTTGGACACAGCCAGATCCGAAGTTATGGAGTGAATGGGTCAGTCTTGCCTTCTAAGTGCAATTCATGGGCCTTAGTTTTGTCAGATATTTGTTATGCTGGATCCAACCATAAACCAAATGCACCGTTAGCCTACAAGCTGACATTGTGCTCATGAAGTTTCAAATTTGGCAAGCAAATAAATACTTTAACTACACAGGCAAAAAGTTGGTTTGCAAAAGTTGGCGTGAAATGCTGAAATAGATAAACAAGTGGTTCTTTCTAATTAAACCTTTAAGGAAAGCTGTGACACTCTCTCCATCTTATCTTCTCTCCATAACAACCTCTCCTCCACCCCCAACAAAAAAGAAAAGAAAAAACTAAAAGAATGGAGGAAGAGAATGATAAAAAGAATTTATGGATGAACTATGTACTGTCAATTGAAGCATTGCAGTGAATACCATGTTCCTCTGGATACGGTCTGCGTATCCTCAACAAGCAAAAACTAGATTCACTGCTCAGGGATGAACTTGATGCATAATGTTATGAAAACTGTGATAACCTGCACTTAATAATCCCTAACCATGATTTTATCCATCATGCTGCTTTTAGGTATGTGGGCATGTAATTGAAGCAGGAAAAGTCACTAACATAAATTTAAGAAATGTTGCCAGATACAAGCAGAAAAGAAGGGACACTGCGACAATATCCATTGCCTTTTTATGCACATATGCTTAGTCATATTTTATGCAGTTTTTGGATCTTCCTGAAATGTTCTCCATGCATCTTTCTGGTTCTGTGATTTACAATGTCATATTAGAAACAATTGATTTGAATGGCAAATAACCATTATAGTTAAATTTTCTCACGTTAGTAGGTCTCTCTCTCTCTCTCTCTCTCTCTCTCTCTCTCTCTCTCTCTTCTGTTTTGCACATCAACCTACTTTCTGTTTATCACCCATTGCTTTTTTGCATGTCCTTTTTTTAAAGAAGTTGGATGCCAGTGAGAACATCAGGATAGCTGATTGTTTGTGTTACAGTCCAACCTAAGCACTTAAGCTATAGGTGAATGGGCCACGAGTATATAAAAATCACTAAGGTCCCTTCCCTATCCAATGTAGGATTGTTACCACTCTCTCAATACCCCATCACGTGTTGTGCCCCACTCTTTCAGTACCCTGTCACACTTGTGGTGCCCAAGGAGGGATGAAATGCAAAGAGAGGCAATACATTGATTGAAAGTGAGTGTGTTGGAGGACCAGTTTGCAAGAGGGATCACAGGCTTTGATACCATGTTGAAGTCCAACCCAAATGCTTAAGTTAGTTGGTGGATGGGCCCATGAGTATATGAGCACCACTAAGGTCCCTTCCATATCCAATGTGGGAATATCACCATTCTATCAACAGCTTAGTTTTGGAGAAACAAGGAGTATATTTTCAGCAATTTAAAATACGAAGAACTGATAGAGCTTATGCAATTGTTGAAAGCTCAAAGAGAAATTCTCGAGATAAGTCACTCTTGTTATATGGGCTGAAAGAAACAAACAGTAAACTCTTATTGATGATTATTTTCCATTTGTTTGGCTGAGTTGCTAATTTGCTATGTATGCGGCACTGGTTCTTTGATCTATGACATCGTCTTTTTAGTTTTCTTAGCATATACATCCTTGTTGCAATTTTTTTCTTTCCCTTTTTCTTTTTAAAAGTTGGTGAATTGATGGGTTAATTCCTATTAAAAGGTGTTTCAAATATTTAGTTTCTATGCTTCTTCATATCACCTCAAGTTTTCAATAAAAGTGAGTTTCTGAGAACTGTTAATTTGTAGGAATTGAAATGAGGAACTTTCATACCTATGATTCTGGATTTGCTTCAAATATTTACTTTTCAGTGTTCTCAATCCCAACCCCATATATTATAAACTATTCTCTCCTTCCAAATTCATCTTGACCATCATATCATATGTTGCCTGTCTATTTTTGTGATTTCTAAATACTTTTTTGTTTTCTACTTCAGCTTGTTCTTATTTGGCAATCAGCATAACAACTTGCAGATTCCCTAAACTTATGATATGCTTTATGTTCCCTCACAGGGAGCACAATCTTTATGAGCCATAGGTTGTACTGCAATCTTGAGTTTGTGAAATTTTGGAGCTTTCAGAATTTAGGATAACTTGTTTGGAAACATGATCTAACATAAATTAGAAGTGGAATAAAATTGTAAAAAAAGGTATTAGTATGAGAGGTGGAAGCATGATATAATTTCGCATTATGGATTTATGTGTGCTTTCTATTTTTCTTATGTAATTGAACTTCTATAAGAGATGGGAACTAGAGTTTTGGTTGATGAGTTAAAAAGGCAAGAAGAATTTTTATGCTGGATTATGGAACTTTGGTGATATACTTCTTAAAGGAAAGAAGTCAGCGCCAATGTTTTAGTTGACAAGTTGAAAATTTAATAAGAATTTTATGTTGTATTGTCTAATGTTGGGAGTATAATTTTTAAGGGTAAAAGTTGATTCTTGCAATTGAAGAAAGATCAATTTTCAAAGGCTCCATCCCATGCCAAAACTTATGTAATGACTGTTGTTTTGACATTCTGGTTTTAAAGTTGTGGACCCTAAGAGTCAGGATCCTATTCGATAAAATCAAACCAGAGAAAATAAAAAACCTGAAAAGTAAAAGCCAAAAGGCCTAGAACTCCAGCATAACATGTCATTTTCTAGCTTTACTACCTTCAGAACCAAAAAAATGTTTTCTTCATTGATCCTTTTCTATCAACGATCTTACTGTGATTTTTTATGTTATTTCTTTTTATTGATAGATGATTCATGTTCCCAAGTCAAGAGGCTTGAGTCTCAAATCTCAACCCTTATTTAAGAATCTTATATAAAACTTTTCTCATTATTCATCAATTTTTCCATTTATCAATTTAAGGAGAGAGATGAGCGCTTCACCTCCTGAATACTCCAACTGCATTGCATCATATTTATCAATTTTTCCATTATTCATCAATTGTATGAAGAGAACCTTAGCACCTTTTTTATTGTCTCTTTAGTAAAAATTTCTTCAATAGCGTCGCCATTTAACAATGTATGAAACTAACATCTTCATTCTTACCCAAAAATAAACTAACATCTTCATCATTCTTTAGTTTACTCATCTTTTAAGGTACCCTGTTATCCTCACCTTGATGCATCTAACTTGATCAATCTCCTTAAATTTCCTTCCCTTATTTTAGTATTTCCTTCTAATTCAACTTTATTTGGTTGGAAGTTTTTGTTATTTGTGATAAATGAGGAAGTAGTGATTGTGAACCACTTCAAGGTGGTTGATGTTGAATTTCTGTATTGAAAAATTTATCTAAGAATGATCTATTTTTTTTTTTTTTATTCATCAAATAATAAGGTATGCTTTTGTTATAAACTTCTTTTAACAAATCCATGGATTTCTGCTTGTTCAAGATGTAAGTTGAAGGAATTTTAGTTAAGTAATGTGTTTCTCATGTCTTCTCCTGAGACTTTATATCCAAAATTTAATATTTGATGGAATGCTGTCTTAGAGGGCTTGTAACATTTACTCAACCTAACCTAGTTGTCTTGTAAGTATTTCTTTGCAACTTAAATTTATATAATGTTGACTTATCTGAGCTTTTTTGGTAAGATTTTTGTTTCCCTTGTGGTACAGTGCTGTGGAACCTAATCAGGCATGAGGGAAAGAACAAACAATTGCATCCACACTAACAAAAAACATCAGCCCTATAGGATAATCCGTGCTCCAAATGTTGATGTCTCTGGTTCCTGCCGCATAGTTTGCAGGGGAAACAGCCAGCCAATTTCTCTCTCAAGCTGTTGTCAATTAGATTTCATTCAAACAGTGTGACTGTGACCATGACGTAAATTACATATGCTCATCTGATGTTGGCACATTTAATGTGACTTCAGGTGTTGCATAGAATTGTTTTTTCCCTTTGTTTTGGATGTTCAAGAAATTTACTATTTCACAGTGGATAGCAACTCAAGTAACCTAGGTAGCAAAAGACTAGTATGTTGCGATTTTATAACGTAACTTTGGGGTTTATGTTAGCCAACTTGCATATCTTTCCTTGCCAGTTACTAGTTAATGTGGCTCATCTTCCAAGATGAAATAATATCATCATCGAATCTCACTGGCATGAGTTTCCCTATGTTAGTTTTATCCCTGTCAACTTCTTAAGTCCACTGGATACTCTTATCAGTCTACTTTAGCTTCTTTGGGAATGTTTCATCTCTTTTTACTTATGAGCAATAATCTTTCGATATCTTGTCAAGCCAATATGTATGTTCTACCCAAGGTTACATTGTGTTTTACCTGTATCTCATATATTTGCTTCCTGTTTGCACATTTTAAGTTGAAAGTAATCCTACCAATGTCTATATGCAAAGTAAGACAAGGGGATCTGTCTTTGATTCAACTGTACTCGGAACATTATAGTGAAGAAAAAAAAAAAAGAAACCTGCAGGAACCTTTTCTCTCTTCTTTTATTCTTCTTTCTTTTTCTGCTTATTTTCTCCTTTCCCCTCTGTCAGGCTACTTTCTGCCCTCCAATAGCCACAACTTTTTCCTTATCCCTCTTCATTTATTGTTTTTTTCTTTCCATGCTCTTCTATCTCCTGCAACTTAGCTGTCATATCATGGAAAAATGAATTAATAGAAGGCAAGTGTTGCTTAGACATGACTCTATTTACTGCTGTTTCCAACAAAATGAGAACTGCAGCAAGTTTCTGCAATAATTTGGTGTCAAATCTCGAATTGACCACAGAACTAAATTGGATTTGATCTTTTTGTCAAATAATCAGAAGTCCTACCCATGCTGGGTTATATCACCATGTCACCAAATTATAAAATATGAGTTGCATTATTGGGCTGATGGATGTCCCAGTTCTCTTGGGGGTTCATGTGCCGTCATGGATCTCTTTATCATTTCTTTTTACCTTAGCATAGGCACCGGTTCAGAGAGTATTTTAAGTATTCCACCTTTTATCTATTTATGGTTTTCTATTTATATGTGGTCTAGGTGCTTTCTAAGAGAAACAAACATTATCTGGAGAATATATGCGACTTTCCTTGTACTCTTGGAGCAGTGCTTCCTCAGATTTTATTCTCTTACTTTCCTAGATATCTATCATATTTCTTTTTTCTTCTCTCTATCTATTTCTTTCCTGTTAATGTTAAATAATTTATTTCTGCAATTTCTTCTCCATATTAATTGGACAAAGTCTGAAATTGATTGATCCCAAAAAGGTTAGTTCCTTTTCTCATTGGCTACACTAGTTCTAAAGTGATTTAAGGTTGATTTGAGAAAATGAAGTCACTTGAAACTATTGAATGAGACAGTAGAACCATTATTTTACTACTAAACAATGCTTCTCTTGTCATCAGGGGTTGATGCTCTTCATCACTAACATGGTAGAATTAAAACCACTTCATTCACCTAATTAGTTTTTTCAGATTCATTCCAACCTTTATAGGTGGAATGACTAATGGGGCCACAGTGAGTGTGTATTCATTATCCATCCCCTCTGTGACAACCTCCCTAGATATGCAAACTCTATGGCTTCACTTACATTTCGCAAAGTCCACAACCTTGGCCTTTTCGCTTCTTCTGTTTGAGGAGAGAAATATATAATTACTTGCTAGAAATGAAGAAGCTGAAGGTGCAACCAAGTCTAGCACAGTTATCATGGAACGTATGAGGAATATTACTTGCTAAAAGTTGTGCCTTGATTGACTGATGTTCAGATGGGAGGCTTCGCAAAAATTTGGTAACTTGATTCACCAACTTCGAGCTTTATCATAGCTCTATATCACTTAGACAATTGCTATTAATATAATAAGTCAAACCTATCAAAAGTACTGAATATTCTATCCCATTGTTGTAACAAAAAATAATATTTATACAATCAACAGAATAGCCTTTGGCTTTGTGAAGGAACATGGCATAGCACAAACTTTGAGTTTCATGTTATCCCATATCCATGATGTGATGTTAGCAGCAGGAGTCTTCTACCTAGGATGATGAACTTGCTTTGGAAATTCCTTGGAAGGTGTTTATAGAATATCCATTCCCGACAGTCACACTTGCATCCACTCCACATTGTAGCGATTAAGTTGAGATGACCACATTTTTTATTTAATTAGTGCAAGTCCTTGTAAACAATGGCTTTATTTATTAATCTGAACTTATTTATTGTAAAAAACAATGGTTATAGAAACATATTGGATGATATAAATTAGTTCGGCAGCACAGTAGATGTTGAATTTTTAGCAAAAGATTTAGCATGTTAGATTTAATGATGGACGTCCAAGATCTACGTCACGAAAAATGCCTAGAAACCAAAGATCATGGGCTTTGAAGGTCTTAAGCATTAAACCGACGCAAAAATGGATGATTTTAATAGCATGATGCTATTTTTGCTGTAATGTCATCAAAACCTATTGAATTCAAATCTACTTGTGTTTTAGATATGCAGATCATGATCATTGAAGTGGATTTTGAATTTATGCAGCTGATCATGTATCTTAGCCACTAGAATAATTGATACTGTTCATTTTTGTACTTGCTTAATTTGTAGGCTAGAATTTTTCAGAACTTATGATTTTTTGTTTTCACCAGCTTTTAAAGATGTTGAGCAACTCAATGATGTGGATTTTCATGCTGAATTGCCCATCATCATTTTTCAAATTGTTAAATTTTATTATCAAATAATTAATGTTTAGAGTGTAATCAAACAAATGTGAAATTTCAAAAAACTGAAAAGTCAAAAGTAGCTGAACTAACCTACCAAGGTAATAAGTCTAAAAGGCAAAACTGTTAAATTACTTTGGTCTTTCCTTATCTGATATGTTGTAGGGCATATTCGGTTATTTTGAATGTCTCATTAGGGGTGACAATGGACTGGATAATATCATCCAGATCTATTTCTGTATTCAAATTAATCAGGATATAAATTTTGTTATCCCATTAAAATCTGTATTTGCATCCATATCTATGAAAGAAAAGTGGATACAGATATAGATTAAACAATTATCCAATTTGTATCCAAACATCCAATTTTATTTGCAATCCTATTTAACCTTCTATAGCTCTCATGAACTTCAAAGAAAAATAAGAGACAATATTAATGTCTTGAACTTAATTTATCTTCCACATGGTGAAATCTTTTATTTTGTAATTCATCAAGTTTAAGAAATCTGATTTGTATCTATATTATATCATACTACCAATAACTGATTTGTATCCTTATCGGATTAAAACAATAATGGATATGAATTTTGGCATCCTGTTAGTCTATGTATCTGTATATGTAGTCATCAAGTAAAAATGGATATGAATATAGTTATACTGATATCTGATCTGTATCCAATCCATTTTCAGCCATATTCCTAGTGACTATACTCAGTACTTTAGATTCTAGTGCCTTTTTTAGCATGTCTTTTAGATGATAGATTAGTGACATACTTTTTCAGTTTCTATACATGTTAATTTCTGTTCTGAAGTGCCTATATAACTGGACCATTTTTCCTGTAGCAGATACATTCCTTCAGCTGTAAGATGTTTGGAATTAGACCTCCAGAACTGCATGAATGAATTAAATCCACAAGTTGCTTTTGGTTTTGTTTCTACCAGCCTATTCCACATTCGAGCACTTGTTTGATGCTTAAAAATTCTCTAAAATATGAATATTACTTATTGTTATACTGATGTCAACAGCTTCATCTGCTTTCCCATTCAATTTTTGTAGAATCAAAGCAAGTTTATGATGCTTGCTGGTTTAGCATCGATACATCCTAATATGCATGAACCAAATTTAGTAGCTTTAGATACATCCAAATCATGAATTAAATTAATTATTATCATTCCATTGTATATAATATGTGGAGTTATCATTTAATGCATGGGAAGGCACCTTAAAATCATTTGATATGTTTTGGATTTAAATGTTGTAATTCATGAATAGTGGTGTCTAGTTCATTTCTGATCATGAAATATGTTCCTGATAGTATCAACATGTTTGTTTTTTAACTGATAATGTTATTTTTTGCGGCAACTAGTTGCATTATTTGAGATATTTTCTTTCTGCAGAATCCAGTCTTGTATCAACGGGTGCCAGACATTGACTTCTGACTGATATGGTGAGTGACTGCACTATGCCCATAATAAACACTACTCTGGATATTCTTTAGTTCCAGCAAAAAACAGTCAAGATATTTTTCCTCCATGCTTCTTGTTTAATTTTCCATCATAACTTGATCAGACTTTTGGCTCCAGCTGCATCCCTGTTTTTCCTGTTGGAAATAAAAGAAACAAACTAACATTTCTCAGAAAATATTTGTTTTCCACCCTTCTTTGAATTAGGTCTCTTTTGATGCTTTAGCAGGTATCTGAATCATTTCACTTCATTTCTTGTTGAAAGCAAATGCAGATAGATGACGGTCGGCATAGAGAAACTGGGAGACACAAGCCAGATCAATTCAAATTGGTACACACTGAGGTGACACAACGCATATCATGCTGCTATCTGCTTTTGTTATTGTTAATTGTCTAATCAATTACAGCTTGAATATGATGAGCAAACCTTGTCTCATTATGTAGTTGTTATCAATTGCTACTTCACTATAAGCTTTTATGCAAGGTTAAGCCTCCAAGAAAGAACATTATGTCAAATCATTCCCCTAAACCCACTATCTATATTATGATATTACGTCTCTCCACTGCTGCCATTGTTAGTTGACATTTAACATAGAAATATCGAAAATTTTTTGTGCTTAAAACTGGAATTTATAGATCCAATGTTATATTCAGTAAAAATTTATGATATATGTATAGGGTGTACTCAATGTGTTCTTGTATGGCTTGTCTGATTGGTGGCGTCTTTATTATGTTCTGATGAGCTAATAAACATCTTTTTCCTTGTTCTCTGCACGGCCACCCTAGCATCCTAACCTTTACTATGTGCTTCTTATGCTTTTGCCAAGGTTTATTGTTTTCTTGTGAATTAGAGGAACTATCCATAGCCAAGTCATTTCAGCATGGATCTGCTTTCTAATTCTTCTTAGTGAATTAAAGGAGCAAATCTGACTTAAAAGGGAAGAAAGGGCAACAAGTTGCCTGATGCTTTTGTCTCTACAAGACTACGTTGATATTGCCTACTTTTCTGATTCTTTCTCTTAGCAATCTACATGTTATAGTAATTTGCAATGTGGTTATACATGATGCATGCAAACTGTCCTGTTCAGGATATTAAGGTGGGTGTCTTTTGAACATATAGCTAATATTAAATGCATGCTTCTGTTGTATTTTTTTATAATATTCTATGTTCCTTTTATCTTTGCTACTCTTTGTAGGGTTTTGATGGCACAGTAGAAGCACAGATTTCGAAACTTTCATTATGAAATACCGTAACATCAAAATCTAAACCCTAGAACACCTTGGTGGTTTACAATCAAACAAATAAAATTAAAATAAAGACAGAAGAATATCTGTCACACTAAATCCAAAATTTTCACTAGACGTCCAAGTGTTTGCCCTTCAATGGTGATCCACACGAAAGCTGGGCTCAAGGCTCTAGTTCTCTACTTTGGTTTTTCTTACTGAATTCTTCTTTAAAGAATTCTCTTGGCTTTTCTGGCAGCACAACACTTCTCAAGTGTTTGGCCTTTCTTCCTCTCCTCTTAGGCTTCTCTCTCTCTCTTTCTTTCTTCTTGTCTTTTCTAATTCTTTTCTTAGACTCTTGTCTTAATGAAGCCTTCTTATCTTTAAGAAAAGACCTTGTCTTAACAAGAGAAGGAAGAGAACTATTTGGACATCTATGGAGAACTTATGTGAGAAAGAAGAGATGAGATTGGATTACCTTGACCTCTTGGCATGCCATCTATTTATAGTTGGCATGGGGATGCATTCCCATCTGAACACACCCCTCCAACACGCCTATTCAGATGATCACACGCCCCTTTGGATAATAACCAATGATTTAAATGAAGAGATTCCTTCTCACAGGTCTCTTCAACAAATAAAGTTTTCTGGTGCTTTCTGAAGGGGCGCAACACATCCCAAGGGGTGCCAACTCTATCCAATGGATAGAATTCCATCCCATGGCCATCCAATGGCCATAGAACAAGGCGCTAAACACATATGGGGCGTGGAACCAAGGGAGAAATAAGAGAGGTGTGAGAGAAATTAAGATGCCATAACCACTTGGACTTTAAGTCTATATCTGGTTATGGTGCTAAGAGATAAGATCAAATCCAATCTAATTGGGTTCAAATAAAAGCAGAAGAAGCAATTAGGTGCCAACTGTTGGCTAACCCAAATTAGATCCAATCCAATCATAAGCCTAATTAAACCAAATCAGCTCAAACCAAGAACCAAAATTGAATCCAATTCGAATCAGGAGCTTGGGTTTGCAACATGTGCTAGCATATTCATCTTGCAAATATGATCTAATCCAATTAGATTCTTAATTAGTTTTCTTTGTGTGTGACTGATTGGGTTCTACATCTAGCCAGCAGTAGGTCTAGGTACACGTTGACCTGATTTGATTAGAATCCTTCTAATTGATTTAGGTTAAATACACGTTAGTCCAAGTTGATCAATTAGAACTCTTTCTAATTGATTCATGAATTAAACTCTTTAACTCATGAGAACCAACGGGACAAGATTGACATCTAGCAATGTATCATGTCTATTCGAAAGATATGAAATTTGGTGAAAATATCAAATATATTCTTCAGTGGCAAGTTATCGTGCAATTCAATCTATTAATCATACTGCATCCCAAATATGACTATGGATATGGAATTATGTTTGATCAAAGACTTCCTGAATCATCATACGATTAGAGAATATAGGATACGATCTTCTCTTACTAGAAGTGAACGATTGCTTGTTGACCAACTAACAACCTTTGTACACAATCCACCATATTCAGAACACTCCGTACATGACTTTAGTCATGAAAGAGTATGAACCAAAGCATGGATTCATGTGCATAAGATACCATGGTGGTCTCAGGTTTAAGGATTAGTTGCATACACCTACTTAGAGAACCATCTTTTAACATGTAAGTAAGACTCCATAAGATGTTTTCTTGGCGGATTAATTTAGTGAACTCATTCTCTAATGAGCACTCACATCCTTATATTAGTGTCTCCACATAAGTGATTGTGAGATCAACCACCATCTCCATTGAGCATACATAGGATGTGCCAATCTTACCGGTATTATTAATCTCTGACTCAATATATCTACGATTGGAAATGTTTTAGATTAGGATTTTAGGGTTTTAGATCTAGCATGATCTCATCATGACCCTAAAACCATTGCTTTAGTCTATGGGATTCATTATAATATTAATAATTATAAGATGCAGCATCTGATGAATCAAAAAGCCTTTTTATTTATTCATAAAATGTTATGTACATGAGCAGAAAGATCAAAAGAAATCCTGTCGTAATACAAATTGCGATTAGCTTGTAGGGCATAATTCTTTCACTCTTTTTTATTCACTTCTCTCAGTTCTTTGTTTATTGATACTGATCAAAAACTTGTTATGATCTAAATTTATTATGTTGTACCTTCTGTAGAATGGCAAAGTAGTTTAGCAAGTGTCATTTTATTTGAGCATTGTAAAATTCTTGAATCCTCCTCTTTGACTGCTGAATCATTTAAAGGATTGCATGCTATTAGTCATGGTAGATTGAGATGCATACCAAAAGCACCCATTTTGGGTTCTCTTCATGTACCTGCTTCCCTTCAATATACAGACGAAGTTATGATACGTTGATTTCCTAGCTACACTCCTTGTAGGATGGTCCTAATCTTGTATGATATTGTAGTGGATGATGCCACAACATCAGATGAAGGACCATCAAACTATGAAGCTCATGGCCATCATGGCTGAGCGGGACAGTGCTATCCATGAACGCAACCTGGCCATCTCTGAGAAAAAAGCTGCTTTGGCTGAGAGAGATATGGCAATCCTCCAACGTGATGCTGCAATCGCTGAGCGAAATAATGCCATCATGGAACGTGACAATGCTATTGCTGCTCTTCAATATGCCCGAGAGAATGGCATGAATGGTAATGGTGGAAATGGATGTTCTCCTGGTTGCACTACTCCGACAAAGCATCATGACCACCTTACACATGTTCATCCCTCACCCCTACAATTATCAGATGCCCCATATGATCATGAAAGACAGATGCACATTACTGAGGCATATCCAATTTCAACAGTGGTAGATAGCGTTTCAAAAAGCCGTAAAACTAAACGGATGAGGAAGGAGAATGGAGTCCAAGCCATGCCAACCAAGAAATCATCCAAGTCACCAAAGAAGAGCAAGAGGAATGATAGTGATGATCTTAACAGGCAGGTCGTTATTTCAAAGTTCCATGGTGAGTGGAAGGGTCAGGGACAGGTTGGCAGCGGGGGGGATTTAAACAAGGTCTCCATGACAAAGCACCAGTGGAAGGGTCAAGACCTGGGATTAAACCAGGTCTCATTTGATGAGTCAACCATGCCGGTCCCTATGTGCTCGTGCACAGGAAAGTTCCACCCATGCTACAAGTGGGGGAATGGTGGGTGGCAGTCCTCTTGCTGCACCACAACACTGTCCATGTATCCACTTCCAATGATGCCGAATAAGCGCCATGCTCGTGTTGGAGGACGGAAGATGAGTGGTGGTGCTTTCATTAAGCTGCTCAGCCGGCTGGCAGCAGAGGGGCATGATCTGTCAACTCCAGTGGACCTTAAGGACCACTGGGCTAAGCATGGGACAAATCGCTACATCACCATTAAGTGATGTAGAAACTTTGATGTGCTACTTAAGTAGCTACCATAGGTCAAATAGGACCAGCCCAAATGACTGAAAGCCTGTTTTTTGTCCGAAGGAGGAAGATTCCACAGAAATGTCAGTTTTCTCCACTTAATGTACCTTTTGGATGTGAATATTTTGTGTTTCACTACCCTGAATAGTATGGTTTAAGAATGGAAATTGATTCCTAGAGGGTGGAAGGTATGCTTTGAAGTAGGCCTATTATGTAAGATTGATCTTGTAACACCCTGATTAGCAAAATTGTTTGCTCACTTCATGAGGTATTGGCGCCAGACCAGTTGAACAGATTTGTCTTTTATCTTTCTTATTTCTGACATTTTTTAGTTTTTAGATCTGCTTACATTTTCTTTTCTTTTCTGTCCTTTTTCTTTTGCTAGTGGAGGGAACAACTGTAAACTGTTCTCAAAACTGATTAACAGCAGGGAATATCGAAAACCCCTGCAGTTTGATGGCAGGAAGGCCATTGTTAAGATTAGATTCCTCTAATATTTTAGCTCCAAAAGGAATGTCTATTTTTCCAGCTGCCATAAGGGTGCAAAGGTCATGGAATATATTTTGATTGGTTAGTAGGAACAGGTTCATTCACTCTGGCATGTCTCCATTACTTCTAGCCTGTTCAGGAATAACATATTTCTCGATTTTTTTTAAAGTAGCAATCTTATTATATTTGGCTTTGAATATGAGGAAAACCCAAGAACCAAACAGAAAAAATTTAATTTTGGACATGCAATTCTATTAGGATCAGCATATTCATTTTTGCAATTTGATCATTATAACTATATTATAAGGAAAATTAAAGAACAAATATATACAGATCTCTGAATGTTGTCGACTTTACTCACTTGATGTATTCAAATACACTTTATATTTTGTGTAATTTTGATTCAGGAGTTTTTCTTTCAACACCTGATATAAATCAGAATCCTTAAAATATTTCATCCATCAAATCCAAAAAATGAATCTGTTGAAATGTTTTGCAGTGGTTTCTCCAATCCTTATATGGTAAAGCCAGCACTCTTGGTCCACTTGAATTGACAGCATAATTAAGATCTTCCTGCTTCATTAGTAGTGAATTGCATGAGTACGTCATTCTAGAGGGTCCGCTTACCACCCCACTCTTCAGGCATCCTGATATTCGGGATTCAATCCATCAATCCATCATCCTGATATTCGGGATTCAATCCATCAATCCATCATTTAATCGACTCTCTCAAGGCTTGAACCATGGATGTGAGGAATAAGGTTAATGATGTGCAACCAACTGGGCTACCATCCGAGTGGCTTCTAAAATAAAGTTTGAACAACAGAATTCTGCCAATCTTAAAATCCCAATAACTGATCGTAGCAACCTCTCACATCAAGACCTATTCAAATCTTTTCTTCTTCCTATTTACCACCTCTTGAAGTCAAATCAAGAGTCAGAGAAAGAGAGAGCAACATGGAGTCAGGACACCAAAAGCAGCTAAGGAAGAAAACTGCACTCCTTCGGGAGAATCTACTTCATTCATCCATGCTCTGAAGCGTACGTGCTGTTGGCCATTGGAGGCGTCATCTTGATATATGTGATAGTTGTTAGATGGCATCTCACTGATCTGGTGGTTTATTCGATCTTGGATGACATGGTGACCACTAAGGATAACAAGTCTCCGGCTTATCATTCTCAGTGACTTTGATTTTGCCCTGAGCTCTATTCGTTAGTCCTTCACCATGCTTCTTTGGCCCAACTTAGGTTGTAATAAGACTCTCATGGCAGCCAAGTAATTAGCTCTTGCAAAAGCACCTCGATTATAGCTACACATCAATCTCATATCATTGATCGGGCATCCTTCTTTTTAACTGGAATTCAGATAATCTTAACATCACCTTCTAGCATATGTCCATTCCTATGAAGGGATCTCTTATTTCGGACTTCCACTGACCACATTGGGATCCGTAAGTGGATGAAGCCATCCTCGTCGATATCTGTCCAATGACTCTTCAATCTACCCAGCTCTCATGCCTACCGTTCTGTCGTACAGAAAATATGAGAAGCTTTCAGTCCGCGTAGATTTTGCTAAAGGCCGACATTGTAATCATCTTTGATATTTCATGACTCTGGCGGCTAATGGTTTGATAATTCTGGTATGCCCATCTCTATACAACGAAAGAAAAGGTAACATGGAGGAGATCCTTGGGGGGATCTTTCCGGATCAAATCCTCTCATCTTTCTTCTATTTGTTCTCCCTCTTTGATCGTCACTGACTTAATCATCGGAGGGCCTTCCATTAGAGAATCCCCACTCTCTTTCTTCTCTAGTATCAAGGGCTTTCCTTGTAGGTTGCCAAGAGCTTGCGTCATCATCTTCTACTCTAGCTCATCATGATGCCACTAGCTCATGGTCCATGTCAGAGAGGTGTGGCAACACTTTGATGCTAGAGGAAGGAACCCCACCCAATTTTTCTAAAGGAAGATGGTGAGGACATGATCCCAAAACTGATTCTCTACATCGCACCAATAGTTCTCACTCCATAGCGTGTCTAATGCATATCGATCAATGGACAACATCCTTAACCATTCATCACGGTCGATCATAGCTCTAGCGGGGTAGGTCCAAGCTCTCGCAGTTGTTGTTCAGCAGCTGCAACAGATCACGGTCTGAACCCAAGCCCCTCTAGTGGTGGTATCTCAACACAGCTGCTGGACCCATGAAGCAGGCACAGAGTGGGGTGGCCAGCATTCTCATCTGGCTCAAGCCCCTCATTGGTGATCGCAATCGGCAGAATGAACTCCGCACTGCTCACTTCCTCAAACTTGAAGCCCTGAAAGGGGTGAGCGAAAGCACAAATTGTCAGAGTTCTCTAGGAAAAACTTTGCCCTACACTGCTCTCCATGCCTGTGATGCCACCAGCATGGAAAGGGTCTCAGAAAGAAGGTGCGGATGGCAAAACGTTGCTTCGACAAGTCTCGAATTGAGATCTATTAGCCCGATAGCAACTTTGATCTCGGGATGCAACTATCCTTCTCCCAAAAGATCCTGGATGAGCCAATCCTAAATCGGTTCGAAATGCCAATGGTTGAGTTCTATGACAGCTCCACCAATCCCCTTGAACCCCTAGAGGGCTACAAAACCCTCATGGCTCTACAACGAGTTTCTAACATGCTCCTTTGTCATATCTTCCTAGCGACTCTCTGAGAGATGGTGAGGATCCGGTTCTCTGATCTTGCCAAGGGATCCATTTGCAGATTCGAGCAGCTAGGAAGCTTGTTCATCACTCGCTTCTATAGCCAGCTATCACAATTGAAGGCTATTGACAACCTCTTCTCTATTCGTTGGAAAGAAAAGGAGTCTCTAAAAAGGTACATGGAGCATTTTAATGCAGTCGTGTTAGAAGTGCATGATTTCGATGAGTCCATCATGATGTTGGCAATGAAATGAGGACTCTACAATCGGCGCCTGGCCTCCTCCCTCAGCAAAAGCTCTCCCAAGGACTATGACAACCTCCCGACTCGAGTGCAAAAGTATGCATAGGCCGAAGAGGGCAAAGCATCTGCCAGGAGAAAGGAAAAAGGAATGGAAAGAAGAAAAGGCCCTGTCGAGAGAGTCGTAGGATGGAGGAAGGTGGAGAAGATGACTCAGCCTTGAAGCGACTGAGGATTGAGAGCCCTTAGTGCCACTTCAACCACTACACTCCGCTCTTTGCCCCACACTCCCAAATCTTGGTAAAAATTGAGGGCGAAGACTATTTATGTCGACTACAGCCGATGACATCCCAACCAGAAAAATGGGATTGGAACAAATACTGCCAATTTCACCAGGATCACGGCCACAAAATCAAAGGATGCCGCTAACTAAAGGAAGAGATTGAAAGACTGGTCCACAGGAGATACTCAGAGAATTCATCTGAGAAGGAGAGAAGATCCCAGCAAAAGACCCGCATCATGAGGATGCCTGTGTGTGAGCTACCACGATAGTCTTCTAGTGGCTAACATAGCTAGCATAATCCTGGGTAGCATCAACATCAGAAATACGAAAGATGAGACTAGAGCTTAAGATATAGACCAGTATGGAATCGAGGACCGTAAGAATGTGCATCCTTCATTTGTGCGACGACCCTATATTTTCATTTCTTTCTTTTAATAAAGATATAGTTGGAGCCTAATCTCCATGGACCAAAGTGCTCCAAGTAGTGTCGGCGAATTCCAAAACAAAGGCAATAGAAAATCAAATGATCTCCTATCTTATGTCTCATCATGTGGTAGTCTACGGGAACAAATGATGACACTATCCACGGAAAGACTGAGGAAGGTTGGTGCAACACTGACGAGAAGCCCAGCATCCTCATGGAAATGATGGATAAAACTGAATCGCTGACAATGGCCTAGAATTTACTTTGGTGCACTACCACACCCTGCAAATCTTGTGCGATCAAAGCACCTTCGGTGTGTGGCACAGCCCTCGGAGAACTTGAGCTAAGTGCACCGCAAATGGTGGGTGATGCCAGTTGGAACCAGCCCTAGAGGAGCAACGCCAAATGGCTAGATGGACACTAGCCCAATAATCAAAAAGCTTGAGACTTCGGTCTAGGGAGCTTACTTCCGCCACTAGCCCACATCGGCACCATGTGCGAGATCCGATCACATGAGAAGGGCTAAGGGTCGGAGGCTCCGTGAGGACGTTCGATGCCCCTTGCCATCTAGCATCACTCTTAGGTCCACATTGAATAGGACTCCCAGGTCGCAATGGAAATGATGATACAATACTGATGTCAAATAACACTTTATTAATGAAGTTTATACAAGGGTATTACAAACTGGATGCTCATCGACCAAAGCTCCACTATAAAAGAGAAAGAAGATAAATATAAGCCCAAACACAATGGTATGCTGGAGCAGAGGTCGACATGGATGCGAGCTCGATTGGAATGCTCTAAGCCATCCCAAAAACTAAGCGCTGAGCTCGAGAAGAGGAGACAAAGAAGGTGTGGTCCGATCGTAAATGAGGGTGCATCTACCTTTACCACACATTATCGAGAAGGGCCAAAAAGCCACACACTCCCGAGGGTAGGGTGGCCCTTTGAAGGGGAACTAAGTGCCGAGCTTGAGAAGAGGAGACAAAGAAGGTGTGGTTCGATTGTAAATGAGGGTACATCTACCTTTACCACATATTGTCGAGAAGGGCCAAAAAGCCACACACTCTCGAGGGCATGGTGGCCCATTGGAGGGGACTAGGAGCCCCTAACAAAGTGCAAGGTGAAAAGGACCCCCAACAACCACCAGCTCGACTTCGCCATCGGTGCTTCTCTCCCTAGCCCAATGACATTAATTCCCAGGGGCTTGCATTGGCTTTCATGATGCACCCCCTAGTGAGGTCACAGAAGTCGCAAGCCCTGCAGGAGTGAGGCTATCCCAAGGAAGGTTGGAGGTCGGCCTGAGTGTGAGCTACCTTTTCCTCCTGCCGCTCCTGATCAAGCTTCAATCAAACGATAATTTCCAAGACCTCCCATGCCAAAGGTGGCCTCTATGATGCAGGACCCTTCATGAGAGGAGTGCCATGCAACTATCTACTATTTGATGAGAAACTATTGAGTTGGGGGGCAACATCGATGATTTTGCAGTGACGAGCAGGGTGGCACCACCGTGACATCTTTGAGAAGGTAATGGATGCCAACTTTTGATGGACTAGCCCTTCTTTATAAAGACCCCAAGCTTGGGCACCTTCATTGTAGCCCTCTCATTAGACAACAAGTATCGCTGTAGGAGAGGCTTTGCAGACTGTGCCTCTTGAAAATAGAAGGGACAATCTTACCCTTTCTGATGGGCTGTCACTATCGAGAAATGGCATGCAATGAATGTTTTGGAAAGAACGATCCATCAGTTGTTGTTCTCTCTAGAAAATCTCCAATCACAAGTGTGCCAATGCACTGAACGTGATATCGAGGTGTACAGATTAAAATTTGGGCCTTGTCAGCAATGCTAGAAGAACCAACTCACTGGCAATAATGTGCAGGATCCTTAAAGCAGTAAAATCAGTAGCCTACCAACCTTGAGAAATATCGGCTCAAACCAAGGCTCCTGTAGGTCGACACCCCAAAGCCAATGCCCCCATACGACACTTCA
This sequence comes from Cocos nucifera, assembly GCA_006176705.1. Classification (NCBI taxonomy): domain Eukaryota; kingdom Viridiplantae; phylum Streptophyta; class Magnoliopsida; order Arecales; family Arecaceae; genus Cocos; species Cocos nucifera. Next base: position 158,646 of record QRFJ01003157.1, on the reverse strand, counting down.
CTTCCTCTTTGATGATGAATTACGGAGAGAGTGACCAGTTACTGCCAAAATGGGGATGGAAGCGTGCGTCGGTGGCTCCCCATGAATTCTCTTAAGAATATGCTTAGAAACTGGCCACCCATCGGTGCAGACTTGATCAAGCCTAGCGCTCGCTTATGGATGTGCATGCGGTGGCAAGCAGATGATCTTGCATAGGAGAGGCATAGTAATGCGAGGCAAGGATGGCAGAGGCAGTGGCCTCAACGACCTGCTCCTCAAACATCGTTGAGGACTAGGAGTCGTCAATACATTGGGAGGAGACATGTCACAAACTTGCAAAGGCACTTCACCTGGAAGGAGTGGTGGCAACATCTCAAAAAAACCTATGTCGTCATTCGCCATGTTAGCATTGACGTAATGCCCGCAATGTAACGACATGCTCCTGAGGCTTTACAGCTTCAATGGAAAATTGAATCCCGTGGCTTGCGCTCTCCTCAAACATCAATGAGAGCTCACCCTAGCGGGGATCAAATGTTCAGCATTGGCAGCACACCGAAGTTCCCCCTCAATGGGTATACTCACACATGAAATAACTGCCTCTCGACCACTCGACAATGCATAAGCATGCAATGAATAGTTATGGGCCTATAGAAAATCGTGTATGCAGTGTTCAAAAATCCTACCAAAATTAGCAAAGTGGATCACCACATAGTGACAAAATCATGGAAATGGTAACAGCCCGGTGGCTATTCCCACGGCTACGGTTAAGCCATTAATCTCGAAACATTGGTGATTTTTTGAAGGTCGTCCTCTTGGTATCGCTATTTTGTTATGTTAACAACATCAGTAGTAAATCGAGGATCATTTTCATGATCCCGACATGTTGCTGTTGTGTGACAACCATGCTTGTTAGCAAACCCTTCTCCATGGCTCCGATCAGTATGCCACAATACTTCAGGACTCATCCAAAAATAAGCTCGACATACATCATTGCATATATTTGAACAAGCCGCACATTTTCCATAGTGGCTATATGAGCAAAGAAATCAGGGGGAAACAAGTGAAAGAAGTTAAAAGGCAACAATAAGCTACTACAAAACTTTGAAGTCTCGATTGTTGTATAACAGAGCTTCTTATAGCTACAAAAACATAATGAAGGAGAAACATAAAGTTTCTTCCCAATCACCACCACCATCCTTCATCTCTGCCATACTAGGAACTATCCAGCTAAAATTGGCTTCAGGGTTGAGCTCCTTCACCAAGCTAGTGCACTCTTTGGAGCCTAGGTGCTAAGCTGACATAGCATCTTTAGTGACCTCGCAAGTGAAATCTTTCAAAGCCTCAAAACTTGTGAGAGCTCCTTCACCAGTGTGCCTCAAATGCTCTTCGATCATTATTGAAACTGCGTTGGCCTGCTCCTTCTATCACTGGTGGCTAGCGCACCCTTGATGTAAAGCAAATTGTGCGGTATCCATGAAAGCTTGATCGGGGTGCTCTGGGTTGCCATGATAGTGAGACGATTGGGCATTGCAAGAAGGGACAGAGAAGTTATAGTTTTATAGCTATCGGAGGTGAGCTGTATAGGCAAACTCATCTCCCAGGATGGCCTAGAAGTCACGCTCTCTCGAGGGTAGAATAAGCCCCCAACAGGACATGATGCCGAATGGGTCTCCAACGTCGATTCCTCTGTTAGATATATGTGCCCTAGAAGCCAGAATTGACTGACACTTATAATACACTTCTAGGGGCAAAATTGTAATTTTGACTATAATTAATGAAATGGGTTATTTTCTATCACACCTGTGTATTTAGTGTCTGTGATACATCCTTTGAGTTAATGGTAATGATAATTCATATTTTCAAGAGTTGAAAATTTAAGACATGAATAATCATTATTAACTCATAAACAGCTCCCAACCATAGGATCATCACGAGGATGGTGATTGATCCGGAAGGTTGGTGTACGATCGCTTCTCTTTAGTAGATGAGTCTTGAGTCTACGGTGTGGAGACATCGGAGCGAGAGTACAGGTACTCGTTAGAGAACGAGGGCACTGAGCGTGACCACCTCGAGTAGTCATTAGGGAAGTCTACCTTCTCGTCAATGACTGACTCGATGCTGCAGTAGTGTGTCTGGTTCTTTGACCTGAGATGCATCGGCAGTTCACCTTGAGGGTGTTATAGTTTGACTACACCATTACTCGGTCTCCTAGCCATATGGAACCCTGAGGTGTATGTTGGCTATAGCATGTTCATTGTAGGAACTGGATTGCATCAAGATGGAATCTATCTACCTCGGTGGTAGAGGAGCAGCCCTATGATGATCATGAGAATCAAGTCCAGAAATCCATGGCCATGGCAGAGTGAAATAATAGAAAGAGTTTCTATTTAGATTTTCACATTGGACTCGAATCGAATGATTACATCATATGACAGAGACTAGGGTTTGACGAGTTTCACCTTAACCCTAATCTGATCGGGGCTCAAGATAGAAGAACTTAATCACACAGGTAGCTGCACCAAGAGGTTCGCATTCAGCTCTGATGGGTTGCCACCATATACTGCTAGGTGTCACTGGTGGATTTTGGGAGCAATTAGAATGATTTAGATGATCGATCATTCTAGCTGTTCGAATCAGAAGAGTTCTGATCCATCGAAAGGAGTTTCGATGATGTCGATGATAGAGATCATGACATATCCCATTACCATACAGAACTGAACCTAACTGGGTCACACAAACAAGGGTTTGAATCTGGTGATCATCAATTGAACTGATCTAGTTCAATTGATCTGAATGAGATTCAATTAGGTTCAAGGAAAATCGTGCTAGCACTCGATTGAACCTAACGTTCTTCTTTTACTATCATAAATAAGTTGTCCTGACTGAGCCAAAGGAGTTTGTGCTCAATCAGAGGCCTTCATATGGTCTGACTGGAGGTTGTCCAAGTCAGAAAAGGTTGTCTTATTTTGTAAGACATTACCTGCCATTTTTGGTCACCTGCCATTTCTTGTTCTTTGACTTTGGTCAAAAGTCTACCTTTGACTGGTCAAACGTTGACCATTGACACTTTGACTTTTGACCACATGTCATGCACCTATTGGAGAGCTGGTGGGGGCCTGTCCCCCTGCCAGAACCTGGCAAGGAGAAGGGCGCACGCCAAGGGTGGCGTGTGCCCAAGTTGGAGGCGCCTAGGAGTCCTTGTTGGACAAGGACTCCATCTCCTTTTTGGATTCCAATTAGAGTTCTCCTAAGAACCAACTTTGACTGGTCTTAGGCACCCTCTAAGGAGGAATCCAGGGGACTCTATTCCCACCAATCAGATTTAGATCTGATTTCACAAAGGGTTGTGATTGGTTGGGAAGGAAGAGGAGTTGGATCACAAGAGTCTATAAATAAGACCCTGCGCCCAACCTCTAATTCGAAGTGAATGCAATTAGACCCCATGCCCCAAGGCTGCCTCTCCCCTCCTTCTCCATGCCATAGTCTCTTCTCCCCTTGCTCTCCACGTCCAAAAGGAGTTTTGGACTTGGTTGGTGCGATTCAGATCAAAGAAAGGCGATCAAAAGCAAGAAGGCTGCGCTGCTGCAAAAGGACGACTGCTGATCTTCAAAAGAGTTTTGAAGATCCTCCAGATCAGATCCAGATCTGATTTTTGGAGGTGTGATAGAGAAGAAGAGGATCTCCAGATCCAACCCGAGTGGATACCGGTAGAGGCCAGGCGCTTGCGTGGCTAGATCCAGAACCTTCCGCTGCAATCAGGATCATCTACAGGGTAATAGGATTACCCAAATCAGGTAAATTAAATTTGATTTAATTTATCTTATTTTATTTTATTTATTAAAATAATAAGAATCAGATCTGAAATATATCAAGATCTGATTGAGATCAAGAGAAAATTTTTGAAATATATCTCTTGATCTGATCAGATCTGAACGAACCTGGACCGGGAAATCAGGATTTCCCTTCAACTGGTATCAGAGCCATGGTTCTAAAATTATTTAGATCTGATTTTAATTAGAAAATAAAGTGATTTCAGATGTCACATGAGATGTGATCAGATCTGAAATCAGAAAAATTAAAATTAAATGATTTGGATCTAAGAACATGAAGATATGCATGACTAGTTCTAGAATAGAATAGTTCTATAGAATAGTTTTGCATGTTTTGATTTAATTCTGATTAAATCATATTTTAGATCTTTTATTTACTATTTTTTGATATTATAAGTTTATAATAACATCTAAAAAATAGCAAATAAAAATTATTTAATTTTAAATATCATATGAGATATGATTAGATGCATGTCTAGACTAGTTGTAGAATAGTTCTACATAATTGTCTAGATTAGAATTTATTTTGATTAGATCAATTTAAATCTAATTTTTTAGATTATTATGAGATAATTTAGATCTGAAAATATGCATGATTATGATACATGAGATGTATGCAAAATATGCCATGATTAGATCTAACTTTATATATGAGATATATGATATAGATCTAAATATTGTTTTGTAGTATTGAATGTTCCTGATTAAGGCGTTCCTCTTGGCCGTCCGGTCATAAGAACGAAGAAGGGTTTAAAGGCCCTCTCTTTCCATTCGATGGGGTGTTCTTATGATGTGTAGGGGTGCTGCGTGTTCGTCCTTAATCAGAAACCCAAAACTTACTTTCTGCAAAACCCTAGATCCTGAAACCCTAGGATTTATTGTGCATATTTTGTTTATGAACCCTACTTAATTAAGAATTAAGTTTATGGAATATTAATTAGGTCTAAAATTGAGAATTTCAGATCTAAGACATATTCATAATACTGGGTTCGGGCTTGGGTAGCTCAATTAGGTCTAAGCGGTTGATCAAACCGAATCAAGAGTTGGTTAGATGGGATCAACAATGCTTAAATTGACCAGCCTAATAGGATTAAGTCTGGGTCAAGATCGAGTCACGATCAAGCAAGACCTAATTAGGCTCAGAGGTTAGAGTCTGGATTGTAGGCTAACCCAATTGGTTCTGACTCAACAATTTGGTGTCTAAGGTAAGTTTGGCATAGACGACCGACTGGTTTTTAATTGGAAGCTACTCGACCTGAATGCGTTCTTGTGCGAGTTAATGGCATATTCCTTCCACCGATCTCACTTACCTGGCCATATCTGTTGACACAGTTCTGATCTGAGGTGGTCAATAATCCGAGCTAACCCATGCCACTAGGTTAGTCATAATTGTTATGACTAAGCCAAGTCTAGTTTAATGAGACCTGAATCAATTCTCCCTAAGAAAAGATTAAGTCTGAGGTCTTCCACCATTGTAGATGTGCGGGCCCTTCCCGGGGTTGATTGTTCTCGGCTGGATACAGTGGCTCAGTTGCACCGGGAAGACGCAACCATGTCTATTAGGCATTGGATGCTATGGGCTGGAGGATGAGTTGGGCTCAATATTTTCGGATACGGTGAGAGACTCAATTAGGAACCCAGTCTATGCAAATGGTGGGTCTGACTTAACTAAGGAGTGGATCAATATTTCGGATACGGTGAGATTCATGAATTAGAGATCAAGTTTGGGTGCACCATGATTAGAGAATCATTGAACAAGAGTTGTTCACTCATTGGCTAACCCATCACCAATAACTGTTAGGTGAGGTGATGAGTCAGTTGGTGAGACCGCACCACCCACTAGAAATCATCAATTGCGGAGATTTTCGCATCTCTACAGAGGGAGTGTAGGGATCCAAGAAAATAGTGGGAGCTAATTTGTTTAAAAATAAAATTCCCTAAACAAATTGGTCAAGTCAAAATTACAGTATCTAACTAGAATCTTTGACTCTCTACAGGAAAATGTCTGCGTCCAACCCATTGGCACGTATCCTGGACACACATAGACTGACTGGACCCTAATTATAAAGATTGGCTCAGGAACTACAAAATTATTTTGGGTTCCGAGAAGTTAACACATGTTTTGGACCAGGACCCTCCCACCTTACCAGCTCGTCCATCCACTGAACAGAGAGCGTCTCTGGAAAAAATGGATTGACGAAGATAATAAGGCCAGATATTACATGTTGGGCTCGATGTCTGATGAGCTCCAGCGCCAACATGAAGATATCGGGACTGCTCGCCAAATGTTGGCTCACCTACAGGAGATGTTTGGTGAACAGAGTCGCGCAGCCAAATATCAAGTCACAAAATGACTTTTTAAGGCTAAGATGCGTGATGGGCAGTCAGTCCAAGATCACTGTCTGACAATGATCAAGGACATGGAAGAGCTTGAGAAGCTCGGTGTGAAGTTGGACTTGGATCTTGCAGAATGATATTATTCTGCAATCCTTGACTGATGCATATGGGCAATTCATCATGAATTACCACATGCATAAACTTCAAAATTCCTTGGCCGAGTTAATGAATATGCTGGTTACCGCTGAGCTTTCTATGAAAGGTTCTAAAGGCTCAGTTCTTGCTATGGAACGGACTTCTTCCAAAAGAAAGTCTTATGGAAAGAAAAAGAAGTCTGTGAAAAAGCAAAAGGTGGAAGGATCAAAGAAGAAGAAGGCAGAACCGAAGAAGAAGGTCGATGTCAAAGGAAAGTGTTTCCATTGCAACAGCGATGGCCATTGGAAGCTGGAACTGCCCTATTTACCTGGCCACCCTAAAGAACAAGAAGGAAGGTCCTTCTGGAGGTATGCTCATTATTCGAGCAAAATGTGAATGCCAAACGACCTAGGGATAGTCCAAACGACAGATATCTATGGCACCTGAGATTAGGTCATATAGCAGAAGATAGGATTAACAAATTGGAGAAAAATGGGCTATTGAGTCCATTGACTTTTGAGTCATATCCAACTTGTGAATCTTGTCTTCAAGGCAAAATGACTAAACTCCCTTTTGTTGGACATGGGGAGAGGGCCACAGATCTCCTTGCCCTAGTACATACTGATGTGTGCGGCCCATTTGATGTGCCGGCTAGAGGCAATTTTGTCTACTTCATTACCTTTACCGATGATCTGTCTAGGTATGGGTATGTGTATCTTATGAGACATAAGTCTGAAGCTTTTGAAAAGTTCAAAGAATTCAGACATGAAGTAGAAAAATAAACTGGAAAACCCATTAAGGTTCTTCGATCAGATCGAGGAGGTGAATACCTTAGCCGAGAATTCCTAGACTATCTTAAGGAAAATGGCATAGTCTCTCAATGGACTCCACCAGGAACACCTCAACTCAATGGGTTTCAGAATGGAGAAATCGGACTCTATTGGATATGGTTCGATCCATGATGAGCTTCACAGACCTTCCTGATTTTCTTTGGGGACACTCATTGTTAACTTCAATCTATTTACTGAATAGGGTTCCCTCTAAAACCGTTCCTACCACACCGTATGAGATATGGCACGGTAAGAAACCAAGTCTGAGTCATCTCAGAATTTGGGGTTGTCCGGCTCATGTCAAAAGACAACAAGCGGACAAGTTAGAGTTTAGGTCCTTTAGAGCTCGATTCATAGGATATCCTAAAGAGTCATTAGGATACTATTTCTACATTCCAGAAGACCACAATGTGATTGTGAGTCGACATGCCATCTTTCTTGAAAAATAGTTTATTCAAGATAGCGGCATTGGAAAGCAGATTAAGCTTGATGAGAAAGTCTCACAAGCAGAACGAGCTAAGGACCAATTGGAACCAAATCAGGTTGAGCCAATAAGAACACTACCTCCTCCACCTCGTAGATCGGAAAGAGTTTTCCCATCCCCCTGAAAGATACTTAGGTATTATTTCAGAGGATGTAGAGGAAATGTTCCTCATAGGTAATGGTGCTCATGGTGATGATCCCAAAACCTACAACGAGGCGATATCAGATATCGACTCCGAGAAATGGCTTAGAGGCAATGCAGTCAGAAATTGACTCGATGCACTCAAACCAAGTCTGGACCTTGGTAGATCCACCAGAAGGTATAGTACCTATTGGGTGTAAATGGATCTTCAAGAGAAAGATTGGTGCAGATGGGAATGTGGAGACATTCAAGGCTAGACTAGTGGCAAAAGGTTATAGTCAACGCGAAGGCATTGACTATCAGGATACCTTTTCCTCCAGTAGCTATGCTAAAATCCATCCGCACATTGCTTGCCTGTTGCAGCCTATTTCGATTATGAAATATGGCAAATGGACGTGAAAACGGCATTCTTAAATGGATATCTTGAGGAAGATATCTATATGGAACAGCCGCTAGGTTTCACATCCAGTGATACTGATCACAAGGTTTGCAAGCTGCAAAGGTCCATATATGGACTTAAGCAAGCATCTCGAAGCTGGAACACTCGTTTCAATGATGTGATCAAAAAGTTTGGTTTCATCAAAAATGAAGAGGAACCATGTGTTTTCAAAAAGGGTCAGTGGGAGCGCTGTTGTCTTCCTCGTATTGTACGTGGATGACATCCTCCTTATTGGGAATGATATTCCCATGTTGACATCAGTCAAATATGGTTGTCCAAGGAATTCTCCATGAAAGACCTAGGTGAAGCATCCTTTATTCTAGGAATTAAGGTCTATAGGGATAGACCGAATAGGATGCTAGGACTTTCACAGAAGATGTACATAGAGGAAGTACTAAAGAGGTTTAGTATGGAAAACTCTAAGAGGGGATTAATACCCTTCAGACATGGTATTCATCTTTCCAAGAAGATGTGCCCCAGCACACCTGAGGAAATAGAACGCATGAGCAAGATCCCTTATGCTTCTGCAATAGGGAGCCTCATGTATGCCATGCTATGTACACGACCTGATATAGCCCATGCTGTGAGTGTCACAAGCAGATATCAGTCAAATCCAGGTGAAGAACACTGGACTTCTGTGAAATGTATCCTTAAGTACTTGAGAAGAACTAAGGATATGATGTTGGTCTTTGGTAATGGAGAACTCCAAGTCCAGGGATACACAGACTCGGACTTCATGTCCGATATAGATGATCGAAAGTCGACATCTGGCAGACTGTTTGTGCTAGAAGAGTTCCTAGCAAACGGTGATACCACCTCATCCGCGATTACCTCGAGAAAGGTTACGTCGAGGTCAAGAGAGTCAACTCCACAGATAATGTGGCAGACCCACTTACAAAGCCGTTGGGCCAGCAGAAGATCGAAGCCCACCTTGAGAAGATGGGACTTAGACTTGTAGCCAATTGGCTTTAGGACAAGTGGGAGATTGTTAGATATATGTGCCCTAGAAGCCAGAATTGGCTGACACTTGTAATACACTTCTAGGGGCAAAATTATAATTTTGACTATAATCAATAAAATGGGTTATTTTCTATCACATATGTGTATTTAGTGTCTGTGATACATCCTTTGAGTTAATGGTAATGATAATTCATATTTTCAAGAGTTGAAAATTTAAGACATGAATAATCATTATTAACTCATAAAATGCTCCCGACCATAGGATCATCACGAGGATGGTGATTGATCCGGAAGGTTGGTGTACAATCGCTTCTCTTTAGTAGATGAGTCTTGAGTCTACGGTGTGGAGACACCGGAGCGAGAGTACAGGTACTCGTTAGAGAACGAGGGCACTGAGCGTGACCACCTCGAGTAGTCATTAGGAAGTCTACCTTCTCGTCAATGACTGACTCGATGCTGCAGTAGTGTGTCTGGTTCTTTGACCTGAGATGCATCGGCAGTTCACCTTGAGGGTGTTATAGTTTGACTACACCATTACTCGGTCTCCTAGCCATATGGAACCCTGAGGTGTATGTTGGCTATAGAGCATGTTCATTGTAGGAACTGGATTGCATCAAGATGGAATCTATCTACCTCGGTGGTAGAGGAGCAGCCCTATGATGATCATGAGAATCAAGTCCAGAAATCCATGGCCATGGTAGAGTGAAATAATAGAAAGAGTTTCTATTTAGATTTTCACATTGGACTTCGAATCGAATGATTACATCATATGACAGAGACTAGGGTTTGACGAGTTCACCTTAACCCTAATCTGATCGGGGCTCAAGATAGAAGAACTTAATCACACAGGTAGCTGCACCAAGAGGTTCGCATTCAGCTCTGATGGGTTGCCACCATATACTGCTAGGTGTCACTGGTGGATTTTGGGAGCAATTAGAATGATTTAGATGATCGATCATTCTAGCTGTTCGAATCAGAAGAGTTCTGATCCATCGAAAGGAGTTTCGATGATGTCGATGATAGAGATCATGACATATCCCATTACCATACAGAACTGAACCTAACTGGGTCACACAAACAAGGGTTTGAATCTGGTGATCATCAATTGAACTGATCTAGTTCAATTGATCTGAATGAGATTCAATTAGGTTCAAGAAAATCGTGCTAGCACTCGATTGAACCTAACGTTCTTCTTTTACTATCATAAATAAGTTGTCCTGACTGAGCCAAAGGAGTTTGTGCTCAATCAGAGGCCTTCATATGGTCTGACTGGAGGTTGTCCAAGTCAGAAAAGGTTGTCTTATTTTGTAAGACATTACCTGCCATTTTTGGTCACCTGCCATTTCTTGTTCTTTGACTTTGGTCAAAAGTCTACCTTTGACTGGTCAAATGTTGACCATTGACACTTTGACTTTTGACCACATGTCATGCACCTATTGGAGAGCTGGTGGGGGCCTGTCCCCCTGCCAGAACCTGGCAAGGAGAAGGGCGCACGCCAAGGGTGGCGTGAGCCCAAGTAGGAGGCGCCTAGGAGTCCTTGTTGGACAAGGACTCCATCTCCCTTTTGGATTCCAATCAGAGTTCTACTAAGAACCAAGTTTGACTGGTCTTAGGTGCCCTCTAAGGAGGAATCCAGGGGACTCTATTCCCAACCAATCAGATTTAGATCTGATTTCACAAAGGGTTGTGATTGGTTGGAGAAGGAAGAGGAGTTGGATCACAAGAGGTCTATAAATAAGACCCTGCGCCCAACCCTAATTCGAAGTGAATGCAATTAGACACGCCCCAAGGCTGCCTCTCCCCTCCTTCTCCATGCCATAGTCTCTTCTCCCCTTGCTCTCCACGTCCAAAAGAGTTTTGGACTTAGGTTGGTGCGATTCAGATCAAGGAAAGGCGATCAAAAGCAAGAAGGCTGCGCTGCTGCAAAAGGACGACTGTAATCTTCAAAAGAGTTTTGAAGATCCTCCAGATCAGATCCAGATCTGATTTTTGGAGGTGTGATAGAGAAGAAGAGGATCTCCAGATCCAATCCGAGTGGATACCGGTAGAGGCCAGGCGCTTGCGTGGCTAGATCCAGAACCTTTCGCTGCAATCAGGATCATCTACAGGGTAATAGGATTACCCAAATCAGGTAAATTAAATTTGATTTAATTTATCTTATTTTATTTTATTTATTAAAATAATAAGAATCGGATCTGAAATATATCAAAATCTGATTGAGATCAAGAGAAAATTTTTGAAATATATCTCTTGATCTAATCAGATCTGGACGAACCTGGATCGAAAAATCAGGATTTCCCTTCATCCTCTACCTCGACTGACTCTCTCCCCTAAATTGGATCGGAGGAGGTGCCTTCCAAGAAACTGCATCCACCTTCACGATGCACCTCCAAAGAAAGCACAAGGTCATGGGACTCTAAGATGCTTAGCGGCTCCAGCAAGTGTCCACGGCCCCTCGGTGAGGGCTGGGGAATGAGCAGCCCTTTTCTCCCACTGCTCCTACTTGATCGCAAGTCTCTCAGGGTTTTCCAATACTTTCCAAGCCAATAAAGGCCCATTAGTGCCACCAGAGCATTTGAAAAAGGCGAAGCCCCCCATGCTAGGAAAAAACCTCGATGATCTTGCGGTGGCAAGCCAATTGGTACCAACACAACATTTAGAAAACATCTGCGGAGGGCGGTTCATGGCATCCAAGGCTTGCTTTATTTTATGTAGGGCCTCCAGGTCTGGCAATACCCATCGCACCCTCTTGTAGTGCGACAAGTGTCATCGCATGAGAGGCATAGCAAATTGCATTCCTGGAAGTCAGAAGGATAGATCTCCTTCCTAATGAATGATGCCACATGAGAAGTGCAGCAGACTGTGCTCCTGGAAGTTAGAGAGATTGACCTTCCCAATGCACCATCACCATCAAAAAATGATGGGCATTAAATGCTCCTGAGAGCATGGATAGTTGACTGCTAATACCCCAGGGATATTTCTATTCTAGCTAGGGCTTCGGCCAGCATGATCATATCAGATCCCGACCTAATGGTCATTTTCCTAACCTCAATAAAGCCGTCAGTTTTGAAACATCAGCGGATATCCAAAAATCTTCAATCGGGTAGATGAATCCCCAACATTTTGAAGTTTACCCAAAAAAACATCCAACACATATTGTCATGGCTTGCAAACTCCAACAACCAGTAGACATCAACCAAAGACCCCAGGAATCAACCAAATATCTACTTCCCAACTTCGAAAAGGGAAAGGAACACCTTTCGGATTGAAAAGTGGGGGACAAGTATTGGATGGTGTCTCGTTGATCTGGTGACTTGTCCGATCTTAGATGACATGACAACCATGAAGGACAATAGGTTATCTTGCTTATCATTCTCAGCATTTTCGATTTTGCCTCGAGCTTTATTTGTCGACCCTTCGTCATGCGTTCCTACCCTGACTTGGGCTGCAATAAGACTCTCATGGTAGTGAGCAACTAACTCCTGCAGAAGCACCTCGACTATAGTTGCGCACCGATCTCATGTCATCGATCGGGCACCATTTTCTTTAATTGGAATTCGGATAATGTTGACATCGTCTCCAAGCATATGTCCAACCCCAACGAAGGGATCTCTTATTTCAGACTTCCACTAACCACATTGGAGTCGGCAAGTGGATGAAGCCATCCTCATTGGTATCTAATTGACGACTCTTCAATTCGTCCTGCTCTCGTGCCTACCATTCTATCATACGGAAGATGCAAGAAGCTCCCAGTCCCTGACATGGCAGTTTGTTACGGTAATGAATATTCCCTCCACTTGTAGAAAGTTGACACTGTAACCATCTTTGACATTCCACGACTTTGGCAGCTAACAGCCTGATAATTCTGGTACATTTACCTCTATACAAGGAAAAAAAGGTAACATGGAGGAGATCCTTGGGGGGATCTTTTCGAATCAAATCCTCTCATCTTTTTTCTATCCATTTTTTCTCTCCAATCATTATTGACTTAATCATCGAAGGGCCTTTCGCCTGAGAACCCCTACTCTCTTTCTTCTTTGGCATTAAGGGTTTTCCTTGTAGGTCGCCAAGAGCTCGCTTCATCATCTTCTACTCTAGCTAATTATGGATGCCAGTTGCTCGCAGCCCACGTCGAAGAGGAGCGAAAATAGTTGTTTATGTGACTAAGAAATTGTATTGAATATATGTTTGGAAGAAAAATTATGTTGCATATAAAGATAAATAAATAAATAAAAATAATTTTTAGATGAAGATCAAAATCCATTTGCCTACTTAAAAAACAAGACAAAAATTGATTTGATAGTCATGTTTCACAGGAAATCATGAAACTTCTAGGAAAATGATTCTCTGTATATCTTTACCAAAATTTGTAGATGACGAAGATCCATTTGGCTAAATAAAATGAAAATCTATGTGGGTGGATCATGTGTATGAAGATTGAATAAATCATCATATAATGAAGTCAAACATGCATATTGTTTGAAATGAAAGGTTGGAGGTGACTCTGAGGTATGTTCTGTGTGATTTTAATCTTTTCTACTTGAATACCCAGGCTTACTAATATGAAACTAACTCCTTTTTAACACAACCACAAGGCAGGGAGTCAGATTGCAACAGCGTAGGAGTAAATAGTTAGGTTTCTTCTCCAACAGTCAAAAACAGCTAGAAATGGGTTCAAAAAGCATTAAACTTGCTAGAAACTCAAGGTAGATATAAGAGAAATTAAGTGAACAAAAGGGAGAACACTTCCAATGGAAAAGAAGCCCAATTTGTGTATTTACTCTATTCAAGAGAACTTAACCACTTCCAAGTTAATCTTTCTTGAATCTTGTGAGGACATTCTAGGAGAAAAGAGTGAGCATTAAGTGCAAGCATTTAAGTTTTTTTCAAGCAAGCATCAACAACAACCATCTTAAGGAGCTTTTCTTGTGTTGTAAAATTTCTTTATTCTAAATTTTTGGTAATAAGTTTCAAAGGGACTGAAACTTGGAGAAATATTTAATCCAAACCTTTTAATTAGATTGAGAGCCTACAGAAAAAGCTTGTAAAGATTCTGATTAGTTGATCTAGATAAAATCAATTGGATTGTTTGTAAGCCTGATAAAACAAACTTGCTGTATTTTGTAGGAATATAGTAGAAATCCTAAGTTGAAGCTTGGAGAGTGGATGTAGGTACTTGTAGTGCATCGAATCACTATAAAAATTAATTATATTTGTATGTGTGACTCTCTCTAGTTGCATTGAATTTATCCCGCATTCACAGCACTTCACTTCAATAGTCTTTGTAAAGTAGTACATATATATTTAAATTTTTGAAAATCCAATTTACTTCCCCCCTCTTAGGTTGTCTAGCTGGGCAACAAGTAGTATCAGGGTTTGATACTCAACTAGAATTTGATCTAATGATAAAAAAAAATTATGATAATTTAATTGGGTGGTTCACTTGTCGAAGGATAATCCACTAATAGGCTACTTCATTTTAATGGATCAAATTATATGTATTGGAAAGCTCACTTATGCATCTTCATCTAAGTACTTGATTATGATCTATGGAGTATTATAATCAATGGTCCATACATATCCACCATCATTGTTGATGGCATTGACACTTCTAAGCTTGAGAGGGATTGAGATGAAATGGACAAAAAATTAGTCTAGTTAAATGCCAAGGTATTGAATGTCTTGTATTGTACCTTGGATGTAAATGAGTTTTACTGCATCTCCATCTATAATTCTGCAAACGACTTGAAGTCATTCATGAAGATATAAATCAAGTTAAAGAATCAAAAATTATTATGCTTGCACAAAAATATGAATTATTTAAAATGAAACTTAATGAATCCATCACTGATATATTTACATATTTTACTGATATTATAAATGGCCTCAAAAGCCTTGGTAATCCTATTCTAATAATGATTTAGTAAGAAAAATTCTCAAATCATCGCCTAGAACATGGGAGGCCAAAGTCATTGCTATCCAAGAAGCAAAGGGCCTAGACAAGCTGCCACTTGAGGAGCTTTTTAGATCACTAATGACTCATGAGTTAGTAATGAAGCAATATAATGATGAGGAGGGCAGAAAGAAGAAAACTATCATCCTCAAATCTATGGCAACTGATGAGGATGATAAGAAATCATCCGAAGAAGAAGAAGGTGATGAAGACATGGCATTAATCACTAGAAAAGAAGTTCATGAGGAGAAAAAAGCAAGATTTCAAGAAAAGACCAATGGTCAAGGGAGAACCAAGCAAAGACAAAAGCAGCTCCTTTGCTATAAATGCAAGAAATTGGGACATTTCAAAGCCGTCTATCCAACCTTAAAAAAAATCTTTAAGAAGACTAAGAAGAAAGCAATGGTCACCATATAAAATGATAGCTATGAATCCATCTTAGATGAAGAATACCAAAATATTGTAAACTTTTGTCTCATGGCACAAGATGATGAGGTAAAATCTAAATATATTTTGAATTTTATATTTGATGAACTTCAAGATGTATTTTATGAATTGCTTGATGAATTCAGAAAAATAAGTCTAAAAAATAAAGATTTGAAAAAGAAAGAATGCATTTTTATCAAAAGATAATTTTTTTTTTTTATAAAGCCATAAACTTTTGTTGGAAGAAAATAAATCTTTAAAGAAGGAAGTAGAAAAACTTAAGCCATTGGTTGATAAGTTTAGTTGTAGTTCTAAAAAGTTACAAATGATGTTAAGCAACCAAAAGACTATTTTTGATAAGATTGGAATTAGTTTTAATCCTAATAGAAAATAAAAGCTTTTGAGAAATTTCTTTACTAGTTCTTCATTACATTACTTGTATTTGCTATGGTAGAATAGGATATAAAGCTTAGTCATATAATTTTAGAAAAATAAATGGTAAAGTAGTCAAGAAGATTTTGGATTCTAAAAGAAATCTTAAGTGATAACTCTAAAGGATCCAAAAAAGCTTGGGTACCTAAATCAGTTACTTGACTATTTTATAGGAGTTTTTTTGTAGTCAATAGAGCTAAAAGAAAGTGGTACCTAGATAGTGGCTGATGAGGACACATGATAGGTAATAAGGATCAGTTAGTTTATCACTCTCGAGAGAAAGGAAAGAGTAGTAATCTTTGGCAACAATGATAAAGAAAAAATCATTGAAGTTGGTAAAATAAATGTTACTCCTATCTTTATTGAGAATGATCCGTTAGTAGATAGTGTAAAACATAATTTACTTAGTATTAGTTAGCTTTGTCATGAAGGCTTTAAAGTTACTTTTGAATCTTTTATGTGCATTGTTACTATTCTTTGATGAAAGCATAAAGTTCATTGGACATAGGCATGGCAACATCTATATGGTTGATCTTAATTAATAAGATTGCCATGAAGAATGGTCAATGCTTTGTTGTAATCGATACTAAAATCAAGGAGACTAGTTGGTTGTGGCATCATGACTAGGTTATGGTAGCATGAATACAATTTCAAAACTGATTACAAAAGACTTGGTTAATGGTTTGCCAAAAATGAATTTCGAAAAGAATCGAATTTATGATGCATACCAAGATAGAAAACAAATTAGGAGATCTTTCAAGCTTAAAGTGTTGTTTCAACTTCTAAACCCTTAGAATTATTTCACATGGACTTATTTGGACCCACTAGGACTACAAGCTTAGGAAGAAAAAAAATATGGACTTATGATCATAGATGATTTTTTTTGCTTTACTTGGATTTTACTTTTGATAAATAAAGATAAAACATTTTCTACATTTTCTAAGTTTTATAAAAAAGTTTTAAATAAAAAAAAAATTTAACCATTGTTTGTATTCGAAGTTATCATGGTATTGAATTTGAAAACCAAAATTTTAAAAATTTCTATAATGAAAATGGTATTGAACACAATTTTTATATACTAAGAACACTATAATAAAATAGAGTAGTTGAAAAAAAGTTAAACTTTGTAAGAAATGGCCTATACCATGCTGTGTGAAGAAAGTCTCTTAAAATATTTTTGGACTGAAGCCATAAATTTTACATATCACATTTTAAATAGAGTTTTGATTCAACCTATTTTAAAAAAAAATTCTGAGCTTTGGAAATATAGGAAACCTAACATTAGTTATTTTCATATTTTTGGATGCTAATGTTGTATCTTAAATAATGAAAAAAGATAACTTAAATAAATTTGATACCAAGTCGGATGAGGGTATCTTTTTTGGATACTCTATATTGAGCAAGGCCTATAGAATCTTCAACAAATGAATATTGGTTGTTGAAGAATCTATACATATGGTGTTTAATGATCAATCTTGGAAAAAGGAAGATATTATTATGATGATGCAAGGATTTTTGAAAAGAGGATGAAAGAACTCAACTTGAAGTAGAGGCCCAACCAAAATGAAGAAGAAACCAAAGATGATGAATAAGAGAGGTCCATCAAAGAAAATGTCAACAAGGAACTAAGGAGTAGAGATACATCGTGCCATCTAATGCTACGAAGGAAGCTGTATGGCTAAGAAAGTTCATTACCGAACTCAAAGTAGCATCCTTCTTGGATGGTCTAGTCCTACTCTACTGTGATAGCATTGATGCCATTGCTTAGACGAAGAAATCGAAGGCATATCAGTGGATGAAGTACATACTGCGCTGCTACCACCTGATTTGAGAGATTGTGAATCAAGATGATGTCAACCTTCAGAAGATTAACGAAAAGAAGAATCTGATTGATCCCTTCTCTAAAGCCTTGGTGGAAAAGAAGTTCGACAACCATAAGTCGAAGATGGGTATTAGATATTGTACCGAGTGGCTTTAGGACAAGTGAGAGTTGTTAGAAATCATGTCCCGAAGTTAATTGTCAGCTTGTTGATGGTTGCGCTATTATGTAAATGTAAATGATTTGTTATTGAATAAAATTATATTCTAAATTTTTTTATCATAAAATCTACATCTTCTAATAAACTTCTTTATCATGATGAAGTCTTTAAGACTATTTAGTTTTGATAAAAAGAGGATTTATTGATTAGTCCTTAAACTATTCGTGATCAAATGATATGTTGTTAACTAGGATGACAATGTTTATCGAGTGTAGGTCGTTGTATGCCATATAAGTTGGTTGTCCTCTTAACCAAGAAGTGTGGAGATACTGGTATGGCATACAAGTGAGATATATGAGTACATCATCACTGAACGTGATCAACTTTAAAGTATTCTGCTATCGAGAATTGCTCTGATGAGATATGGATCTAAGTGCCTCTTAGATCTGAGATCGCCATGGTGGTTTACAAGCAACTTACTATGCTTTGATGATAGGCTATTTGAATTTCTAATTCAGTGATGAAATATTTCTGGACACAGTCAAGTACTTGTGAAGTCGATGAGTGATCAAGATGGGATTGATTACTCCAAGAGTTTGGAGATAATGTATTGCTGTATTTCAATTTAGCAAAATCTTGGCTAGGATAATCTATGAGATAGATTTGATATTTTGAAATATAATGTGAATGACCTAATCAGGATTGATAGTTAAATCCTGAGTTGTTTTATGAGTATTTAGGTCAAGGAGATGAATTATACGAAAATCATATCCACATGGGATCTAAGAGTGTTGCTTTATACATTCAACCTATCCGATCATCGGGTATTATTGCTAGATAGTTATTTTGATTGGTATAGAAATTTGTTTCTATGCTACCAACTTAGGTTCAAACCTATAAGATCACATACATAAGAGGTCTCGATTTGATCATATGGTTGATTGATAATTAAGAATCATTTTAGGATTAAACATTCAATACGATTGATGTTTGACATAGTGCAAGTATTGTGGGAGGATCAATCAGCAATATGATTGTTAATTGGCTTAATTTGATTAAGCCAAAAGATTGAGATTGAGTCTACTTAAATAAGATTCAATTAAATTTGGTTTGGATTTAATTAGATCAAGTCTAATTGATTTATTGGATAAGCCAATTGCAAGGAAGAATAAGTTCTTATTTAATTAAGACTTGTATGCACCTAATTTCTAATTTGATTAGAAATTAAATTAAATTTGAATTTGATTTAATCTAATTTAATTAGACTTTTAGTTGGACTAAGATCACCTCTAATTATGTTGCATTAGTTTTAATTTAATTATATTCAAATAATAAGTTGGACCAAGTCAAAACTAGAAGTCCTAGTGTGACTAGGATTTCTCCATCTTGCGCCACCTTACTTTTCATGTCCCCCCATGCCAATTTTCTTGGAATTTGCATGATTTTATTTTCATAGAGTCTCTATGCCTTTTTTGTGCCTCCTATCTTTTTAGGAGGAAATTAGTTGTGCAATACGTCAAAACAAACAAGTTGTTTTGACCTAAGATTCTATTGGATAGAGTTTCACACATAAACTTTTCTTATTCTCTTGAGGCACCAACCCATCTTACTTTTTCTCTTATTTTTTTATGAAAAGTAGAAAACATTTTTGTGCATATTTTCTAGAGTCCATGCAAGATAATGAGGGGGTGCCCAACTCTTGGGCGTCCTAATCCTTGCTCAATCTGGATATGCCTTTCTAGGTATTTGACCTATATAAAGACTCTATCATAACTCTCTATTTAAAGAAAGTTATAGCATGAAATTTCTATAGGTTTTAGACTTGACAGAGAGTGCTTGGGCATTGGAAGCTTGGGTGCAAAGGGGCTTTGGGCGTAGTGTTTTGTAAAGACAAAAGTTGTTGTGTCTAGGAGAGAGAAGAAAGAGAGAAGAGAGGTCTTTTCTAGAGTTTCTCTTAGATCTTGTTCTACAATCTTGTTGAGAGAAAAAAGTGAGGAAGAAGACTCATTTCAGATCCTCCATCTTCTATTTTGGTCTTTGGAAAGTTCAAGTTCTTCGAAAAAGAAATTTCACCATCAATCGTCGAAAAAAGATCAGTAAAGTATTAGCATACTAAGCTGATTTTCAGACTCCTGGACTTTAGATCAAGATCAGAGCCTTGTGTGGATTTTTCATAGAGATCGAATGTATGTGTGGCTTGAAGTGATATCCTCAACCTCAGATCAGTAAGTAGTAATTCTGACTTGCGAAAGGTAAAAGAGATTCGATCTCTTTCTCCCACTAGATTAGATCTAGTCTTGGTTTGATGTTGATATGATCAAGATCATTATCTTTATTTAATATTTAATTTTAGATTTATTTATATGCATAGATCATGTTATTAGATCCTAGATCTAAAATTTATTTATATATTTTATTTAATTAATATGATTAATTTATTACTTTTGCTGATCTAGTTCTGAAAAAGTTTCAAAATACCTACAAGAAATCCTAGACATTTTCTTGAATTAGTATCAGAGCCTAGGACTTTTATAACATGATTTTTATGCATATTTTGATTATTTATTTAGATTAGATCTAAATTATAATTTAATGTCTAAATCTGAAATCATCAGACTAATTTATAAGATTGTCCTGCTGAAAGGTTTATCCTTATAGTATAAAGGTTGTCCTAGTGTATGCAGATCTAAAGTCAATCATAAATTTATTAGATATAATCTAGATTAATTTATTATTTGTTAGATTTAAAATTATTTAAATCTAAAGATAAATATTTTAAATTAGTCCATCTTATAAGGTTGTCCTGCTATAAGATTTATCCTTATAATGTAAAGATTATCCAAGTACATGCTGATATAAAACCATAATTATAAAATTTTAAATTTGATCTAAGGAATTTTATGATTTAAATTGAAAGTATTTCAATCTAGTTTTTATGATTATAAATATGTTAGATTTGATCTAAGATAATTTATGATTGTTTAAAATTAAAATTATTTCAATCAGATGTACATAATCATGAATAGTTTAGATTAGATCTAAAGTAGATTTATGTTTATATTTATTTGTATATTGATTATGAATCAAACATGCAATTGGTTGCTAGAACTAAGTTGTAAAAATATTTTACAAACATGAAAATCAATTTTGAAATACCGAACCCTAACCCTCAGTCCAAAATTTAATTAAGAATTAAGAGTTATTATTTTTAGGATCTAGGATTGTGATTGAAGATCCTAAAATAAAAAGTCATAATACTTGGGTTAATGGGTTAGAAGAAATTAGGTCTATTAATTGGGTTAGACCTAAGGTTAGATTAAAGAATGGACTTAATTAGAGAATTACCTAAATTTAATCAAATATTATCTTAGATTAGGTCAAGGATTCTTTAGATCAATTACAATAGTTGTAGTTGGTCAAGTTAATATTTTTAACGAGAACTAAAATGGACTTAATTCTTGGCTAAGTGGTCTAGCTCGAACTATTAGGTTGGTCCAATCAAAACTAATTAACTAGTTGGTGTCTAGGGTAAGTTTGGCAACATATGATCAATGATCATTAATTAGGAGCTACTCATACTGATTCAATCTTTGACAAGTTAATGGTATATCCCTTCCATCAATTTTACTTACCTGGCCTTCTTGGTGAAGTTATATTTTGATCAGCTCACATGACAATTTGAGCTGACCCATGTCAGCTAGGTAAATCAGTGTGATTGATTTAGGTGCTCTTAGACCAACCTATCTATAGTCTCCCTTAATCTGACTTGGTGAAGTCAATGGAAGGATCATGATTAGCTGGTTCATCTGACTCTCTTCTCTTTAAAATAAATTAATCAAATTTTTTAAAATTATTAGATCCTTAAAAATGAAATAGTTATGGTGATAACTAGATCATAGCCTCCCATTGAGTGATAATGGATCCATTAGTTGGATAATCATTGGAGGCCCAAAGGCCTAGTGCTTATCGACTAATGATATTATCATTCATAATATGAGTTCTTGGCCTCGTCTCTCTAAATGATGGTTAGGTTGACCAACCAAAATTGGACTTAATCATTCATTGGTTAGATGGATCAAGTATGGTTATGTTAATGGTTGGACCTAACTGGATCTTTTCAGCCGAGGCTAAAGCCTACTGATTAGGAATTGGGGCAAAATTTAATTAGTAGAAGTTATTTATAGAAATAATTAGTTATGAACCTACCTTTAGATATACATGGATTGACTGGCCAAAGTTGGGCTTATGTGTAGTCTATGTAGATTCTAGTATCCACAAAAAAATTAGAATAATTTCTTGAATTGGAGGTAGAGGCTACCAATTCGAATAAACTAGTGGAAGAATCTTTTGATTAAAGATAAATTTTTAGGTTTAATAAATCATTCACTAATTAGATGTTGATTTTTCTTTCTATAGTTATGGCCACTTCTCTTTCGCTTCGGTTATTGTTGGACAATAACAAGCTGGTGGGATCCAACTTCAGTAGCTAGTATCATAAGTTGAAGATTGTCCTTGAGCATGAATGGATCTTGTATATCCTTACAGATTCTTTACCTGAGGAGTTAGCTCCCAATGCACATGAGTTAGTTAGAGACACTTATCAGAAGTTGCTCAATGACCGAATCATGATGCATTGCATCATGCTGGCAGTCACAAGTGATGAGTTTAGTCACAAGTTTGAATCAACTCAGCCAGAAGATATGCTTCAAGTGTTGAACGAGTCTTTTGGTACACTCGATGATGTTGAAAAGTATAAGGCTAGTTGTGCCATCTTTAATGCTAAGATAAGGGATGGAGCTTCAGTCACTGATCGTGTATTGTGCATGATTGAGATGATGGAGTGTTTGAGCAAGCTCGGCTTTTCCATGCATGAGCAGCTAGGAAAAGATACAATTCTAAACTTGCTGCCCAAGTATTATCTCCTTTTTCTTACTCATTATAGAATGACAATTCTTGAAGTTAACTACCATGGGTTACTGGGGTTACTTCAAAACTTTGAGAAGGATCACCAAATCCATAAGGAGTCGATGAACTTAGTGGGAGGATCTTCTTCTGGTTCTCGATCCTTAAGAAAGGAAGGAAGAACAAGAATAAGAAGCTCAAGAAGATGCAAGTTCAGGCTGGGACACCTATGCAGGGCCAGACCAAGAAACCCAAGCCTGATAAGAGTCAGCAGAGTGTTTCTTCTTTAATAAGCAGGGGCATTGGAAGAAGAACTATCCTCAATACATTACTTTTCTAGACCCAAACAGGTCGAGAAAGAAGCAAAATATTGCTGGGCAAGGTACTTATATGATAACTCCTTGCAATTTCTCTATTTTTGATATTACTGACTAGGTATTGGATACGAAAAGTCCTTACCATATTTGCAATTCATTGCAGGGGTTGTAGGTCAGTAGGAGATTCGAACAAGATGAGAGATTCCTGAACGTTGGAGATGGAAGACCAGTTCTAGTATTAGAGATCTTAAAACTTATATTTGAGTTTCATACTATTGTTCTTAGTGATTGTCACTATTATTCTAGTTTCTTTTTGAATATTATTTCTGTAGGCTTTTTGGCCAAAAATAATTATGAGATTTCAATAAAGAAAAAATTTTGTAATGTTATTTTGAATGGTATAAATATATTTTTTCAATATTTGAATAATGAAATATACATGATATCACAACCTGTTAATATAGCATACTCCATTGGCAAACATCTTAGATTAGATAATGTATCTGATATCTACTTATGGCACTACAGGCTAGGTCACATTAACAAGAACATGTTGACTCAATAGAAAATCCTCGAAGTCAGTAATTATGAATCACTTTCAATCTATGAGTCCTATTTTCTTAGAAAAATGATCAAATCATCTTTTAATAAAAAAGGTGAGAAAGCCACTGAGCTCTTACATCTAGTACATACTGATGTATATGGGCCTATGAGCACAAGTGAGAGGTGGATATTTTTACTTCAACACTTTCATAGATGATCTATCCAAGTATGGATATGTCTATTTGATGAAACACAAGTCGAATTCATTTGAAATGTTCAAACGATTCTGAAATGAAGTAGAAAAATAAATCGGAAAGAGTATTAAAACTCTTTGATTTGATCGAGGAGGTGAATACCTTTTCGATGAGTTTCTCATATATCTAGAAGAGAATGAGATTCTCTTCCAATGGACTCCTCTAGGGATACCATAGCATAATGGTGTGTCTGAAAGAAGGAATCGTACTCTGTTAGACGTGGTCCGATCCAAGATGGGTTTTGCTAGTTTGCCAATATCCTTCTGGAGATATGCACTCGAATTGGCTTGCTATCTTTTGAATAGGATTTCGAGTAAGTCTATAATTAAAACTCCATATGAGATATGGACAGGGCATAAACCAGTACTTTCATACCTTAGGGTCTAGGGGTGCCCAGCTTACATCAAATGGTTAATCATAGATAAACTGGGATCTAGGTCTGATAAGTGCACATTCATAGGATACCTAAAAAAAATCAAAGGGTCTATTTTCTACCATGTTGATGAACAAAAGGTATTTGTCAGCCTTAAGGCAATCTTTTTAGAAAAGAAGCTTCTTGGTGAAGGAATTGTTGCCTCTAAGGTTTAACTTGAGAAAGTTCAATAGATAGAAAAGCCGACACCAGTAGCCAAACTTGAATCAGATTTGATCAAATCAAACTTAGAGCCCCCACACCATTAAGGCGATCCTATAGAGTATTGCATTAGCTGAACAGATACTATGGTTTCTTGATCTGGAATAATGATCCTATCAAATTTGATGAGGATGATGAGAATTCGATCACTTACATGAATGTAATGCAGAGGCCTGATTTCAAAAAATGGCTTGAAGCCATGAAATTCGAGGTGGAGTCCATGAAGGTCAACGATGTGTGGACATTGATTGACTCACCTGATGGGATCAAATCTATTGGATGTAAGTGGATCTTCAAGAGGAAGAGGGACGTAGATGAGAAGGTAGAGACTTATAAAGCTCGTTTGATTGCTAAGAGATATCATCAACATTATGGTATTGACTATGACGAGACATTCTCTCCTACGATAATGCTCAAATCCATTTGGATTATGCTTGCGAAAGCTGCCCATCTAGACTATAAGATTTGACAAGTAAATGTGAAGACGGCTTTTTTGAATGGAGAGCTGACTGAAAAAATGTATATGATACAACCTGAGGGGTTCACATCCATAGATGAGTCTAAGATGTGCAAGCTTTAGAGATCTATATATGGATTGAAGTAGGTATCTCAGAGTTGGAATATGCATTTTGATAAGGTGATCACAATATATAGCTTCATTAAGAATGGAGAAGAGCCTTGCATTTATAAGTGGACAAATGGTCTGTTAGTGGTATTTCCTATCTTATACGTGGATGACATTCTCTTAATCAGGAATGACGTTCCTGCAGTATAAGAAATAAAAGTTTACCTATCATCTCAGTTTTTCATGAAGGATTTGGGTGAAGCATCCTAAATCCTAGGAATGAAGATCTATAAGGATTGATCTAAGAGGATGCTTGGATCATCCCAGTCAATGTACATAGAAACTATGCTGAAGAGATTCAGTATAGAAAATTTCAAGAAGGACTATCTTTTGATAGGTCATGAAATTTTTCTCTCCAAGAAGGATTGTCCGACAACTCCTAAAGATAGAGAGAGCATATGAGTATAATCACATATGCTTTAGTAGTGGGATCTATCATGTATGCCATGATATGTACGAGACTAGATGTGACATACTCACTAGTAATAGTAAGTAGATACCAATCTGATTCAGGAAAGAACCATTGGAAGATGGTGAAAACCATTCTTAAGTATTTAAGAAATACAAAGGACTAGTGGCTCATTTATGGTGAGTCAGATTTGAAACTTATGGGATTTATAGACTCTAGCTTTCAATTTGATCATGATGACAGTAGAAGCATGTCAGGTTATATCTTTTTCCTGAATGGTGAAGTCGTCTGCTAGAAGAGTTTCAAGTAGCGTACTATGGCAGACTTAGTTTGCGAGGTGGAGTACGTCACGACATCCGATGCTGTGAAGAAAGCTGTATGGTTGAGAAAGTTCATCACCGAGCTCAGAGTAGCATCCTCTCTAAATGATCCGATCCTGCTTTATTATGACAGCTCTAGTGCCATTACTTAAGCAAAAGAACTGAAGGTAGACTAGTGGATGATTTAGATACTGTGCTGCTACCACCTGGTTCGAGAGATTGTGGATCGAGATGACATCGATCTTTTAAAGATCAATGGAAAGAAGAACCTAGCCGATCTCTTCATTAAAGCCTTAGTGGTAAAAAAGTTCGACAACCATAAGTTGAAGATGGGTATTAGATATTGTACTGAGTGGCTTTAGAACAAGTAGGAGTTATTGAAAATTATGTTCCAAAGTCAATCATCAACCTATTATTGGTTGTGCTATTTTATAAATATAAATAATTTATTATTGAATAAAATTATATTCTATTTTTCTCATCATAAAATCTACATCTTCTAATGAACTCATTTATTATGATGAAGTTCTTAGGACTATTTAGTTTCGATAAAGAAAAAATTTATCAATTAGTCCTTAAACTGTTTGCGATCAAATGATTGTTGTTAAGTAGGACGATAATATTTATCAAGTGTAGATCATTATGTGCCATATAGGTTGGTTGTACTTTTAACCAAGGAGTATGGAGATACTGGTATAGCATACATGTGAGATGTATGGGTACATCATCACTGAATGTGACCAACTTCGGAGTATTCTGCTATCAAGAATTGCTTTAATGGGATGTGTATAAGTATCTCTTAGATCTAAGATCATCATGGTGGCTTGCAAGCAACTCACTGTGCTTTGGTGCTGGACTATCTGAATTTCTAATTCAGTGATGAAAAATTTTTGGGTATAGTCAAGTACTTGTGAAGTTGGTGAGTGATCAAGATGGGATTGACCACTCCAAAAGGTTTGGAGATAATGCATCGCTGTATTTCAATTTATGAGATGGATTTGGTATTTTGAAATATAATGTAGATCACCTAATTAGGATTGATAGTTAAATTCTAAGTTGTCCTATGAGTATTTAGGTCAAGAGAATGAATTATACGAAAACCATATCCACATGGATTCTAAGAATGTTGCTTTATACATTCGACCTATTCGACCGTTGGGTATTATTGCTAGATGGTCATTTTAATTGATATAAAAATTTATTTTTGTGCTACCGACTTAGATTCGAATCTATGGGATCACATACATAAGAGATTTCGATTTGATCGGATCGTTGATCGAAATTGAAAATCATTTTAGGGTTAAACATTCAATATGATTGATGTTTCACCTAGTGCAAGTATTGCAGGAGGATCAATTAGCACTATGATTGCTAATTGGCTTAATTTGATTAAGCCAAAGGATTGAGATTGAGTCTAATTGAATGAGATTCAATTAGATTTGGTTTGGACTTGATTAGATCAAGTCTAATTAGTTTATTGGATAAGCTAATTGCAAGGGAGAACAAGTCTTTATTTAATTAGAACTTTTATGCATCTAATTTTTAATTTAATTAAAAATTAAATTTGATTTAGTCTAATTTAATTAGGCTCTTAGTTGGACTAAGATCATCTCTAATTAAGTTTCATTAGTTTTGATTTAATTGGGCTCAAATAATAAGTTGGACCAAGTCAAAATTAGAAGTCCTAGTGTGACTAGGATTTCTCCATCTTGTGCCATCTTGCTTTCCATGCCCCCTTATGCCAATTCCCTTAGAATTTGTATGAGAAATTTTATTTGCAGGGAGTCTCCATGCCACTTTTGTGCCTCTTACCTTTTCAGAAGGAAATTAGCTATGGAATATGTCAAAACAAACAAGTTATTTTGACCTACGACTCTGCTGGATAAAGATTCATACATCAACTTTCCTTATTCTCTTGAGGTGTCGACCTACCTAATTTTTCTCTGATTTTTCATAGAAAATAGAAAACTTTTTTGCACATATTTTCTGGAGTCCACACGGGATAATAAGGAGGGGGCGCCCAAAGAGTTGGCTGCCCCAATCCTTGCTCAATCTGGATATATATGCCTTTCTAGGTATTTGACCTAGACAAGGACTCTATTGTAACTTTCTATTTAAAGGGTGTTAGGGCATGAAATTTCTACGGGTTTTAGACTTGAGAGAGAGTGCTTGGGCATAGAATGCTTGGGTGCAAAGGGGCTTTGGGTATGGTGTTTTGTAAAGATAAAAGTAGTTGTGTCTAGGAGGGAGAAAAGAAAAAGAGAAGAGATGTCTTCTCTAGGATTTTTCTTAGATCTTTTTTCACAATCTTTTTGAGAGAAAAAGATGAGGAAGAAGACTCATTTTAGATCCTCCATCTTATCTTTTGGTCTTTGGAAAGTCTAAGTTCTTCGAAAAAGGAGTTTCGCCATCAATTGTCGAATAAGGATCAGCAAAGTACTAGCATACTATGCTGATTTCTGGACTCTTGGACTTCAGATCAAGATCAGGATCTTGTATAGATTTTTCATAGAGACCGACTATGTGTGCAGCTTGAAATGACATCCTCAGCCTCAGATCAGTAAGTGGTGATTCTAACTTGTGAAATGTAAAAGAGATTCGATCTCTTTCTTTTACTAGATTAGATCTAGTCTTGATTTGATGTTGATATGATCAACATCACTATTGTTGGTGTAGAATCTGATCAATGCTGGATCGAGCTGGAGTTAAGAAAGAAGTGGTCGCCGTCGGTGACCTGCAAAATAAATTTTCATCCGACGTCAGTGGTGGTGGCTCCGATAGGACACTCTGACGATCAAGTCAGCTCTTCTGGCCAATAGAAATGGAGTGCTCAGGAAAGAGTTCAGCAGAGTTTTGGAAAGAACAAGAGAGCTTAGACAAAGCGTATCTAGAGGATCTCTTTTTATAGATGGAACCTGTAGCGGACTGATAATGATAGGCACAACCATCCGGTAGTGGGCTGCTTAGGGCTGTCTATAGCAGACTGATGGTGACAACCATAATCGTCCGATAGCGGGCCGCTCGGGGCTGCTTGTAGCAGACTGATAGTGATAGCTGTAATCATTTGATAATGGACTACTCGGAGCCACATGGAGTTCGTTACAGAGAGAGGTGTCCAACTTATCATGATGTATCCGTTCGTCGAGATTTAATAGTCGAAGTTCAGAGAAAGCAGGCATTGATTGGTGAAGAGCTTTGACATACATCAATTTCAGTGGAGTTTGGACTCCTAAAGAGAATACAACTAGAGGGGATCATTTGGAAGGAATACTACTTAAAATCTGAAAGTAATCCACTGAAGAAATCCAAATGGAGTTCGACTGATGGAGAAGTCTAGGAGTCTGACTAGTGGAGAAATTCGACTGAAGAAGAAGTTCGGAAGGAGTTCGACTCCTGGAGAAATCTGACTATAGGAGAAGTCTGAAAGGAGTTGGACTCTTGAAGGAATCCGACTGAAGAAAAAGTTCGAAGAGAGTTGGGCTCCTAGAGGAATCCGAAAGAAGTTCGATTGATGGAGAAGTCCAGAAGAAGTTCAACTGATGGAGAAATCCAACTGAAGGAGAAGTTCGAAATGAGTTCAGCACCTAGAGAAATTCGATTGAAGGAGAAGTTCGGAAGGCGTTCGGATCCTAGAGAAATCCGATTGAAGAAAAAATCTAGAGGGAGTTCAGCTCTCGAAGGAATTCGATTGAAGGAGAAGTCCGGAGGGAGTTTGGCTCCTGAAGGAATCCGACTGAAGGAGAAGTTTGAAAGAAATTTGGCTCCTAAAGAAATTCGATTGAAGAAAAAGTCCAGAGGGAGTTTGGTTCCTGGAGGAATCTAACTGAAAGAGAAGTCCAAAAGGAGTTTAGCTCCTGGAGGAATCCGATTGAAGGAGAAGTCCGAAAAGAGTTCGACCACTGGAGGAGTTTGGCTACTGAAGGAGTTCGAAAGGGGTTCGATCGTTGGAGGAGTCCGGAAGGAGTTCGGCCACTGAAGGAAGAATTCTCAATCGAAGCTCTTTTGTGATTACCAATTATATTAGGCTAAGCATCAGACTGGACTTTGGCAAAAGCAAAATTTATCCCCAACAATAGTCCCCCTACTCTTGATTTCGAAAATCGAAGGAAGTACAAAAAAAAAAAAGATGATAGCCAAAGTTATTTTCCAGGCTCTGCACCCATTGAGGTTGAAGCTCGGGGAAGATCTTATCTTCGATTGAAGTTGAAGCTTGGAGAAGATTTTATCTCCGATCGAGGTTGAAGGAAATTTTATCTCCTGTTGAGGTTGAAGCATGGGGGAGATCTTATCTTCGGTTGTTGTTGAAGCCCGGGGGAGATCTTATCTCCGGCCAAGGTTGAAGGAGATCTTATCTCCTATTGAGATTGAAGCACGGAAGAGATCCTATCTTCTGTTGAAGGAGATCTTATCTCCTGTTGAAGCTAAAGTTTGGAAAGATCTTATCTCCAGCCAAGGTTGAAAGAGATTTTATCTCCTATTAAAGCTGAAGCTCGGGGGAGATCTTATCTTCGAGGTTGAAGGAGATTTTATCTCCGAGGTTGAAGGAGATTTTATCTCCTATTGAAGTTGAAGCTCATGTCTTTCCAACCGATGAGTGAAGTTGAAGAGATTTTATCTCTATGAGTTGAAAGCTCGGAGGAAGATAAGATTTTATCTTCTATAGAAGTTGAAGCTCGGGGAAGATTTATCCAGCCGAGGTTGAGGAGATCTTATCTCTTGTTTGAAGTTGAAGCTCGCTCGGAGAGGAGATTTAAGAAGATTTATCTTCTGTTTGTATTGGATGCGAGCTCGAGAGGTTGAAGAGATCTTATCTCCTAAGTTGGAAGCTCGAGATCTTTCTCCCGGGCGCACTTGTTGCTTGTGGACGTTGAGCTTGTTTGAACGTTCTATGTAACGTCAAACTTCTCTTGCAAACTAGAATAAGGTTCTATCTTTTGCATTTAACATAGTTAGGTTGTCAGGGGAAATACGTGTTAGGATTCTCCACCGAGCTTCTTCCTTCTCCACGTCTTTGGCCTACTAGGTTCTGACTTTTGCTTGTGTTAGGATGAGGTTTTCCTTCCATTCCTAATAGATGGCAAGGCACATTAGGACCATTGTCGAGGCCTCTCTTCTCACCTTGTCTAAAATGAACGAGGCCTTCGACTTTGCTCATGTTAGGATGAGGTTCTCCTCCTGTTTCTAATGAGCTGTAGGAACACATTAGGGCCGTTGTTGGGGCCTCTCTTCTCATCAACGAGGCCTTCGACTTTGGTCATGTTAGGATGAGGTTCTCTTTCTGTTCCTAACGGACTGTAGAAGCATATTAGAGCCATTATATGGGCCTCTCTCCTCCTATTTTAAATAACCAGAGGTCTTCGACTTGCTCATGTTAGGACGAGGTTCTCCTCCTATTCCTAACATTGGTACTAGGAGCACAGATAGGTTGTTGAATGAGCCTCTCCCCTCCTCCTGTCTTAAATAATCAGAGGCCTTCAACTTGCTCATGTTAGGATGAGGTTCTCCTCCTGTTTCTAACATGACACTAGGGGCATAGATGGGCCATTGAATGGGCTTCTCTCCTCCTCCTATCTTAAATAATCGGAAGTCTTGGACTTGCTCATGTTAGGATGAGGTTGTCCTTTTGTTCCTAACATGGCACTAGGGACATAGATAAATACAACCTATGTATTTATCCATAGCCATTAGGTCCGACCAAAAACTCTCCTGGCTAACCCAATACATGAAAGCACTCACCAAGCTCATGTATACCGATGTCTTCCATGCTCTTATCCTCTGGATCTAGATCCGATCCATATATGAATTAGCTCCGTTAAGACCTCTTAAACCAGGCCTTAAGATCCCTAGGCTCAACCCAGACCCTAGCCCAAAACAGATCCTCACGTAACTCTGCCCGTGCACTGAGCTGGCTCAGTCTTAGCTCTAAGCCGGCTAAGTTCCACTAGGTCGGCTCAGTCTAAAATTGAGCTAGCCCAGTCCTGTGCCGTGCCAGAAGTCTCGATGGGACTACGATGGGGGCTGCTGCATGGCCTGCACTATTTTGGTGAGGCCTCGAACTTGCTGCATTAGTAGGTTAAACTACTCTGTATCCACCATGGCTGCCAGTGGAGGAGGTTGAGGAGCTGGCGGTGGTGTTGAAGGAGGCAGGTATGGCTCAGATCTGACAGTAGAGGTGACAGATCCCTGGATAGTTATTTTCTTCGGAGGCATTTCTGAAGCAAAAAAGACTAAAATAGAAGTGGATTCAAGAGATTATAAGAGAAAAAAAGATTGGTAGGATCGACTGGGCACTCCTTTTAGAACAAGGGCTCAGAGGCTCTTCCTCTCATGCCAATCCTGTTGGTGCAAAATTTTATGAGGATGCTGAAAAAGCTAGAGTTGGGAAGGTGAGGCTGAAGGAAAAATCTTATTTTTCTGGTCAGATTTGTTCAGATCTGATTGGATCAAGAGAAATATTTCAAAAATTTTTTTCTAAGATCCTAATCAGATCTGAGACTCTTCAGATCTGATTTTATAATAAAAAATAAAAAAAATAAAAAAAATTAAATTAAATTTAATTATATCTTTATTTTGAGTAATCCAATTATCCTGTGATGATTCCGATGTTTGCCTGAGGTTCTAGATGTAGCCACGCAAGCACCTGGCCTCCTACCGGTATCCACATGGACAGGATCTGAAGATTTTCTTCTTCTCAATCAATTCTCTAAAAATTAGATCTGGATCTGATCTTGAAGGTCTTCAAAATAATTTTTGAAGAACAGTCATTGTCTCTTACAGCAGTGCTGTCTTCTTTCTTTTCTGTCATCCTTCACTTGCTTGGATCGCCCCTAACTCGTGCCCAAAGTCTCTTAGGCATGGAGAGGAGAGAGAGGACCAGAGGGTGGCATGGAGAAGGAGGGAGAGGGGCTATATGGCATGTGAAAAAGGTAGAAGCTCAAAATTTTAGGCATGCAGATAGGGTATATATAGATTCTGCTGCATGCCATGCAGTGCCACATCATTCCGACCAATCACAGTCCTTTGTGCAATCAGATCTAAATTTGATAGGTGGAATGACATCATCTAATCCAATCAGATTAGAGTCCCTCAAAACTCTTCTTAGGTGGTGCCAAGACTAAATCAAACTAGTCTTTTTGGTGTGATAATATTTAAACCCCTGAAGCAACTAGAGTCCCATTTGTATGGGACTCCAGACGTTATGCTCATGGGGCGCACGCCTCCCTAGGAATGCACCCCCTTCCTTTCTACTTTTTAGCAGAAAGAAAAAGCCCTAAGGTCTCTCCTATGGATAGATGCATGATACATGGGCAGATGTCTAAGTATCAAAGATCAATATTTGACTAAAGTCCAAAGATAAGATTTAGCAGGTGACGAAAAATGGTAGGTGTTGTCTCAAATTTATCTCATAAATTAAAATAATCCTTTTCTGACTTGGACAAGCTCTAGTCAGATCATATAAAGATTTTTGAGTCAATCCAAATATATTTGACTCAGTCGAGATAAGTTTTAATGATTGTTAAAGGAGAACTTTAAGGCTCAATCATGTGCTAGCATGATTTTCTTAAACCTAATTGAATCTTATTCAAATCAATTAAATTAGATTAATCCAATTGATGATATCTAGTTTCAAACCCTTGTTTGTGTGATTCAATTAAGTTCAGTTCTGTATGGTAATGAGATATGTCATGATCTCTATCATCGATATCATCAAAATATCTTTTGATGGATCAGAACTTTTATGATTCAGATAACTAATACGATCTATCATTCCAATCATTTCTAATTACTCTCAAAATCCATTAGTGACACCTAGCAGCATATAGTGGTAATCCATCAGAACTAAAAATGAATCTCTCGATGCAGTTACCTGTGTGATTAAGTTCCTCTATCTTGAGCTCCGACTAGATTAGGGTTAAGGTGATCTCGTCAAACCCTAATTCCATCATATGAATTAATCATTCGATTCAAGTCTAATGATGAAAATCCTTAATAGAAACTCTTTCTATTATTTCACTCTACATGGCCATGGGCTTATGGACTTGATTCTTCATGATCATCATAGGGCTGCTCCTCATCTACCAAGGTAGATAGATCTTCTATTGGTGCAATCCAATTCCTACAATGAACATGCTATAGCCAACATACACCTCAGGATTTTGGATGGCTAGGAGATCGAGTTATGGTGTAGTCAAACTATAACACCCTCAAGGTGAACTACCAATACACCTCAGATCAAAGAATCAGATACACCACTATAGCTTCGAGCCAGTCATCGATGAGAAGGTAGATTTTCTCATGACTACTCGAGATGGTCATGCTCAGTACCCTCGTTCTCTAACGAGTACCTGTACTCTCGCTTCGATGTCTTTACACCGTAGACTCAAGACTCATCTACCCTAAAGAAGCGATCATACACCAACCTTTCAGATCAATCAGCATCCTCATGATGATCCTACGGTCAAGAGCATTTTGTGAGTTAATAATGAAAATTCATGTCTTAAATTTTTAACTCTTAAAAATACGAACCATCATTACCATTAACTCAAGGGATGTATCACAGATACTTTTAAATACACATTGCGATAGAAAATAACCCATTTTATTGTTTATTATCAAAATTATAATTTTGCCCTTAGAAGTGTATTATAAGTGTAGCGAATTTGGTTTCTAGGGCACACACATCTAACAAACTCCCACTTGTCCTAAAGTCAATTGGCTATAAATCTAAGTCCCATCTTCTCAAGGTGGGCTTCAATCTTCTGCTGGCCTAATGGCTTTGTGAGTGGGTATGCCGTATTATATGTGGAGTCAACTCTTTTGGCCTCGACATAACCTTTCTCGAGGTAATCGTGGATTAGGTGATATCGCCGCTCGATGTGCTTGAATTTTTGGTGAGACCTCGGCTCCTTAGCAAGGGCTACGGCGCCATTGTTATTGCAGTATAGAGAAATGACATCTGATGGCATCACTCCGATCTTTGTGGCAAATTTTTTATACCAGAATGCCTCCTTCGCAACTCCTGATGCAGCGATGATTCTACTTCCAAGGTGGAATCTGCTATCATTGTCTGCTTGAAACTCTTCCAACTAATAGTACCACCATTACACACAAACAGACTTTTAGATGTCGACTTTTGATCATCTATATCGAACATAAAATTTATGTCTATATACCCCTGGACTTGGAGTTCTTCATTATCAAAAACCAATAACATATCCTTAGTTCTTCTCAAGTACTTAAGGATACATTTTATAGAAGTCCAATGTTCTTCACCTGGATTCGACTGATATCTGCTCGTGACACTCACAGCATGGGCTATATCAGATCGTGTACATAACATGGCATACATGAGGCTCCCTATTACTGAAGCATAAGGGATCTTGCTCATGCATTCTATCTCCTCTAGGTGTGCTAGGGAACACATTTTCTTGGAGAGATGAATGCCATGTCTGAAGGGTACTAATCCCCTCTTAGAGTTTTCCATGCTAAACCTCTTTAGCACTTTCTTCTATGTACATCTTCTGTGAAAGACCTAGCATCCTATTCGATTTATCTCTATAGACCTTTGATTCCTAGAATAAAGGATGCTTCTCCTAGGTCTTTCATGGAGAATTCTTTAGATAACCATATTTTAATTATGGTTCAACATGGGAATATCATTTTCAATAAGGAGGATATCATCCACGTACAGTACGAAGGAAGACAATAGCGCTCCCACTGATCTTTTTGAAAATACATGATTTCCTCCTCATTTTTGATGAAACTAAATAATTTTGATCACATCATTAAAATGAGTATTCCAGCTCCGAGATGCTTGCTTAAGTCCATATATGGACCTTTGCAGCTTGCATATTTTGTGATCAGCATCACTGGATGTGAAACCTAGCGGCTATTCCATATAGATATCTTCCTCAAGGTATCCATTTAAGAATGTCATTTTCACGTTCATTTGCCATATGTCATAATTGAAATAAGTTACAACAGCAAGCAATGTGCGGATGAATTTTAGCATAGCTACTGATGAAAAGGTATCTTGATAGTCAATGCCTTTGTGCTGACTATAATCTTTTGCCACTAATCTAGCTTTGAATGTCTCCACATTTCCATTTGTACCAATCTTTTTGTTGTAGATCCATTTACATCCAATAGGTACTATACCTTCTAGTGGATCTATCAAGGTCTAGATTTGGTTTGAGTGCATTGAGTCAATTTCTGACTTCATTGCCTCTAACTACTTTTTAAAGTCGATATCTGATATCATCTCGTCATAGATTTTAGAATCACCATGAACCCCATTACCTACGAGAAATATTTTTTCTACTTCCTCTGAAATAGTACCTAAGTATCTCTCAAGGGGATGAAAAATCCTTTCCGATCTATGAAGTGTAGGAGGTAGTAATTGTATTGGCTCAACCTGATTTGGTTTCATGGGATCCTTAGCTCATTGCTCTTAGGAGACTTTCTCCTCTAGCTTGATCTACTTTCCAGTGTCGCTATCTTGAATGAACTATTTTTCAAGAAGGATGGCATGTCGACTTACAATCATATTGTGGTCTTCTAGAATGTAGAAGTAATATCCTAATGACTCTTTAGGATATCCTATGAATCGAGCTCTAAAGGACCTATAGTGTAACTTATCCACTTGTTATCTTTTGACATGAGCCGAACAACTCTAAATTCTGAGATGACTCAGACTTGATTTCTTACCATGCTATATCTCATATGGTGTGGTAGGAATGATTTTAGAGGGAATCCTATTCAGTAAATATATTGTAGTTAATAGACTATGTCCCTAAAGAAAATCAGAAAGGTTTGTGAAGCTCATCTGGATCAGACCATATCTAATAAGATCCAATTTCTCCATTCTGAAATTCCATTGAGTTGAGGTATTCAAGGTGGAGTCCATTCAGAGACTATACCATTTTGCTTGAGATAGTCCAGAAATTTTTGACTAAGGTATTCACCTTCTTGATCTAATTAAAGAAACTTAATGGGTTTTTTAGTTTGCTTTTCAACTTCATGTCTGAATTTCTTAAAATTTTCAAAGGCTTTAGACTTGTGTCTCATAAGATATACGTATCCATACTGAGATAAATCATTGGTAAAGGTTATGAAGTAATTAAAGTTGCCTCTGGTCGATGTTAGATATATGTACCCTAGAAGCCAGAATTGGCGGACACTTGTAATACACTTCTAGGGGCAAAATTATAATTTTGACTAAAATCAATAAATGGGTTATTTTCTATCACATATGTGTGTTTAGTGTCTATGATACATCCTTTAAGTTAATGGCAATGATAATTCATATTTTCAAGAGTTGAAAATTTAAGACATGAATAATCATTATTAACTCATAAATTGCTCCTGACCATAGGATCATCACGAGGATGATGATTGATCCGGAAGGTTGGTGTACCATCGCTTCTCTTTAGTAGATGAGTTTAAGTCTACGGTGTGGAGACACCGAAGCGAGAGTATAGGTACTCGTTAGAGAATGAGGGCACTGAGCATGACCACCTCGAGTAGTCATTAGGGAGTCTACCTTCTCGTCAATGACTGACTCGATGCTGCAGTAGTGTGTCTGGTTCTTTGATTGAGGTGCATCGACAGTTCACCTTGAGGGTGTTATAGTTTGACTACACCATTACTCGATCTCCTAGCCATATGGAACCCTGAGGTGTATGTTGGCTATAGCATGTTCATTGTAGGAACTGGATGGCATCAAGATGGAATCTATCTACCTCGGTGGTAGAGGAGCAGCCCTATGATAATCATGAGAATCAAGTCCAGAAGTCCATGGCCATGGCAGAGTGAAATAATAGAAAGAGTTTCTATTTAGATTTTCACATTGGACTCGAATCGAATGATTACATCATATGATAGAAACTAGGGTTTGACGAGTTCACCTTAACCCTAATCTGATCGGGGCTCAAGATAGAAGAACTTAATCACACAGGTAGCTGCACCAAGAGGTTCGCATTCAGCTCTGATGGGTTGCCACCATATACTGCTAGGTGTCACTGGTGGATTTTGGGAGCAATTAGAATGATTTAGATGATCGATCATTCTAGCTGTTCGAATCAGAAGAGTTCTGATCCATCGAAAGGAGTTTCGATGATGTCGATGATAGAGATCATGACATATCCCATTACCATACAGAACTGAACCTAACTGGGTCACACAAACAAGGGTTTGAATCTGGTGATCATCAATTGAACTGATCTAGTTCAATTGATCTGAATGAGATTCAATTAGGTTCAAGGAAATCGTGCTAGCACTCGATTGAACCTAACGTTCTTCTTTTGCTATCATAAATAAGTTGTCCTGACTGAGCCAAAGGAGTTTGTGCTCAATCAGAGGCCTTCATATGGTCTGACTGGAGGTTGTCCAAGTCAGAAAAGGTTGTCTTATTTTGTAAGACATTACCTGCCATTTTTGGTCACCTGCCATTTCTTGTTCTTTGACTTTGGTCAAAAGTCTACCTTTGACTGGTCAAATGTTGACCATTGACACTTTGACTTTTGACCACATGTCATGCACCTATTGGAGAGCTGGTGGGGGCCTGTCCCCCTACCAGAACCTGGCAAGGAGAAGGGCGCACGCCACCCTAGGCGTGTGCCCAAGTTGGAGGCGCCTAGGAGTCCTTGTTGGACAAGGACTCCATCTCCTTTTTGGATTCCAATTAGAGTTCTTCTAAGAACCAACTTTGACTGGTCTTAGGCACCCTCTAAGGAGGAATCCAGGGGACTCTATTCCCACCAATCAGATTTAGATCTGATTTCACAAAGGGATTGTGATTGGTTGGGAAGAAGAGGAGTTGGATCACAGCTAGTCTATAAATAAGACCCTGCGCCCAACTCAGATGATATGAGATTGAAGCTAAAGATTTTCCCATACGCCCCAAGGCTGCCTCTCCCCTCTTCCTCCATGCCAAAACCACCTTCTCCCTCTCCTCTCCACGTCCAAAAGGAGTTTTGGATTTTTGGTTGGTGCGATCCAGATCAAGAGAAAGGCGATGAAAGCTAGAAGGCTGCACTGCTGCAAAGGACGACTGCTGATCTTCAAAAGGAGTTTTGAAGATCCTCCAGATCAGATCCAGATCTGATTTTTGGAGATGTGATAGAGAAGAAGAGGATCTCCAGATCCAGCCCGAGTGGATACTGGATAGAGGCCAGGCGCTTGCGTGGCTAGATCCAGAACCTTCCGCTGCATACAGGATCATCAACGGGTAATAGGATTACCCAAATCAAGGTAAATTAAATTTGATTTAATTTATCTTATTTTATTTTATTTATTAAAATAATAATTAATCAGATCTGAAACATCCCAGATCTGATATAGATCAAAGAAAAATTTTTGAAATATATCTCTTGATCTGATCAGATCTGAACGAACCTGGACCGAAAAATCAGGATTTCCCTTCATCGACACATCAAATGGGCCGCATTATCAGTATGTACTAGGCAAGAAGATCCGTGGCCCTTTTCATGTCCTAAAAGGAAAGCTTAGTCATTTTGCCATGAAGACGGATTCACAATTGGATATGACTCAAAAGTCAACGGACTCAATAGTCTCAATTTTCTTAATTTGTTAATCCTATCTTCTGCTATATGACCTAGTCTTAGGTGCCATAGATACCTATCATTTGGACTATCCCTAGGATCATTTTATGGCATTCACATTTTGCTCGATATTAAAAATAGATACATCAATATGTAACTGATAAAGACCGTTAATAAGAAATCACTTGCAATTTTATTTCTTTCATAAAGAATATTACAATGGTCCTTAAGAAAACTAATTACATAGCCTTCTTAATGCTAAGGCAATGAAATAAGAAATCAAATTCCTGCTTGCTGCAGGCACATAATAACAATCTTTTAATACTAAGTCTAAACCAGATGGTAATTCGAAGAGGATAGGTTTCCATGGCCATGGCAGCAACTCTTGCTCCATTTTCGATGCATAGATCATCTCACCATCCCTCAGCCTCCTGCTATCCTCAAGATCCTGCATAGAAGTGCAAAGTGAGCACTAGAACCAGAGTCAAGCATCCAACTGGATGTAGAAGAAATCATAAGGTTAGATTCAATAACGAGCATACCTCCTAGAAGGACCTATCTCCTTATTCTTTAGGGATGGCCTAGGTAAGTAGGGCAGTTTTGCTTTCAGTGGTCGTCAGTATTACAATGAAAATACTTTTCTTTATCAGCGGCCTTCTTCTTCAGCTCTA
Source organism: Cocos nucifera (assembly GCA_006176705.1). Lineage (NCBI taxonomy): Eukaryota > Viridiplantae > Streptophyta > Magnoliopsida > Arecales > Arecaceae > Cocos > Cocos nucifera. Next base: position 118,484 of record QRFJ01003157.1, on the reverse strand, counting down.
TCTTCTTTTTCTTTCCACCTTCCACCTTCTGCCTTTTCACAGACTTCTTCTTCTTTCCAAAAGACTTTTTCTTGGAAGAAGTCCATTCCATAGCAAGTACTGAGCCTTTAGAATCTTTCATAGAAAGCTCAGCAGTAACCAGCATATTCATAAGTTCGATTAGAGTATTCTGAAGTTTATGCATATGGTAGTTCATGATGAACTGCCCATATGCATCAGTCAAGGATTGCAGAATTATATCATTCTGTAGATCCTGATCTAACTTCATTACGAGCTTCTCAAACTCTTCCAAGTCCTTGATCATCATTAGACAATGATCTTGGACATACTGTTCATCATGCATTTTAGCCTTATAAAGTCATTTAGTGATCTGATATTTGATTGTGCGAATCTGTTCACCAAACAACTCTAGTAGGTGAGCCAATATTTGGCGGACAGTCTTGATATCTTCATGTTGGCGCTGAAGCTCATCAGACATCGAGCCCTACATGTAGTATCTGACCTTGTTATCTTCATCTATCCATTTGTCAAGAGACGCTCTCTGTTCAGCAGATGGACGGACTGGTAAGATGAGGAAATCCTGATCTAATACATGAGTTAACTTCTTAGAACCCAAAACGATTTTGAAGTTTCAGAGTCAATCCTTGTAACTGGGTCTGGTTAGTCTGTGGGTGTCCAGGATACGAGCTAGTGGGTTGGATGCAGACATTTTTCTTTTTTCAGTAGAGAGTTAAAGTTTTTGGTTAGATTTTATAATCAAGACTTGATCAATTTATTTAGAAATTTAATTTTTAAACAAATTATCTTCCACTATTTTTTTTGGATTCCTACACTCCCTCTGTAGAGATGCAAAAATCTCTACGATTAATGATTTCTAGTGGATGGTGCAGTCCCACCAACTGACTCATCACCTTATCTAACAGTTATTGATGATGGATTAGCTAATGAGTAAACAACTTTTATCCAATGATTCTCTAATCATGGTGCACCTAGGCTTGGTCTCTAACTCATGAATCTCACTATGCCCAGAATATTGATTCACTCCTTAGTTAAGTCAGACCCACCATTTGCACAGATTGGATTCCTAATTGAGTCTCTCACCATATTCGAAATATTAAGCCCAATCCATCCTCCAGCTCATAGCATCCAATGCCTAATAGATATGGTTACATCTTTCTGGTGCAACTGAACTACTGTGATCAGTCGAGAACAATCAACCCCGAGAAGGGCCCATATTTTATAATGGTAGAAAATCTTAGACTTAATCTTTTCTTAGGAAGATTTGATTTAGGTCTCTTTAAACTTGACTTGACATAGCCATAACTATTATAACTAACCTAGTAGCATGGGTTAGCTCGAATTATTAGCCACAATAGATCAGGACTGAGCTAACAAATATGGCCAGGTAAGTGAGATCGGTGGAAGGGATATGCCATTAACTCAAGAAGAACACATTCGAGTCGAGTAGCTCTTAATTAAAAATCAGTCGATCGTCTCTGCTAAACTTACCTTAGATACCAAATTATTGAGCCAGAACCAATCGGATTAGCCTACAATCTAGACTCTAATCATTGAGCCTAATTAGGTCTTAACTTAATCGATCACTCATGTGACTCAATCTTGATCCAGACTTAATCCTATTAGGTTGGTCAATTTAAGCACTCTTGATCCCATCTAATCAACTCTTAATTTAGTTTGATCGACCGCTAGACCTTATTGAGCTATCCAAATCCGAACCCAATTTTATGAATATATCTTAGATCTAAAAATTCTTAATTTTAGATCTAATATATTTCATAACCTTAATTTTTAATTAAGTTTAGGATTCATAAATAAAATATGTAAATAAAATCCTAGGATTTCAGGATCTAGGATTTTACAGAAAATAAATTTTTAATTTTTGATTAAGGACGAACATGCAGCATCCCTACACATCATAAGAACATCCCATTGAATGGGAGGAGTGGATCTTTAAATCTTTCTTTGTTATTATGATCGGACGGCCAAGAGGAATGCCTTAATTAGAAATATGATCAATCTATAAAACTAGTTAGATCTACATCATATATCACATATAAAAATTGATCTAACTTAAAAATAGATTTTGCATACATCTCATGTATCATATCATGCATGTTTTTAGATCTAAATTATCTCATAAATATTTAAAAAATAAAATTTAAATTTAATCATATCAAATTAAATTTATTCAAGATAATTTTATAGAACTATTCTACAACTAGTCTAAACATGCATCTATCATATCTTATATGAACAAAATTAAATAGCTTTATTTTTTATTTTTTAGATTTAATTATAATATTTATAGTATAAAAAAATAGTAAATAAATAGATCTAAAAATTATAATTAATTAAATTAAAATTATGATTATGTTAGACTACACATAGAATAATTCTATTCCTAGTCTAGTCATGCATCTCATATATCTTAGATCTAGATTATTTAATTTTTTTAATTTTTGATTTCAGATATAATCACATCTAATGTTACATTTGAAATCATCTAATTATCAAATAAAAAATACATTAATTTTAGACCTAATTAATTATGGAAATCTAGCTCTGATACCAATTGAAGGAGAAATCCTATTTTTCAGATCAGGTTCACTCAGATCTGACTGGATCAAGAGAGATATTTCAAAAAATTTTTCTCTTAGATCCAAATCAGATCTGAGACTCTTCAGATCTGATTTTATTAATTTAATAAAATAAATTAAATTAAATTAAATCAAATCTAATTTAATTATACCTTTGTTATGGGTAATCCTATTACTCTGTGATGATCTCGATGTTTACCTGAGGTTCTGGATGTAGTCATGCAAGTGCCTGGCCTCTATCGGTATCCACTTGGACAGGATCTGGAGATCTTCTCCTTCTCAATCTATACTCCAAAAATCAGATCTAAATCTGATCTTAAAGATCTTCAAAATGGCTTTTGAAGATCAGCTGTTGTCTCTTGCAGCAGTACTGCCATCTTCCTTTCCTGTCGTCTTTCTCTTGCTTGGATCACACCAAACTCGAGCCCAAAAACTCTTGGACGTGGATAGGAGAGAGAGAACCTGAAGATGGCATGGAGAGGGAGGGAGAGAAGTCTTGTAGCATGGGCAAAGGGTAGAAAATCATAATTCTAAGCGCAGACAGGGTTTATATAGATCCTGCTGCGTCATGCAGTGCCACATCATCCCAGCCAATCACGGTCCTTTATGCAATTAGATCTAAATCTGATTGATGGATTGACATTATCTGATCCAATCAGATTAGAGTTTCTCATAAACCTTCTTAGGTGGTGCCAAGACTAATCAAATAGGACTCTTTGGTGCCACCTAAGTTGAAACCATGAAGCAACCTGGAGTCCCATCTGTATGGGACTCTAGGCGTGATCCTCATGGAGCATGCCTCCCTAGGCATGCACCCTCTTTCTTTCTAATTTTAGTAGGGGATAAAGCCCCATGTTCTCTCCTATGGATGCATGACACATGTGTTAGATATATGTGCCCTAGAAGCCAGAATTGACTGACATTTGTAATACACTTCTAGGGGCAAAATTATAATTTTGACTAATATCAATAAAATAGATTTTTTTCTATCACATATGTGTATTTAGTGTCTGTGATACATCTTGTGAGTTAATGGTAATGATAATTCATATTTTCAAGAGTTGAAAATTTAAGACATGAATAATCATTGTTAACTCATAAAATGCTCCTGACCATAGGATCATCACGAGGATGGTGATTGATTCAGAAGGTTGGTGTACAATTGCTTCTCTTTAGTAGATGAGTCTTGAGTCTATGATGTACGAACATCGGAGCGAGAGTACAGATACTCGTCAGAGAAAAGAGCACTGAGTGTGACCACCTCGAGTAGTCATTAGGGAGTCAACCTTCTCGTCAATGACTGACTTGATGCTATAGTAGTGTGTTTGGTCCTTTGACCTGAGGTGCATCGGCAGCTCACCTTGAGGGTGTTATAGTTTGACTACACCATTACTCGATCTCCTAGCCATATGGAACCCTGAGGTGTATGTTGGCTATAGATAAAATTGCAAATGGTTTCCTTATTAATGGTCTTTATTAGCTACATATTGATGTACCTATTCTAACTATCGAGCAAAATGTGAATGCCAAATGACCTAGGATAGTCCAAACGATAGATATCTATGGCACCTGAGTTTAGGTCATATAGCAGAAGATAGGATCAACAAATTGGAGAGAAATGGGCTATTGAGTCCATTGACTTCCGAGTCATATCCAACTTGTGAATCCTATCTTCAAGGAAAAATGACAAACTTCCTTATTGGACAGGGAGAGGCCACAGATCTCCTTGACCTAGTACATACAGATGTATGCGGCCCATTTTGTGTGCCGGCTAGAGGCAATTTTGTCTACTTCATTACCTTAACCGATGATCTGTTAGGTATGGGTATGTGTATCTTATGAGACACAAGTCTGAAGCTTTTGAAAAGTTCAAAGAATTTAGACATGAAGCAGAAAAACAAACTGAAAAACCCATTAAGGTTCTTCGATCAGATCGAGGAGGTGAAAACCTTAGCCGAAAATTCCTAGACTATCTTAAGGAAAATGGCATAGTCTCTCAATGGACTCCATCAGGAACACCTCAACTCAACGGAGTTTTCAGAACGAAAAAATCGGTCCCTATTGGATATGGTTCAATCCATGATGAGCTTCACAGACCTCCCTGATTTTCTTTGGGGACACTCATTGTTGACTTCAATTTATCTACCGAACAGGGTTCTCTCTAAAACCATTCCTACCACACCGTATGAGATATGGCACGGTAAGAAACCAAGTCTGAGTCATCTCAAAATTTGAGATTGTCCGGCTCATGATAAAAGACAACAAGCGGATAAGTTAGAGTTTAGATCCTTCAGAGTTCAATTCATAGGATATCCTAAAGAGTCATTAGGATACTATTTCTATATTCCAGAAGACCACAATGTGATTGTGAGTCGACATGCCAATCTTTCTTGAAAAATAGTTTATTCAAGATTGCGGCATTGGAAGGCAAATCAAGCTTGATGAGAAAGTCTCATAAGTACAACGAACTAAGGATCAATTGGAACCAAATCAGGTTGAGCCAATAAGAACACTACCTCCTCCACCTCGTAGATCGGAAGAGTTTCCCTTCTCCCTAAGAGATACTTAGGTAATATTCAGAGACGTAGAGAAAATGTTCCTCGTTAGGCAATGGTGCTCATGGTGATGATCCCAAAACCTATAATGAGGCGATATCAGATATTCGACCGAGAAATAGCTAGAGGACAATGGCAGTCAGAAATTGACTCGATGCACTCAAACCAAGTCTGAACCTTGGTAGATCCACCAGAAGGTATAGTACCTATTGGGTGTAAATGGATCTTCAAGAGAAAGATTGGTGCAGATGAAAATATGGAGACATTTAAGGCTAGACTAGTGGCAAAAGGTTATAGTCAACGCGAAGGCATTGATTATCAGGATACCCCAGTGGCTATGCTAAAATCCATCCGCACATTGCTTGCCATTGCAGCCTATTTCGATTACGAAATATGGCAAATAGACGTGAAAACGGCATTCTTGAACGGATATCTTGAGGAAGATATCTATATGGAATAGCCGCTAGGTTTCACATCCAGTGACACTGATAAGGTTTACAAGCTGCAAAGGTCCATATATGGACTTAAGCAAGCATCTCGAGCTGGAACACTCATTTTAATGATGTGATCAAAATTTGGTTTCATAAAAATGAAGAGGAATGTGTTTTCAAAAAGGTCAGTGGGAGCGCTGTTGTCTTCCTCGTATTGTACATGGATAACATCCTCCTTATTGGAAATGATGTTCTCATGATGACAACAGTCAAATTATGGTTGTCCAAGAAATTCTCCATGAAAGACCTAGGCGAAGCATCCTTTATTCTAGGAATTAAGTCTATAGGATAGATCGAATAATGCTAGGACTTTCATAGAAGATGTACATAGAGAAAGTACTAAAGAGGTTTAGTATGGAAAAACTCTAAGAGGGGATTAATACCCTTCAGACATGGTATTTCATCTTTCAAGAAAATATGCCCCAGCACACCTGAGGAAATAGAACGCATAAGCAAGATCCTTTATGCTTCTGCAATAGGGAGCCTCATGTATGCCATGCTATGTACACGACCTGATATAGCACATGCTGTGAGTGTCACAAGCAGATATCAGTCAAATCCAAGTGAAGAACACTGGACTTCTGTGAAATGTATCCTTAAGTACTTGAGAAGAACTAAGGATATGATGTTGGTCTTTGGTAATGAGGAACTCCAAGTCCAGGGATACACAGACTCGGATTTCATGTCCGATATAGATGATCGAAAGTCGACATCTGGGAGTCTGTTTGTGTGCAATGGTAGTGCTGTCAGCTGGAAGAGTTTCAAGCAAACAGTGATAGCAGATTCCACCATGAAAGCAGAATATATTGCTGCATTAAAAGCTGTGAAGGAAGTAGTTTGGTACAAGAAGTTTGCTGCAGAAATCAAAGTAATGCCATCAGATGCCATTTCTCTGTACTGCGACAACAATGGCGCCATAGCCCTTGCTAAGGAGCCAAGGTGTCACCAAAAATCAAAGCATATTGAGCAATGATACCACCTCATCCGCGATTACCTCGAGAAGGATTACGTCGAGGTCAAGAGAGTCAACTCCATAGATAATATGGCAGACCCACTTACAAAATCGTTGGGCCAGCAGAAGATCGAAGTCCACCTTAAGAAGATGGGACTTAGACTTGTAGCCAATTAGCTTTAGGACAAGTGGGAGATTGTTAGATATATGTTCCCTAGAAGTCAGAATTGGCTGACCCTTGTAAAATACACTTTAGGGGCAAAATTATAATTTTGACTAATATCAAAAAATAGGTAATTTTCATTACATATGTGTATTAGTGTCTGTGATACATCCTATAGTTAATGATAATTATAATTTATATTTTCAATAGTTGAATTAATACATGAATAATCATTGTTAGGATCATTACATGAAAGATTATGTACAATCACTTCTTAGATTATGTCTTGAGTCTACGGTGTGGAGACATCGGAGCGAGAGTACAGGTACTCATTAGAATGAGGGCACTGAGCGTGATCGCCTCGAGTAGTCATTAGGAAGTCTACCTTCTCATCATGACAGACTCATGCTACAGTAGTGTCTTCTTCCTTTGACCGAAGGTGCATCGGTAGTCCACCTGAGGGTGTTATAGTTGACTACACCATACTCGGTCTCCCAGTCATATGGAATCCTGAGGTGTATGTTGGCTATAGCATGTTCATTGTAGAACTGGATGGCATCGAGATGAATCTATCTACCTCGGTGTAGAGAGCAGCCCTATGATGATCCATGAGAAATTCTTAGAAGTCATGGCCATGGTAGAGTGAAATAATAGAAAGAGTTTCTATTTAATTTTCACATCGACTTGAATCGAATGATACATCATATGTAGAAACTAGGGTTTGACGATTTACCTTAAACCCTAATTTGATCAGGGCTCAAGATAGAGGAGTTAATCACACAGTAGCTGACCAAGAGGTTCACATTCAGCTCTGATGGGTTGCCACCATATACTGCTAGGTGTCACTGGTGGATTTTGGAGCAATTAGAATGATTTAGATGATCGATCATTAGCTGTTCGAATCAGAAGAGTTCTGATCCATCAAAAGAAGTTTCATGATTCGATGATAGATCATGAAATATCCCATTATCATACAGAACTGAACCTAACTGGGTCAGACAACAAGGGTTGAATTTGGTGATCACAATTGAACTGATCTAGTTCAATTGATCTAAATGAGATTCAATTAGGTTCAAGAAAATCGTGCTAGTACTCGATTAACCAACGTTCTCTTTTGCTATCATAAATAAGTTGTAGCTGTGCACTTCATCAGGTCTTGAGGATAGCAGAAGGTTAGGATGGAGGACATGATCCTACGACCATTCGGTAATGGAGTGCAGAGTGCTGTAGTTAGCCGTGGGAAATACCCTCTTTGATTACCATCTGATTTAGACTTATTTTGAAAGACTTTATTATAGGCTGTAGCTAGTAGGAATTTGATTTCTATTTCATGCTTACACAAGAAGCTATGTGATTACTCTTTAAGGACCATTTAACATTCTCTATGAAAGAAATAAAATTGCAAATGGTTTTCTTATTAATGTCTTATCAGCTAACTATTTGATGTACCTATTCTAACTATCGAGCAAACATGAATGCCAAACGACCTAGGATAGTCCAAACGACAGATATCTAGCACCTGAGATTAGTCATATAGCAGAAGATAGGATCAACAAATTGGAGAAAAATGGCTATGAGTCCATGACTTTCGATCATATCCAACTTGTGAATCCTATCTTCAAGGCAAAAATGACAAACTCCTTTTGGACATGGAGAAGGCCACAGATCTTCTTGCCTAGTACATACAGATGTATGCGGCCCATTTGATGTGCGGCTAGAGGCAATTTTATCTACTTTATTATCTTTATCGATGATCTATCTAGGTATGGATATGTGTATCTTATGAGACACAAGTCTGAAGCTTTTGAAAAGTTTAAAGAATTCAGACATGAAGTAGAAAAAAATAAACTGGAAAATCCATTAATTCTTCGATCAGATCGAGGAGTGAATATCTTAGCGAAAATTTCTAGACTATCTTAAGGAAAATGGCATAGTCTCTCAATGGACTCCACCAGGAACACCTAAGCTGAATGGGGTTTCAGAACGAAAAAATCGAACCCTATTGGATTTGGTTCGATCCATGATGAGCTTCACAGACCTCTCTGATTTCCTTTGGGGACACTCATTGTTGACTTCAGTTTATCTACCTGAATAGGGTTTCCTCTTAAAACCTTGTCTACCACACCGTATGAGATATGGCATGGTAAGAAAACTAAGTCTGAGTCATCTCAAATTTGAGGATTGTCCGACTCATGTCAAAAACAACAAGCGACAGTAGAGTTTAGATCCTTCAGAGCAGATTCATAGGATATCCTAAAGAGTCATTTAGGATACTATTTCTATATCCAGAAGACCACAATTGTGATTATGAGTCGACATGCCATTTTCTTTTTTGAAAAATAGTTTATTCAAGATAGCAGCATTGAAGCAAATCAAGCTTGATGAGAAAGTCTCACAGTATAATGAGCTAAGGACCAATTGAACCAAATCAGGTTGAGCCAATAAGAACACTACCTCCTCCACCTCACAGATCTGGAAGAGTTTTGCATCCCCTGAGAATACTTAGGTATTATTTCAGTGGACGTAGAGAAATGTCCTCGTAGGCAATGGTGCTCATGGTGATGATCCCAAAAATCTTACAACGAGGCGATATCAGATATCGACTCCGAGAGAATGCTAGAGGCAATGCAGTCAGAAATTGACTCGATGCACTCAAACCAAGTCTAGACCATGGTAGATCCACCAGAAGTATAGTACCTATTGGGTGTAAATGGATCTTCAGAGAGAAAGATTGGTGCAGATGAGAATGGAGACATTTAAGGCTAGACTAGTGGCAAAAGTTATAGTCAATGCGAAGCATTGATTATCAGGATACCTTTTTCCCAGTGCTATGCTAAATCCATCCGTACATGCTTACCGTTGCAGCTATTTCATTACGAAATATGCAAATAGAATGTGAAAAGGCGTTCTTGAACGGATATCTTGAGGGAAGATATCATAGAAACTGCTAGGTTTCACATCCGTGACGATACTGATCACAAGGTTTGCAAGCTGCAAAGTTCATATATGGAACTTAAGCAAGCATCTCGGAGCTGAAACACTCGTTTCAATGATGTGATCAAAACGTTTGTTTCATCAAAAACAAAGAGAATCAGTGTTTTCAAAAGGTCAGTGGGAGCGCTGTGTCTTTCTCGTACTGTACGGGATAACATCCTCCTTATTGAAATATGTTTTCCATGATGACAACAGTCAAATATGGTTGTCCAGAATTCTCCATGAAAGACCTAGGCGAAGCATCCTTTATTCTAGGAAATTAAGGTCTATAGGCATAGACGAATAGGATGCTAGACTTTCATTAGAGAAGTGTACATAGAAAAGTTACA